>JAOTQP010000870.1:65866148-65910983 GCA_026413545.1 Cichladusa arquata | reverse complement strand
CCGATATACTCATATATTTTCTATATTTTCTGACCACTAAAAATATTAATTTTATTAGATTAATTCTAAGACTTTGTATGCAATGATAGGTACTTTTCTTTCTGAACAGTTTTGAGTAAACTTGTATAAGGTAAGTACACATATGATGTGAATGTTAGTATATATTAACACAAACTTTTCTCCAAATGAAGTCTGATCAAATTTGATTTGCAGTTTTATTAGTGAAAAATACATTTATTGATACACTGTTAGGATTTTACATTTCTATGTGAATGAACCTGAGAGTACATGAGAACTTAGGATAAATCTTGAGTACAGGCATAAGTCGGAGCATATTTCTTTTAAAGCCCAGAAGGGCTGGATGAATATCCTAACATGAGTAAGGGTGACATATATATTTGGCTTGGTTTGGGAAAAGAAGGTTTCTGCTTATAGCTCAGGGTCATCAAAAGCATCTCTTCCACCCAGGGCCTCCTTGTGCTCCTTCATCTTTTCCAGAGAATGGTGAGGGAAGAAATTTGCATTTGTAACTGTGGACCAGCTCCCACAATGCAGCCACATCATCTCATTTTCTTGATCAGAGCCAGAGCCAAACCCATTGCTCTCTTTCTCAGTGGGGCAGGAACTCTATCCATATGCTGCTATCCCTATCCATAGCAGTGTGGTAGTACCAACAGTTTTTTGAGGAAAACTCTGTGGTGCAAGCAGGGCTGTCCCAGTGGAAACAAAGCTGCTCAGCCATGAGGTGTGGAGCTGGGTGCAGGGAACCAACCCTTCAGGCCTGGGGGCTGTATTAATGAAATAGCCAAACACCTTCCTCAGTGCTTCTTTCTGTACAAGTCCCCCACTACCTCCCCAGGGTTGGTGTCCTGGAAGCAGCAGAAGAGAATACACCAAGGGCTTGTCCTGCTGTAATGTAGTTTTGTAGGAAAAGAAGGATAAGACAAAACAGACTACAATAATTGCAAAATATCCCTGCTCTGAAATGAGGCAAACTGCCAGAGAGCTCTTATCCAAAAAAAAAAAAAAAAAAAAAGGAAAAAAAAATCTGGAGATTCAGCTCTCCCACATAAACAGCTTCCTTTCAAAGTCAGAGTCCAAAGCAAACAGGCACACAATTAATATACATTCTGCTCCTTGCTGCTCTTGCCCAGCAAGCTTTAGATATCAAATATGTGCCACCCAATCAGTGTCAGCATCATAGCCACCACCAAATAGTGCAAGCTTGAAATTTAGCAGAATTTAGCACAATCTGTTTGGTTTGAGTAACTAGTTAATCTTCTCCAGTTCTGTCTTCCCATGCAGGAGGAAAGGAATTGTTATCAGGAGGTGATGCTTGCCAGAACACAGGGTGCCCTCTGACAAGCAGGACTTCAGCTCCATTAAACATCCCCACGCCCTCTGAACAGAAAACTCAGTGTTCTGTATTCTTATGGCTTGGAACAAGCAAATATTTCCTCACAAGCAAATATTTCCTCCTGTACATTTCTAAAGTGATCTGTCTTGCACAACAGCAGTATGCATTCAGGCAGGTCGCTCTAATTATCTCTTTGTAACATTTTGTATCTGTTTCTGTTTAGTCACTGAAGTTACTAGTATGTTTTCTTGAGTTGTTTTATTTTTAAACACCTTGTTTCTGTGTCTGTCAACAGCTGCACTCTTAATTTTCTGCAGTGTGAATGCATTTTCTAATGTGTCTTGATACTGCAGCTCAGCTCCAAACTGGAAGCAACAGCAGTCCTTTGACAGGCTGTCTGTTAGGTTTTCAGGTCATCCCTAATTTCAGGTTTTTCTTCCAGACTCGTTTGGAATTTGTTCTTCAATTACAAATAATACAATTTAAGCCCTCACAGAAGTGTAACAACTGCTAGTGGAACTTTTACAGGGTTTTCTCAGTATGCCAAAGAGCTCTCCAGCTGCAGCCAGAAGCAGGCTGGAACATGGTGAGGTGTTTGAATCCTTGGAGTTAGCTGGTGTCACCCACTCCATCCAGGTGGGGATCAATCTCTTCTCCCAGGTAATAAGCAATAGCACAAGAGGAAAAGACCACAAGTTGTACCAGGGGAGTTTTAAATTATATTTTAGGAAAAAATTCTTCCTGAAGGGTTGTCAAGCAGTGCAGCAGGCTGCCTGGGGAAGTGGAGGCATTTAAGAGTTGTGTAGATGTGGGACTTAAGGACATGGTTTAGTGGTGGACTTAGCACTGCTGCTTTAATAGTTGGACTCGGTGATCTCAGAGATTGTTTCCAATCTTAATGATTGTATTGTGGGTTCCATCCCAGTTGTAGTAAAATAATGGAAGTCCAAAAATCCCACAGTATAAAAGTATAGTACTTTATTTTTATAGTTCCAAATTAAATGAATTTTCTATGAAATGTTTCAATCATGTTAAAAAATAACAGAGTTGTATCCAATGGAAAAACTGTTGTTTAATATATCTCTGAGGCAATCTCTCTTGAAAAGACTCTACTGCAAAATTTCTGATGCTCGTGTTCATAGATCTTGTCCTGATTTCTCTCTGTGGTTCATCAGTGCATTTTTTAAAGTGTGCATTTGTTAGATTTAGTGGGTTCTTTCCTTTCTGAGTTGTACCAGTAATAATCTCAGATGGTGCTACACTGCCACAAACCCAGGCAGACTGGCATGCAGCAGCAGTGGCGTGCTGAGACTGGTTGAGGTGCTCAAATGGATGAGGACACCTGTACGCTCCATTATTCTTCTGTTGATGTTTGAGAACATTCAAGTCACCAATTAAGCAATTAGATACATATCAGTATTTGCTTGGTCTTATCTTCCTGAAAAAAATACCTGGGCAGTACCAGTTGGGACAAAACTCAGGGATTAAGTACCTCAAGTGAAAAAGTTGGTATAACTGAGGCAGTGACATTCTTTCATGTTGCTCTGTGTGACTGTTATTGCTGATGGCAGCAGGCAGCACTGTTACAGTGCTTTGAGCAGTAAGGACACTTACTAACTAAGCAAAACTCCAGTGATGTTACTGTGCTTCATAATTTTCAAGCACAAGCAGGACACAGGCACCTCAGTTTTAAGATTCAGCTTTGGTAAAGTATGACTTTGAGAGTGCTAAACAGCAAAGGTGTGAGTTGCCATGTATTGATGGGGTTCCATGCTGCTCATGACCAGGGGGTGACAAAGCCTGCCCTGTCCCTGGCAGGTTGTGTGTCCACAAGGCTGAGACCAGCCTTGTCTCTGGGGCAGAGAGGGTTAAGCCACTTTGAACAAAGGGCTTGATTCATGTCTTTTCTTCCTCGAAGGGAATGAGAGAAAGAAACAAAATTAAGATATAGAAAACGCTGTTGTGAAACAAGCCCATTGCTGTTCTCTGCAAAAACAAGTATGTGAGGATTCATTTTTAGAGGCGTGCTGAAGCAGCGGGGCACCGGAGGGTGGCCACAGCCACTCTTCCTCCAGGGGCTGTCACTGCCCTGCCAGTGCCAAGGACTAAAATTGTCTGGCTTCTTAGAAAAGGACGTGGTCCTGACTGTGTGCCACGAAAAAATGTCTGCTGTACAAAACCACAAAAGCTATTTCCCACTCCAAACAAAATGTTTAATCGTAGCTGTTCCTGCAGTAATTGGGGGAAGGCTGCTGTGTGAAGAGGACTCGTTTCTGTCAGCATGTCGAGGGGCTGGGAGGTGTCTGCCATCCCAGACAGGTGTTTGTCTGTGTAAATGAACATTCTCTTAGCCAACTGAAAGGTCAATTTTCAGCTGACAATTGAAAAGTTAAAATAAGCAAATGCATCTAGGGAAAACAGCTGCTAATAAGTTTCTGTGGTTCATAGCAGTGTTGACAAATTTTACCACAGACAACGAGTTTATTGATTCTGCTCTCCTTGACCATCAAGAAAGTAGTTATTACAGAAATTTTTGGCATTGATTTATTAAGGGGTGATTATTTAGTATTTGGACATCCAGAAAAAAAGGGGCTGCACTTCTTGAGGCTGGAGGAATGGTATGAATCTGCAGTGTATTGCTCTCACATGGTTGCCAGTGTGTGCATCGTAGAACATAGCTCCAACAGTTTCTTGCAAGTGCACCAGAATGCTAAATGGAAGTCTAGAAATAATAGTTACAGATTTAAAATAGTCTCAGGTAAGACCATAAAGAAGAATTTGGAACGTAGGGAGCTGTAGATTTTTGTTTCCTTGTATATACATATATATATGTATTTTAAAAGCTATTAAATGAAATCACACTCCATTAGGCAAATTCTCTGAGAACACAGAAGAATATATAGGTCTTTGAAAAAATGTGTTTGTGAGCTTGCTACATCACAGCTTTTTAAATTACTTTTATTCTGAAAGTGCTAAACCCCATAAACTTTAAATGAGACTTTTCAAAACAGGATTCGACCTTTTCAATCCAATTGCAACATGTTTTATTTGAATACACACACTGAAACGTAAAATGATGACAACAATTATTCCTGGAAGGTATTAAAAAGTTGATCTGTATGCATAAATTGAATTATGGCTCTGGCAAATGTGCACTATAAGCAAACAGACACAGTATAAACACTTCATACTCCTCTAACATCTGCTGCCAAGGTCCTCTAATCATTTTAAATCAGTTCAGACTGTTGCTGTGAGATAGCCTGCCTGTACTCGATTACATATGCACAAAAATAGGAAGATTAAAGAAACTGTCAAGGGGACAAAAGTGATTTCTTGAAAAACTTAGCAAGGGAAGGGCAGAAGCGAAGGTAGTGAAGATGGCACCAGCTGCAGTCTCGAGGACTGGCTGTTCAAATTCCTGAGTGACACAGAGAAACCATAGGGGAGCCCAGCTGCCAAGAACTCTAAAGGCATTTCAACAGCACATTTGTGAAGTGCAATTTTGCAAAAGACTTATAAACTGACCACACTGGGCAGGTTTTCCTGGGATTAGCAAAAGACATGGTCTTGCCATGAAAACTGCTGCTCTGCCAGACCTGATGTTCTGCTACAAAGCGTAATTTTCCTCATGGAATAGATGTTATAGCATTCCTTGGATATTAGTGTTGTTAAATAACAAGAAGAACCACGAGAAAGCAGCTCTCCAACATGGAAAATTTCAATACTTGCACAGAGCGAGGCTTGCTGCAGTGAAAATCAATGTTAGGATACCAGGGATGAAGCAACCCAGCAATAGTGTGTGTTGTGTACTCCAGCCACCCCAGGGACAGAGGAGTGTGTGTTTTGTTGCTATGCCAGCTACAAGTCAGCACTGAGAACTCACTGCCCATCTACAACTGTGTGCTTCTAGTAAGTAATGGCAACTTAAAAAAAACTAATGGGAAGATGTATCATAAAGTGGGGGTGTTGTTTTGACCCAGATGTATGCTCTGGGGGTAAATGCATTCAAGACTTGGTGATAATATCCATCTTGCAGTAATGAGGAACCACCAAACCTAGTGGCCTGGACTGTCAAAGCCTCTTTTCTTCTGTAGAAGTTACACTGTCATGTAACTCAGTGCTTATCTTGTTGCTGGACTCCAGGACTTGATCAGAAAATAGAGAATATTTCCCAGACATTTAATTTTAACAACATGATGGTCAGTTTGTGAAGAATAAGACAAATGACCTCAGTCTGTATGAGTTTACCCAGGGTACAATGTGCTGTTGGCAACAAATGTGGGATGCACTGTGAAGATGGGGAAGAGTTTTCAGATCCATTTTCTCCTATGTCATTGGAACCTTTCTCTCTTTCTCTTCCACAAACCATGTCCAGAGTGCCAGCTATGTGAAAAAGAAGGGAGATCCTTGGAAGCCATATGCAGATGGCCTGAACCAAGCTAGAAGTGGAGAGAAAGGAAAGACAGCCTAGGTAGGTGATGAAGTATATGTTCTACAAATCCAGACTGCCTTAAGCTAAAGCAAACAAAACAAGCTGGGGAAAGTTACAATGGTTTAGATTTCCTAAGTACAACAATTTTTATTTTATTTTGAAACAATTTTCCCTTAAGGAATGTCCTTTCATTTTAAGTTGGAGAAGGCTGACAACTCATCCTACGACATTTTTTTTCATTTTGCTGGAAAGAATTAATTTTTTTTTATTTTGCCTAATCCAAAACATTATTTCCCTGCCCCCTCCCCCCATATTCATCTCCCACCTTTGAGTATGACTCCCTCACCATTTCAGCCCAGTGTTTGCTGGTTATTTAGAAAAAAAAATAGATTTGCCATAATTGTTCTCTTATTATTTTTACTAAATAGCCTGATCTGATGTGGCAGTATGTATGCTTTAGAATTATAACTTTCTCAAGTGCTCAGATGACATGAAATGGAAATGATGCCTAACTCAAGCTGCTCAGTGCCAAAACACGGTGCTGGAAGGAGAATGGGCATCTCCTTGAGGCCCTTCCCCCTGTGCTAGTAAGCTGTAAATGTGCAGTTCAAAATCTGCACTCCAACAGCTCAGAAAGCTTCCCAATGGCCCCAAGAAAACCTGGAGGTCTGTGGTAAAAGACCTGGCACCTTTGTGTGTTATTTGAAGGGAAGAGGAGAGAGTGAGGGAATCCTGACCAGGAGGGTCATGTCTCTGTTGGTCAGAGCAAGAGGCAGAGACTGGGATGGGCAGTCAAAGAAGATTTGTTTTACACTTTGGTAAAATGTTTTGTGCCAATAAGGACAATTCAGCCGTGCTACAGATTGCTGGGTAGTGAGGATCCCATTCAGGAAAGTCTTTATGAATATCTGTCAGAATGGTATGGCTGCTTCATCCTGGGGTTGGATGTCCTCCTCTGGTCCTGTCCAGATCCTTCTCTGTATTTATTCTATGATTCATAAAATATTTGTTAGCTGTTCTGTCCTCTTCTGCCATGACTTATCTACAGTGGTAAAATACAGACTCACTTCTGAAGCAATTTTCCACCATTTCCTCTGAAACAGCATTCTCTGCTGTTAGCACTCTAAGCCTCTAATCAGAGGAAAAAGAATAACAGCTGGAAGATCACCTATCTAAGATCATATCTACAGGCAGAGGAAATCCACAGAAGTTATAAGTACCCTGGGCATCTCCCAAAACTATGGCTTTCAAAGGGTTTAGCAGGATCATGCTTTCTCACCTCACCTTTGTAACCATCCCAAATTAGCTTATGTGCCACCTTTTCCATTTCTGGGAGCACATCTGCTCCAGCCATGCTCAAACCTATCCCACTATCCACACAGGGTCTCCAAAACCTTGCATTGATTAACAATTCTCATGTAGGTGGGAACTCTCTGTGATGCATGATCCAGGTGTTTGCTGGTGGGCACAGGGACTCATGAGTGCCAATGGCACAGAAGTGACTCCAGGAGGGTTTAGGCATCTGCATGGATGGTGGTGGTCAGTGCAGGCAGGGCAATGACATTGGCTGCAGCCCTGAGAGGAACATTAGAATATCTTGCTCTTCTGACACCACCAAAATGAATCACTGTGGTAAAGTTTGAGATCCATTTGTGCCAATTGCTGGGAACAGGAAGGGGAGCAAGTAAATAAGGCTGGATGTGTTATGGCTAGCTGTCTTTTGTTCTGTTTGATCACTTGACAAGACAGATGACTGCTTACTTTAGGCTATTAGGCCATGTTTGTTATACATAAGGATTCATGGACTTTCAGTTATGCTTTAAAAAAAAAGCTTCCTAGAATTATAGTGAGTATTAATTAAAATTCTGTGACTGTTCTGAATGAAGATAGCAGTCAGTATCAAGGCACTGGGTAAATGCACTGCTCTCTACATTGTGCTAGTAAAATGTTTCCTTATATTAAAGGACAACACAAACTCACAGAAGAGAAATGGATAAATAAGAAAAGTGGATAAATAAGGTGTTAATTAGTGACAAATTTAAGCATAGACACATCCATAAATAAAATTTCATAACTTGATGATGATTTATTACTAAAGCCAAAATATTTCCAGAGGAGTAGTTTTCCACTGGAGCAGAAAATTCTGTGAAGCTGTAACAACATAGTGACAACTTTTACCCATTGTTTGGAAGAGAAAAAAATTATTAAAACATGAAAGGCCAAGTAGTTTTATTCCGTGAATTACTAGAAATCCAGAAAACAATTAACTGTGGGCAAACCCTAAGAAATTAGTTGTCTGAGAACTTGTTCAGAGATAGTTATTCACAGAAAGTTCACTTTGGACATCACAGTCAGTAACCAGAAAAATACATTTTCAATGATGACCACTTATGGCATAGGAAAAAAAAAAGTACAAAAAGGAAAAAGGGATGTTGCTTTGCATATAAATCTCTTTTGTGTAGCTCCTTCTGTCAAAACCTTTGTAGGGAGATTGATCCCAGCAGGAAAGCAATTTTCTGGAAATTACAGCAAAGTGGAATGTTTCCCAGATGGGTGGAAAGCCCCATCTTAATTCTTAGTAGTAGTTACAAATAGGTGGGAGCCCCACTTGTAGGATTCTGAGAGTGCTCTGTGGGTTTCCTGCTAAAACAGGAGGCATTACAGATGACCAACGTTTAACTTTCCTGATAAATTGAAGCCCTGAACTCAGTTGCTCAGAAGGCTGCAAGAGTTCTCTGCCAGAGGCTGTTGTGATTTGTCTGAACTGTATAAACTGAGAAAGCTGTGAAAGCACAGGTTTAATAGAGCTCCTGAGACCTTGTGCTGGGACACCTCCTCCAAAAATGTCAAGGAGAGCAAATATTTTAAGGTTAAAAAAGGGTAGAAACCAGGATGTTCTTCAGTCTTGCTTAATGTTCTGCTCTTCTTATTGACTGGAGAAGTGATTTTGTTAAAAGGTGGTGGAATTTCTTTTTGTTTTTCTCACTGAGTTTCTGAAAGGCCAAATACTTAGCCTGTGGATTTCTAGAGGGAGAACCTTCATGTTCTTTTCAAGAAGCAAGGTAAATTGGAAGTAGGAGCCTTCCTACAAACAAAACATGAATGTTTAATTCACTCTAAAAGTAGGGTACAACTCTCTGAACTTTCTTCTGACAGCCATGCCTCTTGGAGAGTCTCTGAGGTCCTGCTGCCCACCACAGCCCCAGATGCAATCTTAGAGCCTCAAAACCAGTGGGATCAAATGTCAGCCCTGCAGTGGTTGGCACTACAACATCCAAGGCCCTCATCCTGCAAATGGAGATTGTAACAGGTCTCCTACAGCTCTCCTACATTGAGGAGGATAACTCACAAAATCTTATGTGAATGGCCCAATGCAGAGCATGGATTTAAGCCCCCTGAACACACATCCAGGAGGAATTTAGAGTGTTAAATATAATTTATCTTAAACTTCTCTTTTTGCTTTTTCTTACCTGCCTGCTTTAATTTTCAAGGTCTAAGGAAACTGCAAATACAGAGATGCCAGCCCCAGAGGCGGAGGATGTGTGTGAGGTGTTCCTGCACTGTGCAGCTCTTCAAGGATGGATTCTCCCACTGTCTCCTGGTTCTGTGTGGGCATATCCAGCCCCTGCCCAGGTGGTGGGGGTGCCACAGCCCATGAGCAGGAGCTGCTCCCAAAGCCAGGAGCAGCAGAGCTGTGCACAGGTTGCTTTCCTGCAAGGTGAGCCAGTCGCTGACCCAGGCATGCTCACTGCTGTGAGCTCCAGCTTCCTTGACTTGGGAAATACAGGAAAGGCAAGGGGGAGGGAGTCACTTTACAGCAATTCCTGCAAGGACTGTGATTCATTTATTTGTTCTTCTAAGAACGCCCTAGCCAGATGACTAAGGCAGATCTGCAAGCTGATGACCCAGAAACAGTAGAGCTAAATTTCACATGTGGTGGAAAGGAAAAGTAAGTTAAAAGCCATATATAGACTGTTATCTTCCTACTTTCAGTGGTTTACCTCCCAGTACAAGCCCTGGCCTACACCAAAGATATAGCAGAGATTTGCTCAGGGGCTTTTCTCTTTTCTTCTACCTTTTTCTCATCTCAGGATGGGGTATCTGAGGTTACCTACACCTGTGATTTTTGAAATTAGCAGCACATAAGCTTACCACAGCTGCTAGGTCTCTCAGGTGGGAGGGTTGGGGTGGCCTATATTCTTTTCTTGTTGAAGTTCAAGCTGCTGAGTTGGAGGCTGCTGGGTTTACTATACGTTTTCTTTCCCTCAGGTAAGACATTTTTTCTTGCAGGGCAGATGGAAAAGGAAAGGAGGTGTGTCAAGTGTAATAAATCTGTTTTGGTAGCTTGGGCTGCTGAGCTCCCACTGGGGAGGCAGCATCCTGTGTCTACCCTTGTCAGAGGATGGGTCTCTGAGATGGCTGCAGTAATTTCTGAGGAGCTGAAGATAGACTGGATAAATGTAGGGGGGAAAAGTGATTCTTGTTGCTTCAGGTCTGTTTGTGAAAGACCTTTCTATGAACAAGCTACTCTGCAAAGTGGGTGTGAAACAATCTACTAGACTAACTGGTTAAACCATGCCTGATGTCAGCCTGGTGCTAAGGTAATGCAAAGGGCTTCAGTATTGTGTTTGAATTTTTAAAGTTGTTTTGGCTGCAGTGATATTCCCTGGGAGGTTGTCTGTGGTGCCACTGCTAGGTTTGGGCTGCTGGGCTGCTCTCAGCCTGTGATTCCTTAGTGCCATTGAAGTGCTGTACTTCTTGGGGTGCTCTAGGTGCCTATGGAACCTGATGTGCCTCATCCCAGCACTTGCTTGTGGAAACATGTGGCAGGATTCCCAGCCTCTGTGTGTGCATACCTGTGGGAGCCTGCAATCATAAATACACTCAACCTCTTGGCTGAAAATCTCAAAATATCTCTGTTTGCTGGTCTTCCTTTTGGAACACCAGAATTTTTTTTTTTTTTTTTTAAAGGTGCTTATATGGTATACAACTTGAAAGTATTAAGCCCCTAGCACTACAAAAATCCCTTTAGAGTCCTCAGGCATGTAATCCTGTGTGCAGCATGCAGGACTAGATGGGAAAGCTCTTCTCTTCTCGTCAGGTTCCTCTGTCCAGGTGACTAAATAGTATCTGACATGGAGGTGTTGTGCACTGGCCATTACAGGAGCCATTACCTTCAAACCCCAATTCCCTTGTTTGACCCTTTAATAAGTGTAGCCATGATTTCCAGAAAGTGGCCCTGCACAATTAAAAATTTATACAAAGATCAATATTATTCTCTTTGATTTCTTCATTTTTAAAAAAATACTTCCTCAAATATGTTGATGTTTTCTCGATCCTGTACCGTGATATAGGCTGTAAATATAGAGTGTAGTGCAGCTCCATTATTATACGATTTGCAATAGGAGAGTATTGGCTTCTCTCCATACTGCACTAAACAGGTCAGTCTCCATAATCCATCAGCAGGCTTCTTCACCACCATTTTTACCCTTTTCCAGTCTTGATTCTGCCAGAGAATGAATTCTGTGGACCACATCAGACCTTTACTCCACACAAACTTCATAAAGCTTCACAGGGTCAAAAATACTAAAAAGTTAAAAATTATGTAGTTTTGCATGTGTTTTCCTAGTGCTTTCTCTCTCCTAATTAGTTTATTTTGTAATTTCTCATGATTAGCAGAGGGAATCCACATTTCCATCATAAATGCTACTGGGAAGAGGTATTTCACACTCAATACTATTTTTTAATGCTAGGTGTTCCAGAGCTGGGAAATATCATAGGTAAGAGACCTTCCCTGGAGGTGGGCCATGTCAAGGCCTCTTTCCTCAATGAATAGGAGGAATCCAGAAAAATGAAGGCAAGCATCCAAGTAATCTTTGCAGAGAGTGAGAATGTGTGAAGGGAACCCTCATTCAGCAGTCAAGTTTGATTTCATTGTTCATACGTGTGGCAAAAAGAAACTTGGGAGAGAGGGGAGAACAAGAATGGATGTGTTTAGCTGCAAAGAGGGTCAAGGAATAAGATTTGGAGGAGGCAAAGAAGGTCACAAAGTTGAATCACTGATGTCTGTGGAGTGCTGGAACTATTGGGTGAAGAAGAGGTGCAAATCCATGTGTTAACTTAGTTTTTTCTGTAATATCTCTGTGCAGCCTGCTAGGGCGTGTGTTTGCTTGAGGGGTGCTGCAGGGCTTGGTGCCACTGTAGTAATAAATGCCAGAAATGCAGTGAAATTCACATTTACTCATATTGTGTTGGAATTGATACTCATACCATCCTTTCCAACTCAGACACTCAAGTTTCTCTGATAACATAACTGGTATTGTGTCCAAAAGAAACAGCAAAGAGAGCAACTCACATAGCACTGGGATGAGCCATAGTACAAAGGGGGAAAGGTTTGATCCCTGTTCTGTTGTTTTCCGTTCACCAGTGACCAGAGTGAGGTCTGGACTGCAAGTACCCTCCTTCCCAAGAGAGTACATTGTGTTTCTCAGCTATTTCCCCCTTTTATCCTGATGAGTGGCTCATGCAAAGTTGAAAAGTTCAGTGTAGTGGATGGAGCCAGATGCCTTCTATGAGACTGCAGAGCTTAGTAACTGGATAAGGTGAGGCATGTAGGTTAAAACTCCCATAAAGATTTGAACCTGACTTCCTGCATCACTTCTCAATGTTCTGAGTGCTGAGGAAAGGGAACTACCCCCCTTCCTCCTACCTGCACTCTGAAATTGCTTTTATGGCCTCAAATTCTTGCACACCCAAAAACCAATTCTGGAAACTCAGGGCTGTGAGCCAAGTAACTTGGTGGTCTTGGGCCTGGAGAGGTGTAGATTGCCAAGGAAATTCATGGCTCCTGGTGTGCTCTAAATGCCATGACTAGAAAAAAATTAGTAGAAATCCTAAATTCGTGCTTAACTTCTCTGCTTTGTTGTTTCTCCTACTCTGTTCTGGTAAGACTGTTCTTCACAGGGGACCAGAGAGATAGCATGCTGAATGGGGGTGTGCATTTCTGATCCATGACTTCGAAGAACCTTTTTGAATGTCAGAGGTTTCTCTTTGAATTGTCTCAAGTCCAGATCAATATAGCTAATGGCATGTAAAAGCAATCTTCTCATAATCCTGTAGGGGAAAAAAAAAAGAAAAAAAAAAAAAGCAGGACTGCAGTCCCATCACAGTGAAAAAGCAGAGAATGACTGCAAAGTATGCTGCCAAACAGCTGGTTTGGGCTGTTCTGGACTGTCTGGGTTCGTCACTGCTGAACATGTGGGATGGTGGGATCACTTTTCTGGGAAATCTCCTATTTCACACACAGGGCAGGGTGTCACCCTGTAGGTGGAACCTGAGGGAGTGTCATGAGGAGCAAAGCAATTTTCCAGAGGTCACAAAGGCGAAATACCCTCGGCTAACTTTCCCAAGGGTCTGTCCTGGCTTGGGAGGACAACACTGGTCAGGTTAATTGGGGGAAGAGAAAACTTGGGATGAGTTTCCTTGCAACGAGGGCATGGAGCCTCCATTTTGTGCATCTGTACCTTGTGTCAGCAGAGTCAGTCCTGATTTTTATGTGCTGAAATGTCAGCAGGATCCAACCCAATGTCCTCAGCACCCTGCCCTAGCACGGACTTCTGTTATGTGTGAGGTTTCTCTGAGACATCTTCTAGGTCATCATGAGCTCTCATTTATCTTTTAATTGAGTGTACATTTGTCCTGGTACAGAATTTTGCCTTTGCTGTGTTCAGTGACCTTGGACTGATCTGAGACCTCCACCTAGGTAGCTCTGCAGTCTACAGAGCAAAAACTGAGCAGCTTCCTCCAGTGGAGCCGCTGGTGTCCATGTGCAAGTGTTTATACACACGTGTTTTCTTCCTTTCCAGCTCTTTCGTTCTGTCCTCTTTTCCCATTTGGTTCTGCTTTGCATTTTATTTGCAATGTGTTGTCCTGTTGTGAGTATTGCTCATGCATGTTGAGTTAGGGCTCCCCAAGGAGTCTGTCTGGCATTGGAAAATTAAGTTTTTTGGCTTTTGCACTCTCAAAGCCCTTTATTATAAGCTGAGGTTTTTGCTCCAGGGTAGTAGGATGTTGGGAAGAGCTGAAATATGGCACTGCTGAGAATCAATTAGTGTAAAAACTGCACTAGTACCCAACTACATGCTGATTACTCTGCCCCCAAAGGCAAATGTGTTTGCAGTTTAGGTCACAAGTGAAATAAGTCTGCTGAATCTCATTCTAACATGTCACTCTCTTATGGACTTTCTTTTCCACCTCAATGCTTACCTCTAGACGTGTGAATTTTTTTTGTTGAGAGCTGGGAAGAGTGTTTTGGAGCAGCAGATCCCTCCTTTCCTCTCCTCCCAAAAAATAAGGAAATTGTCTTGCAAATGCCAAACTGATTTATTTCAAAGTGTTTTGGTTTGGCAGATAGCAACAAGGAGATTGCAGTTTTACTCACAGTAGAAAGGGGGTATCTAATCTTCAATCTTCAAATTTGACTTACTCTACACGAGAGATCTGAGTTTGTCTTCTCTGCTTGCTGTGGAGATTTGAGAAATGTCTTGTACATCCCAGGCATGTGATTTCTTTTCCTTTTAAGAGTCCCTATAACTGACTTTTCTTCCACACTTAAACGATTGACACACTAAATTGAAGTATTAACTTTGATTCTAGTTATGAGATTATCCAAATTAGTTCATTAATGTATCAGCCTCTCTGCTGTTGGATACCTTTGCACCTCCCAAGAATGTGGTAATGGTTAAATATTCTGCCAGTCTGGAGGTGAGCAGCTTTTGGGCTTTGTTGGATTCCAGAAAAGAATGAAATGAAGAAGCATCATCAAATAAGGACCGTGCTGCATGCAGCCAAAGGCATTGCCTTTTGTGGTCACCTGTCCTTTCTGACTGTTTGCAAAACTCATCATCAGCCCTCAGTTATCATTACCCTTTGACCAGGAAAAGAGATTTCTTTTTTGCACCCAGGACTTACTGGCAGACAATGGGTGAAAACTACAGGAGGTACTTTGTTCCTTTCCCTGTGTCTATTTCTACCTCCCCAAAACTGCATCCTAATTCTGGCTGATGGCTTGATAACCACCTTTTTGTAAAGTCTTTTGGCAGCTCTGTGGTACAAAAATGTGATATAAATCCAAAGGATATTCTTCAATGTAGGTCTGTAAAAATGTACACAGTGTTCATCCCACTTTGTCTCTTACTATTTTCCCTATTTCTCTTGCACAGCATTAGGGAAAATGGGATGCATGTCCTTTCTGAAACAGATTCCTATTCCAGATACTTAGTCTGGGGAAGAGGAAGCTCTGCCTCCCTGAGAGGGAACAAATTCACCTCCCCATGCAGTGCAGGGTGGGGTGATCACTGTGCCAATGCTTTCCTGTTGCTTCACCAGTGAAACGTGAGCGTGCACATGCCCAAGGCTGCTCCAAAGCCCTGTGCTCTGCCCTGAGCTTGTGTAACAACAGGGAATGTCAGGTAAGCCCAGGCTCTAATCAACTGCTGTGGCAGCTGCTGTGCTGCTGGGGATGTTAGCACATCACCTGGGTTTCTGCTGACCAGACCAGCTCTTAGTCTGCTAGAGAATCTAAAGTGCTGCATCATTTGTTCTTTTTGCTGTAAAGTAACCTGTGCCTAGCTGAAACAAACATCTTTTGTCTGGATTTCACTTCATTTTGCAGCTATACAATGAGTCACAAACAATTCAGGTTATTTACCATAAAAGTGAGTAAATTTTCCAGTACACGATTGGGTCTATTCTTGTCATGTGTGAGTGCTGTCAGAGCAGGAGATGCTGGAGCCCCCTGTCCATGCCTGACCCATCCAGTTGGAGCAGGGCTGTATGTGACCATTCCAAGTGATGTGTTTCACACCAGCAGTGAGGCCAGTAAGACTCTGAAATCTGCTAGATGGAAGCAAATCATACTTGGGGTTGTGGTTTGGACTTTTCTCTCTCTTTGTGGCGTTGCTGGTGGGATGGGTTTCCCAAGCTCCCACCTCCAGGCCTGTTTATATCCCCCATCTCAATGTTTTTTTTGTAGGACAAGATGGAGACCAATGGGGAGCAACGGTCTGAAACTGAGCAGAGTGGGGGGAAAAAGTAGGCTATATGTCAGTAGCAGTTTCATAACTGATGGAAACTTGTATGGGAGCATTTGCCCCTGGGAAGAGGCTGAATCTTTTTTTCATCAGATACAAATGAGGCAATGCAAAGGAGGAGGAGGAGGATTCTATTAAAATTAGAGGGGGGGAGGAATTTGATGGCATGACTAGGGCAGGAGGAACTCTCACAATCTGTCCTGTGTTATTTAATCAGAATAGGTCAAAGATTTGATTATATGGTATTCCCTGTTAGAAAGGTTTCAGCATATTGTCTTCCTTACATGTGCAAGGTCACCTGCTTTATTAGAATCTCCACTGTTGCCTGACCTCAGGGAGGGGGATGCCTGGAAAGAGCAGTGAGCTGTGAAAGGGGCTGGTGTGAGCATTTAAGCTAAGCACTAGTTGACATTTGCAGTAGTAGACAACAAGAGCTTTGCCAAACCTGGCCTGAACATTGGCTGTGACTGGAGAATTGCACCTGGTCAAGTTACAGTGCAAAAATTTGTACAGTGCTACTGTTAAGCAGTTGAGCCTTGTGAGCTCTATTTAGGGCTTGTACTTATGAAGCAACTGGAATAGCATGTTGGGTATGGTGGTAACTCCTCCTCTCTGGCACTTGAATTTAGCCTTGGATTTTAATCAGTTTTTTGACCAGGACCTCAGCTGTTTGCAAAGGGGCAAAGCAAGACTTGTGATAGTAGTTCTGAACACCCCTGGGCTCAGAGTTCCGCCTGACCTTGGGATTGTCCTTAGATCTACACCAGGAGATTTCTAATATATCTGAGGGGAAAGAAGATTTATATGCACCACTTTTGTTTTTTATATCCCCCCTCTGGTCTAAGTGGGTAATAGAATAAAGTGGGAATTGCCCTTGGGTAACTCCCAGGAAGCAGAATTCTCCTTTGTTGGCATAGCTTTGTGAATGGATTTATAAATGCTACGTGAAGGTCACCCCTGCTGAAGGGGCCTGATTTCCCCACTGAGCTCATCCCGGGATGCATTTGCTCTTGACCCTATTGAGAGCCTTCTCTGCTGCTCCTGGGGTCATCCCTGTCCCTCTTTGTCTCAGCTCTGAGGAGCACACCATGACCATACAGAAGAGTTTCCGTGAACTGTACGCTCTGGCATTTTCCTGTTCCAGTCACTCCAGGGATAATAAATAGTAATGGTAATAAATAAAAGCAGATGCTATAGACTGAAGCTTATGTATGACACATTTTCCAATGTACATACATTCTAGTACATGAAGTACTCTCTCTGTCTCAGTGTGTATGGTTTAGTTTCTTCTCTGATAGCTCTCCAGGGTACTCCTTCAGTGGCAGGAAACTGTGGTCCTTGGGCTCAGAAGGAAGGCAAAGTAGCCTTCTGCAGATGTGGGTATGGGCAGATGCATCCAAGTGGTCTGAAAAAGAAGCTCATGCTGAAGGAGTCAGTCTTCCTTATCACAGTGTACGTGCCACTGCCTTCATGTTTATAAGAATTTTAAGTGAACAGAAATTTTCATGGGTTAATACCAGTTAGTGGAGCATGTAAGAAGTTCAAGGGATTTTTAATCTCGTGAGATGAAGACCTCCCTAGTTGTAGCTGCAGGTTTTTGTGTGCAATGCTAGTTAATACCACCCTTGAATAACAGGTATAGTGTAATACAAGTGTCATACCCTGTCTTGTGTTTGACTGAGGTCCTCAGCTGAGTGGTGTGTGTGGGAATATGAACATGCTTTTAATGCTTCAGGGCTTGAACTAGTTCCATGTGGAGCCAGCTGGGATGTACCTATGGAACAAAGCTCACATGAGCAGCTGCAGAACACTCTGGTCAGAGTTAAATGGCCTTCACTGCATGGAGCAGTGCACATACCTAGTTCATATCAGCAAATATATGTGCATATATATCAGATTCAATTAGTTCACTATTCTTGACTTTCTCTTACTTGAGCTGCAAAAGAAAATGGTACTGGTTTGGACCACATGCCCCCTCTGTGGTCTCTTCGAACTTTGCCCATTCTGTGATTCTGATTCTGCCTCACACCTACTGAAGTGGAAGGTTTTGTTTCAGATTAAGTGAAGAATATTCCATTAAGTGAAACCAATTTGGCTTGAACTAATGAACTTGTTTTTAGGAGAAATCTTCAGTTTTGTCAGCGGTCAGTCTTGAACCGTCAGTGTTCAGCATTAAAGCCTGATAAGCCAAAACCAGAAATTCAATGAATTAAATAGATTTGGTCATCAATAACAAGAAGAGACTGGCAAGACAAAAAGAAATAAATGTCATGTTTTTAATGCTGATTTGAACAGCCTCACATGAAGACAAAGCACCAAACATTGAGTGTCTCTCAGCAAAGCCAAACAGCAGAGGCTGGCTGTCCAGACCCACCTCTTTTTCAGTATTCATCATTGAAGGGATACTCTGGATGGTCACGCCACCTGTGGAAAGGTCAGATTGGACAAGTGAGCTCCTTGGGTGAGGCAAGATATCAAATCACTACAGTCATCCTGTGCCCAGCAAACCTCTTCCTTGCAATATATCTGTGGCCTTCATGGTAGGCTCTTTGACTTATTCAGTTCTGCTCTGAATAACTGGCCCTGCAGAGTTGGAAGCCAGCCTGTGTATTTAAGGAGAGGACAGTGAAGGACCATTTTTCAGACTGCATATCTTAAGGAGAGATGGGGAAAATCAACAGGACTCTGGATGTCAACTATTCTTACTATTTAACTCAGGTGAGTAGAAGTGTTTTAACAAAGGTGGATGGCTTCACCATGTGCGCTGTGGAAGGGCAAGACTTTGTTCAGATGTCTAGAAAGACCCCTAGAAATAAGGGTTATGTGTGAAGAAGAGGTGGAGACACCAGAGTGTTCTACTACTTGTCTGGGTCTGGCGTGGTGCTTTGCCCAAGCAGCTGCCATACCTAAACTAGGTCTGGCTACATGTAGATACTCTACCAGCATCTACAGTGGCAGAGAATTTACAAAAAAGCTTTAGGATGACCCAGTTCAGGAGAGAAAGGGATGGGTATAGGTGCATCCTATCAAAGAGATATTTCAGGCTTTGTTTTAGAAACTGCATGCTCAGGGAAGATGCACAATTCAGGATCATTATAAAAGGCAAGAAGAAAATTTCCAGGGTCAACTTCAGCTGAAAGTGTTAGCCCATTATTGGCAGACTTAAGATAGAGGGAGCTGTTCTCTGTTGTGGGTTTTCTTGTTTGTTTGAGAAGATGATGCTAAATCACAAGCCCTGGCTTGACAAACACTTTCCATTAGCTAAATGAAAAATTTCTGAAGAGCATTCTCAGGTGCACCATGGCAGCTGTCCACCTTGCCTTACAGCACAGCACAACAAATACTGGCATTTATCCAGCTGTGAATCGTTCCAGTCTGGGAAGGACACATTTCACAATATTGAAGGTAACTAACTGGAAGGCATCAAACATTTTGCATTGGTTGTGTCAAAACATTTCATTCCAATATTCAGCCAAGATCAAGTGTTTACACACTAACAGATTGAGTTGGTTGAAAAAAAAAAAACACCAAAAAACAAAACAAGCCACAACATTTTGGCTTGTTTGACTTCAGTATAATTTGATAATGTCTGAGTTGCCAGTGTCATTATCTCTACTTTTCATCTAATGAGCATGCTTTGCTAATCAGATCTCACATATTCAAAAGTCTGAGTCCTTTGAGTGAAAATGATTCACTTGAAGGAGTCAGTGCAGCTTGGTATAACTGGTAAGGAAAAACATCCATAGCAGAGAATGGGAGCATAAGATAAATCAAGCAGATACATTAATGTAAAACTTGCCCTGCACAATGCTTCTAGATGTCTCCAAGAGGAGAAGAAACAATTTCAGATTAAGATTTCCTGAAGTACTCATGTTTTTATTAAAACTCCAGTTTTTTTTTCTCAGATGCTTAATTTGCTAATTCATTCCACTGATTGCAATATCCTGTTTGTATGGGCTTACTCATACCATCAGAACCACAGGTTTGCACACAGTACCCTTATGGTAGCTGATAAGGGGAAGAACCAGAGGAAAGCTGGATTTTTCCATTCCTGCTGGCATGTGCATCACAGCAGTCAAAGGTTTTCCAGGAAGTTGGCTAACCAAAAGTCTTTTTCAGATACAGATTGCTGGATGAAATAAGAAATGTGTTTAGGCTGGTAATTTGTCTGATGCAGTGTCAATTCCAGACATTTCAGCGTGGTAATGCAGAGGAGGCATATATATCTATATATATAAATCTATATATCTGCTCCTTACATGGCAACATCACTTTTCCAATGAGGCTTTTTTCATAACTGAGATCAGATTGTACTTAAACATTTTTCCCCAAACATGGAGTTCTTGTGAAAACTAGAGCTGCTAATGCCCATCTTATGCATCCTATTTTCCTTATCCTTGGTGGCCTCCTGTGGCCAAATTCACTCTAATAAAGCAAAGCATTTAACTTATTAGTTTTTTAGATTGGTAGCTTATAAAGTTCTTCCCCTGTGGGCATTTGCAGCCTTTAACTTTGCTTCTGGGAAGGGCTCTTGCATTTGCACCAAGGTTACATTTCGAGTATATAATCTTTAAAATTTAAATGATGCTATAACTCAATTTTGCTATAGAAAACCAAACTGTGTCAGATACCAAAACACACTTAAGAATCTCCTAGGCCATTTGCAAGAAGCCTTCTGGAACTAAGTACTGCTAATTGATGCAAGGCTATTTTAAGTTTTAAGAAACTAAAGCTTCAGAGCACCTGGCTGAGCTTAAATGTGAAAAATGAGCTCCATTATGATGCTTTTAACTTAGCGCATATTTTTGATCATATTTATGCAGCACAGTAAGTGGTTTGTTTGTTTCTTTGCAACATTTGCCTTTATCTTTTGAGAAATGGTCAACATTTTAGAGTGCTATTGATGCTATTTGATGCTGTTATCAATGTTTTTCATTTCATGCTACAGTTTAGCAGGACGCAGAAAATCTAAGGTAAAAAGAGAAATGCGTGGACATTAATCTCTAGCATTTGGCTACTTATTGAGTGCCCTGAAAAGGGGAAAACAAAGTTTGGCCTTAAGCTGTAGATGCTTTTGAGCTGAAGGGAAAACAAACAGCCTCATCCTCTGGAGGAGGGGATGTTGGGTAGTTCTGAGCTTTCAAGTGAAGCAAAACTATATTGGGTGGTAAGCTTTAGGTGACAAGTGGCAAGAGATCAAGGCTTGTTAGTTCTCAGAAGAGATAATTAGGAAGTGGTCTGGCAGTCAAGCTTCTCATTCTTCTGTTTTTCTTAGAGGGTACAACTCAATTTTATTTGAATTTCAGCTTCAATATCCACACTTCTAGACAGGGATGATGCTATGCCTTATCAGTGTCTGGGATCACCATTCCCACATAGCAGAAACAGTTTAAGGAAATGGAGTAGAGATGGAATAGCAAGATACACTCACTTTCTGCTAGGTGGACTTTGAGAACCTGAGCTGCAGGCAAATATTGTACACTTATTTTTGCAATGGGCTGGGAGCATATTCAGGCTGCATTAAAAGTCTCTCATGTTTAAGCCTTACCTTAGAGTAGGGTTGTTTATGCAAAAGTTAATATTAAAAGGAAGTGATTTTTTTTTTTTTAATTCTCTGAAAGAACAGGAATGCTCTATGAGGATGTACGATTCCTCCTGTACTTACATTAACAGTTCCACATAACGAACGTTTTTGTTCAGGGCTTCAATTTCTTTCATCTCTTTCTCAGTGAGGGAGAAGTCAAAGATCTGATGGAGGAGATGTTACGAATGAGTTAGCATTTCATTTCATAATCAGCCTTCATATCTTCCAGATTCTAGAAGTACAATCCCTCCTTCTCCCTGTCTCTCTCCCACAAACCCATGCTTACTTACATTTGCAGGAGTCTCGAGGACATGAATAAGCCCAGTCACATTTGCCTACACCTTTTTTGCAAGAAGGGGAAGGTAGTCTGGCAATACTGAGCCACCAGCTTTGAAAGCAATGTATTTCCAGGGAAAGTAGGGAGTGAGTACTGTGAGTACTGAGTGCTGCAAGGGATGCAGGAACAAAGTCATCTTATTTTTGGGTGGTGGTCAAACCAAATGTTTTCTGGTGGTGTGGTTGTGACCGTTTCTGTCACACTTGTGGGCAGCAACCCTTCGCTAGCACAGCTGTCCCATACCTGAAGACAGGGCAGAACAATCAGTCATTCCTGAGCTCCTGCAGCCTTGGGCTGCTGACCTACTAAGTTACCTCCTCTCACTTGTGCTGCTCACTGCAGCAGCTGGTGCTCTGGGACACACCACCAGCTGGAGCTTTAGCTGCTCCAGAGGGTTAAAAGTCACCAACATTTCCTCTATGTATTGCTCTATTATTGTCATATCTTGTTACCATTTAGTGGTGGGGACAAAAAGCATCAAATGTGGAAAAATTTACTATTGGTCAAGTCTTACATATGTCTACAGAAAAAATGGGGGAATTACCTTCTGTAGGGGCTAAGCCAATGTAAGTGGATTTGTCCATGTACTACTGGGGTATGAATTTACCTGGAAATTCTCTCTGATGCGTTGTGGATTGAAACTTTTTGGGATCACCACCACCCCTCGCTGGACGTTGAAGCGCAAAGCAATCTGTGCCGCAGTCTTGTTGTACTTCTTGCCAATGGCATTCAGCACAGGATCCTTCAGTAAAGGAGGGGAGGACACATTTACCCTGGGAAATAAAGTGAGAAGAAAAAGAAAATAAAAAACTTCCTCATCTTTAATGTCAAAACATAGGGGCATCTACTTGTTTGTGGACAGAATACTGCACCTTTTGACAAGTAGGATGAATGACGGGAGAAAAGCTTTGGCTCTTAGGTTGGCAGGTTGTCAAGGGCAACTTCCTATGTGATGTCCTAACGTTGACTTAGTTTCTCCTTCCTCTCTAAGCCTCACAAGTTCCCCATTCCAAACACTTGCCTTCTGTTAGAGGAGACCTAAGGCGACCTCCTATGCAGATGCTTGGCATTCTTTGATGACAGCATGCAGCAGGAGTGTTGAAAGTTTACACTCACAATAGTAATATTTAGACACTGAAGTTCAAAGCCACTTTAAAAAATAGGGGCAGAGATATTTTGCACAGAGATTCAGAAGTAGAGAACTATGTTATGCTATGTTATGGTTATTGTCCTCCTGTCAGAAAGTAAGGGGGACTTACCATGATTCATCTCTTGAGGTTCCCAATGGGCTGTACCCAACAATAACGATGTCATGTTGTCTGCAAAATTCTAGGAGTTTGGGTTGGGTGAAGTAGGGATGGCATTCTACCTACAGGAGTAACATAGAAAGAATGATTAATTAACAGGACCAGACACAGAAGCAGAAGAAACCCCAATATTTGTGAGAGCTATAGACCATATGATGCTTTCAGGAAAGGATAGGTGTAAATTAGGGAAAAGGGAACTTCATCTGTGTTTATTATTCTAATTGTACATTGCTGGGTGATTGATTTTTTTCTTTTTTAATATTTTTTTTTTTGTGAACAGCAGATCAACATCTGCAACTATAATTTGGCTGCAAGGAACTTTTATTGGCCTGCTGTGGAAAGGTGGCAATAAGTGGAGATTATGGAGGTAAGGCAAGCTCACTAGACAAGTAGACTGAGAAGGCAACCCATCTCATGTGGGTCTGCACTCCATTTCTCTGCCTCTTGCATTCAGGATGACTAATCTGATGTTGTTTTTAGGGAAGTGTTGGCATAAGCTGTCCCAGTTAGAAAGGTGAGGGGTATACAGAAGGTGAGATTATGACCTTGTTATGAGCTCTGCCCTCCCACATTGCAAACACTGTTCCCTCACAGGCATGGATTTTCTGGCTGTGATCTCAGACTGGGAAAAGGATGTCTAAAAGGTGACAGAGCAACCACTGTTTGCAGTGGTTGCTATCTGGCAAGTCTGAAGCTATCTGGCACACCTATGCTTGCTGGCCAGCTGCCCTACACTGGGATTAATCTTTTGCCTGGTTTTCCTCGACCCCAGGAAGCATCAGCAGTGCTCAGCAGAGTCTTAGGGGCACACCAGAATCAGCAATTGCATTTTGCACCCGCTGGGCATTTTAATACCAGGGAAGGGTGCTGGAATTCCCTATTCTCGCTGCCAGCCTTTCCCTCCAGGCCAACTACAGAAATGGAAGCTGTGGCCAGCCTCCTTCCCTGCCTCGTGGCCATTCTAGCCCTCCAAGCCACGTGTTGGGAGTGGGAAGTTGGTCCTGGTTGGTCTCTGATCTCTTCTCTATTACTGCTAATGTGGATATTTGTTTGTGCCAGATGAGCTTGTGTCAGAAGGGCTTCCCAGAGATTTCTAGGAAATGCAGTGACCTGCCAAATGCCAGAGCCAAAGGTACTGGGCACTCAGATGGGTCTCTGCCACGCTGCTGTAATTTAACTCGGATGTGCCTGTCATCCTCACAGGATTGCTCAGCTCAGGCCAGGGTGACAGGGTCTCCTTTAATGGAGCATTTTCTCTATCTCTTACACAGATCTTTTAGGAAAAGTACAAGAGAGCAAGTACAGGAAATTCAGGAGTTGCATCTAGTGGCTTTCACATTTGAGAAGCCTGAAGTGACTCAGGGTCTGTAGGGTTGGGCCGGTGTCAACTAAGGTAGGCATGGCTTCATTGAGGACTGGTTACCTCTGAATGGCTTTCTTGGGAATTTTTGGACTAGAAGTAAGGTACATGGCAGAGATCTATGATCTGCTTTGACTCAGCATTCAATCTTGTTATGGAGCTTTGGCACAGAGGCATCAATTTTATAGTCCTGGAGCAGAAATTGAGGAAAACAATTGCTCCAGAGCCTTCAAAAATTGATCTTTAGCCTAGATAGGAAGAGTAATATTTTCAAGCTAGAAATGGAAGTATGGAGGGCAGCATCTGTGGCAAAGTACACATCACCTTTCTGTACATGGTGGCTTAGGCTGTGTGTTTGCATTCCCCAAAGGGCAGTGGCACCGTGGCAGGCACTGCCCTTGGCTTGCAGTCATACCTGGTTGCTGACAGGTTTGTGCTTAAGTCCTGGCTTGTTCATGATCATCTCCAGTTGCCTGCGGTTGAAATTGGATACTCCAATAGACTTTGCCAAGCCTGCATCTTTACATGCCTCCAGAGCCTGCAAAGAAAGAAAAGGCAAGAGGAGTCCCACATGTTGGCTTGATTTGTGTGCATTTTAGAGAGAGGTGGAGGATAGACCATTATTGGGACCCTTGGCTGCAGCAGAACTAACAGCTCTACTAGCATGAGGGCTGGTGTTGTCCAGACAAACCAAACTCTATTCCTGTGTCGACCTGCTTTCCAGACCAACCCCTAATGTTTTTTACCTCCTGTGAGAGTAGAATTTGTCTGGAGAGCAGAAAGATTTAACCTGAGATATAGGTACTTAAGTGCCAGGCAACTGCTTTTAAAAAGTTTTGCTTTATGCTGCTTTAGCAGTGCCTCAAAGCTGGAGAAGGAAAAGTGAACAAAACAGATTGCTTTCCTGATAAGTCAATTCGCTCCTTTTGATTGTAAGACAGTTTTCCATATGAAATCTTATCCAGTGAAATCCCCTAAATATCTGGCAAGGCACATCACAAAACCTGCACAGAAAACTTCAGTGCAGTATCTAGCAGGAAAAAAAAGGTGGATGAGAGAGAGTCATTCTAGATGTTTTGCACTTTAGGCAAATCTTACTAGCTGAGAAACTCTTATGAATACTGGATATGAATATGTTCCCTGATCTTTGTTATCTTCATCTGCTGGGTTGTTAAGGGGAAAGGGGGTCCTTTCCTATGGTCTTCCCTTTTGCTGCCCGAAACACAAATAATTCAGTGACTGTTTGAGGCAGAGCAGACCCCACCATGGAGCTGCATGCCCTTCCAGGCTTTGTTATTCTTTCTGTCTCACAGGAGCTGAAAGCAGGGAGGAAAGAGGCACTGTGTTTGATGACCTCTAGTTGGCCTCATATGCCTTCTATCACTCAGTGACAAGTCAGCAAATACAGTCATCTGGATTAATTTTTGCCAGCTAGTACCACACTGAGAGAGTGAAATTATCTGGATTGAGTCAAGCCATTTTAATTTAGATTAATGTTGCTATTTGCAGGCACTTCCCACCACCTATTTTTCTCTTGCTTATTAGCTGAAGAGAGTGGCCTGCTATAGAATAACCTTTACTTTGAACACCAGCTCAAAGATAAAAATATAGCAGTGTTGGGAGAGCTATTGCTTTCAACATGTGAGCAACCATTCTGTGAAAAAAGGGGGAATGAGCTGCATTAGCCAAATTCAAATGTAACATAAACAGCTAACGTGGAATTCCCCCATTCCCCTGAGACCCAGCCTGGATGGCTCAGCTGCCAAGGGAAAGTTAAGGACCCCCTCTGGGCCCTCTCCCCATTCAAAACTTCACTCAGAATTTCACCATTCTTCATCTTTATCTGCTGTACCTTGAGTAGAGCTAAACTGGGACATGACTATCCAGATCTGGACAGTTGAAGCTGAAGTGGAGCACGTAGTAGCACCTCTTATCTCTTGGTGTGAACTGGATGTAATTAGTGATGCTATTTCATCAGGCCTGGTGCAGGAGAGCTGAGCAGCTCTGGCCATGAACCAAAGAGGTGTCCATGGCTTTGAGAGGCAGAAATGTGAGCAGGTTGCCAGTCTCACTTTCTACCTCACCCAAAATCCTGAAGCCAAGTGACATTAGGCTTAATGAGACATCTGCCTAAAGGACTAGAGCACATCACAAACAAATGTAGGGCACAACCTTTGAGGCAAATGATACTTCCCTCCAAGTTTTCTTACCAGAAAAATCTGGTGTTCCCATCTGATAAGTAAATTTAGAAGTGAGTGAACTTGTTCTAATAGCAAGTGATGGCAAGGTCTTGGGCTTTGTTTTTCAGGGGTTATGAGTGGGAAGGTGTTGCCTTCTTGTTTTGTTTTTGTTTTCTTTAATAGGATTTTTTTGGTTGATTGTTTGGGGGGTTTTTATGGCGAGCTTTAGGGCAAAATGTGTTTTTTTTCTCCAAATGGAAAGATTTTATTTTTTTTCAAGATGACCTGATCTCTTTTGAGGGCTCCAACTTTCTTGTTCCCTGAAGATCAGATAAAGGGAAAGGATTGGTAAAAACCTAATGATAAAAGCTTCAAGTAGTGAATGCAGAGTGCACTCTCTTAAAGAGGGAATGTGGACATCTGATGTTTCAACAATGTTTTGTTATTAAAATAATTAAATGACAGCAAAAAGAAACAAGCTTAAGGATAGAAGTAAAATTTATCCGTGGAGCTTGTAGAATTAGATCCATTTACCTTGGCAATTTGCTTCAGTTATGTTTATTAAAACCACAAGTAAAAATGAGAATGAATATCTGTGGGTTTAAAGCATATATGGATGGATGTTGTGTTTACTTACCTCCCAAGTGGCACATAAGTCTGTCTCATGGTAGATAAATTTTCCATTTTCATCTTTTGGGTAGAGTGCATCTCCAGGCTGAAAAGTAAAACCATAGTGCTGTGCTTAAAAGAAAAAAATTTGCACTCCTTAGACCAAATATTTTTTCACAGACTCTGTTTCTACTAGTAAACAACAACAAAAAAGAATAGTTTTTGAAACACTCAAAGTTCAGCAGGTCATTGATGCTGGGCTTACCACATCCTCATCTGCTAAATAGTCCTTGGATACACTCCTGAGCTGTCACATGAGAGTGCACTCAGGAGTTCCTCGATGGCCTTGTTTTTCAGTAAACTTTTGACCTTTTTGTTATGGCATCCAAGTCTCCTTCCAAAGGGCTGGGTTAGAGTACCAGCCTGTATTCTCTTCTACTTCTTCTCTCTTCATTTTGGCCCTTCCCTGCCTCCTGCTTGTGTCCTAGGCACTTGGGAGCTGGACTAAGCTGGTACAGCTGGAAGGTCCAAGAGCTACTAGCAGTAAAGGGCTGTGGGCATAGCTAACCTCCTAAGTGTGTTATCCACCTTTCTTTGGGCACTAGAAACTCTTTCTTCCAATCTCTATACTCTGTAGGCTTCAGAGATGATTTATGAGCTGTTATCTCACAAGCACAGCTTTCTCTTATTTGCTGGTCATTTCACTGCTGTTGCAGGCAATGCATTAACACCTCCCTCCCTTGAGCCTGATCAGAATTTCACTTTTGTGTTTTACTGCGGTTTGGTTTTTCTTTTTTTGAGCAAAAACCCTTCAGTGATGTTTGACATTTAATCTGACTTCAAACTGCTACATTTCAAAGGTCTGGGTACAAGATGTTGACGTGGTAACTCCTTGGGAACGTGCAGCTGTGACTAATATGATCAGTAACTATCACCTCCCAATTCAGTCGAGTTCAAATCCAAGGCATTTAATGGGAAAAGTGAGCCTAAGGAAAACACAGCCTCAGATTTCAGAGGGCCAAGGTCTCAGTTACAGGCATAAGCCTCTCTTCTCCAAATGTGCTGATTTTCCTCAGAGAATTCCACAAAGACAACTTGTTGCTTTTGTTGCTCTGTCTTGCTGGAAAAAAATATCTTGTCTAGAAGGAGGTAGGTGGCTGCTGGGTACATTTTTTTTCTATTAGAAGGCAAAGTGTTTGCTATCATAACGTGAAGTGGAAAAGCTTTATTTGCAAAACCATCCCCATGGTATTTTGGAACAAGCCATTCATCCCACGATGCCCCAGCACACTTTCCAAGGACTGCAAGTTCAACATATTAAACAGTTGGACCTGCTTAATTTTAGTAAATGAGTCTGACTTCAGGACCTTTTTACTCTGTCCCATTTCCAATTCACTAACTTCTAGTCAACTTTATTTTTTTTTTCTAGTAGTCAAAAGGCAGCAATTATATCAGCTAATTTACCATCCTCCCATTTTCCTCTATTATTTGTGTTTTAAAAATGAACCCAGTCAGGATGAATGGTGCTTGAATATGAACTTCTCTTGACTGAGATGTGGTGTGAACTACTGTGGATTTCCACAGTGATCAATTCTTCCTCCTACCTGCAGAGAACTCTGCAAAGTGTTGGAGTGCAGTTGTCTCTGCTCAATAGTCTCCAGACAAAACTTTCTCTGTTTAAAACTTCTTAATAACTTTAAAACTTTCTCTACCAAGCTATCTTTTTATGAAAGGGAATTTCTGAATGGAAGAACTGCCTGCAGATGGATCAAGTGCTGAGAGAAAGGCAGTGTTTTGGTGGTGACAGTGTGATGGTTGTGGAAAAGGTCTTTCAAAAGTTGGTCATGCATTTTAGCTCTGGGTTCTCATGAGCTACACCATAGCAGTCATCCTAGAAATGCTGATGTCTTCTCTTGCAGCTCTCTTGGAGATAGCCTTGTGTTTTACACTGGATGAAAGGTGGCTTGTTACCATGCTGCTGCATGAGCACTGAAATTAATGTGGCAGTCACTGCAGGATCACATGTTGTCATGTCATGTCTGAAGTTGGAGGCACTCCAAAAGATACCAGACAGCTCATTTGCCAGTTTGAAACCCTGCAGCTGTTAACCACTGAGAGGAAAAGTCCTGCTCCCATTATAATAATTTTCTCACCAACACACATGCAGAAAGACAAGTCCACACATCCTCTTGCTTTCATAAAATAGTCTTTGACAAGCAGGCTTTCTCAAGAAAGCAATTTTAACAACCTGTGAATGCCTGTCCTATAAATAGAAGGGCAACAGGAAGCCAAATAGTGATGCAAATGGTCTGTTTTGTGTTATTCTTTTAAAATTACAGGATACTTAGATAAGACTTGCTCAGAGTAACACTAAAATATCTGCTTTCTTGTCAGATGACAGAATCACTCGGTTGGGATGGATTTGTAGAGCATTTAGTGCACAAGTTGATGCTTACTTGATGAATCAGTCATCTGAGAAGAGTTGCCTAAAAATCCTGCTGGGTTTTCACCCCTAAAATACCTGCTGGCTATGAGCTCCCCGGGCAGAGGGAGGGCATGGGGTGGCCTGGAGATCTGTTTGTGCTGGTTACTGCCTTGCCAGGGTGGAGGAGCTGAGCAACACTGCTGGGGGCTAAAGGCAGGAAGGACAGAAGTCCTGAATGGGGAATCTACGTGGGGAAAAACACAGGGAGGTGTAGGCTCGTGTTGATAGGTCAGGGAATAATTTCACCCCATGTGGTGGCCATTCTTGAGCTGTTGAAAAGCAGTGGGACTTTGCTGAGTGGGGCTCTTTGAAACCATAGTCCTCTTACCATGCCTGAAAGCCCTGTGACAAATTACTGGCTGGGCTCTGCAGGGGGAAGTTTCTTACTGTTTTCAGGTGGTATTGTAAGTTCTGTCTTAAGTACATCACTGTTTCCAACCAGAGATTGCTTTTGCTAGACTTCTGGGGAGGAAAACACATTTGCAGACTAGAGGGGAGTAGGAGTTTCTTAGAGTTACACCTGTGTGCTCCTCATCAAAGGCAAGCATCACAGGCAGGATGGGTGTAATTGTGAGAGAGGGAGCAAAGAAAGGAAACCTGTTACCACTGCAAAAGAATGAGGTTTTTTCATTTTGTATTTGATATAGAAAAGTGTATATTTTTCAGGAAGAAAGTGAGTTATTTTTTCTCTCCTCTCATGAGAAACATGAATCAATGTCTAGGTCTGCTACTCCTTTAACTACTCAAGATTGTTGATACAAGCCTCAGGGAGTCAGATGTACATTACTTTAAAGCCAGCTGTCTATATCTTTATATTGTGAGACAATGACCTTCACTATGTGGGAGAATGAACTACTAAAGAACACAAACATAAGAAAAAGGAAACAGGAAATTGCTAGTGGTGGGAAATTTTCAAAAATGTACCCAAAAGGATTCCATACGTGTGACTGTATAAATAAAATTTTAATATCAGAGTCTGGTTACTCCTATACAGGTCTTAATAGGATATGGCCTCCTCAGGGGAAAAAAAGGGCTGCAAGTGTAATGTGATAGCCTCATTGGTAAATTGCTTCCTATCTGATAGTTCTGGTAATTTGGAGTCAGCAGCAAAATATGATTTCAATAATCAGAGATCTACCTTTCTTGCAAAAAGAGGCCAGTTTAGAGCTCAAACCTTGTTCAGAAACAATTAACCAACTAATTGCCTGACTCTATTCTCTCGTAGAAGAAAGATTTAATTAGTTCAAAACCACTTAAATGTTTTAAATATAATTTATTTCATTTACCTTTATATCATGTACTTGTAGAGGGAAATTGTAAAGCAAGGAACAAAAAGCTGTGAAAGCAGAAAGTTTGTGGACTTGCAAGAGGGAGGCATGCAACTGAGATGTGAGCTCCCTGCATTCAAAGGTTTTGCCTACAAGCTGCCCAGAGCCAGCAGTATGAGGGAATATCAGAGCTGAACATTTTAGAATGAGACATGGACAATGCTTGGCACCAGTTGGGATCTAGTGAAGCTGAGTGCTGCAGTTACAGAGATTAAAATCATAACCACAGTTTGCCCAACAGCTTCAATTTGGGACAGAGTAAGGAAACCAAACTTGGTGACTTTTTTTACCTTTCCCTCTCCCCCTCTGAACTTTGCCCCTGGCCTGTTGCTGCTTTGTAGGACCTCTTTCCTCCAGTGACTCTCTCCTCATGGCTCAGAGGGGATTCAGACACATGTACTGCTCAGCTGGGGTAATTTTTCAGAGTAGGAGCTGCTCTAACACAGTTAGGAGACCTGTCCTTCCAGCAGAAAGACTCCAAGCAACATCTCTCCTGGCCTGTTCTCACACCACCTATAAGGCTCTCTTTGGGTGAGTAGTGCACGGAAATACATGTATGGGCTATAAATCAAAATACACATGTTATCTGCCCAAAATGCTATTGACAGCATAGGCTGGAAGCTGCAAGGAATATGCTAGATGGAAACCTTGGTTCAATCTAAGTTCATGCGCTTTTTCTAAGCAATTTTTCTTTTTACCTTGAAAGCCATTGGCAGCTCAATGATGTAGAGGTCAACATAGTCCAGCTGCAGGATCTTCAGGGTTTTCTCCAGGGTGGGACGCACCAGCTCTGGGGGGTGGCAGGTATTCCACAGCTGGGGAGGCAAGCACAGGCTTTTTTTGGGGTGCCAAGAGGAACAGTGAACCAGCTGAAGCCCCCCATCACACAGTCCCTCCCTCTTGTCCTTCTGACAGAGCCCATTATGCAGAGTGCAAAGACATCGTGGTCTCCATGCCTGCAAGGCAGAGGTGGGGCCTTACCTTGCCTTCTGTCAGAGCCAGGTGCAGAGGTTAAAAAGGAATCCTTGCCCAGGACTAATGAAGTGCTGTCCCAGTAAAGCCCTTACATATATTTTTATTACAACACAGGTTCTTCTGAGCTGATTATATTGCTCAATGAACATAGGCAGATTCCTTTTGTTTTCCAAGCATATGCTTTCACGGAAAAACTTTGTTCCCACAAGGAATCTGTGGTCAGTTTTATGCTTGAAGGCAGAAGCTTGGATCATGTGAGTCAGATATTGAACATCCAAGCACCCAGCAGTAAGAGAATCTTCTGGTTTTCTCCTGTGGTCATGGAGCCTGAGAGACTGCCTGACTTAGGGAAGTTTTCTCTTATTCCCCCATCTGGAAGACTGTGTTTGTGTTTAGTCACTGTGATGCAGGTGTGAGTAGTTAAAGCACAATTTCTGTATCTCTTTAATGCAAACTGCTTCCTTTCAGGGTTATGCCCCGAAGTTGCTATGGAGTGTGCTTAGCTGGTGAGCATTCAGCACTATCTCCAACTGAACTCTGCTGATGAAAGTCTCTTACAAGAGTAAAACCATAGCATGGTAATTAGTAACCAGGAGCTCTTTGTAAACTGATTGGGTTTTGTCGATTTTAACTGCAGCAGAATTAACACACAATAGAAGGTTTAAAATGCCATTTGAGCGCACACAGTAACTCAGGCTATTTTCTTTCCTTGTTTTTTTTCAACTTACAAAACTAATTGTGTGGAGTCACGTTGTTGTTGGCTGAAAAAACCTCTTGTTTGCTGGTGTGGTCATTGTCTAGTCATTTCTGCCAGGAAAGCTGATAGCCACTGCATGCCAAAGTATAGAATAGACACAAAACTTGAATTGTGATTTATGGGAGAAGATGTTGATTGTAGGTGTTAAAGGGCATAGCCTGTGTAAGTTTTAAGTTATTTTAGATGTTTGTTTTGTTTTTAAACTATGTTATAGTTGGGAAAACAATCTGCTCAGTTCTGCCCACAGCAGCAAGGACATGTTAAGTTGTACTGAGAGCAGGACATCTGCCCTAATGTGACAAGCCAAAACACCTGGAAATTCCTACTAGGCCTTTCTCAACTGTATGCTGAGAGATGTGAAGAGTTTATGATCAGCAGACAGTGGTAAGAGGCTAAGATGTACTACAGAAAGGGGAGCAGGGTCATGTTCTCAAGAGTTTAAAGTTGTTCCATTGAATTTACTGAAAACCTTTGGTTTATGTGTTTTTTAAGCATTTTACATGCAAAATGAGCTTAACTTGTATTTAAGTAAGGAAATTACTTTGTAGACCTTTCATGTCACAGTTTGTTACTGTGTTTTAGAAATTTGGTAACCTGAGATATATTGCCTGGAAGTAGTTTTTGTGAGTGTCCTTTCTAGCCCAGTTCTATTGAGCTCAGCATTTGCTGGTGGATATACTTCCCTCTAAAGACTGCAGAGGTTCTGAAGAACTAGCCTTTAAAAACAGCAAACATTTGTGCTATGTCAATATGTCGATGTCATGGAAACCTGAGAGTTTCATAACTGTTTTCATGATTTGTACAAGTTATTGTATTATCTACCTAAGTAGAACCCATGTTTGAGCAGTCAAAGCTGCCAGCTGGCTTTGGCATTTCAGGACACCACATTTCCTGGAAATGTTACTTCTAGTTTAATGAAAGAAATATCCTGGGATGAAAGAGGAGACCAAAAAGGTCTTGCTGTATAAGCCAAGTGAGATGTTGGCAGTTGATACAAAACCTCTAAAATTTCTGGATGCTGAGCTGCTGTGCCTGATCAGGCAGCCAGCAGCCAGAGCCAAGTGCAAGTGCTGATGATTTCAACTGGCAGAGGCAGCGCGATCACACCGGGTCACTGCTCCAGTAACGCTGCCACTCAGCAGGGCTGCTCCCATCAGTCCCTGCTGGTGGATCAGCCTTCCAGCTGCAGCATCTTTGCTTAAGGAAACATCTGCACCAGGGGCTTGGGTCTGAAAGCTCTTGGCTATTCCCAGTTCTTCTGATGTCAGTAAGGCATAATTCTGTAGTGCCTGAAGTATCTACTGCATTGAGATTTGCCTGTAGCTCGTAAGATACCTAAGTTTGTGAGGTACATTGAGCAAAAGATACATAAGGCAAGGGAGATCCACTCCCACTACTGGGAAGTTCAGAGCTGCTGTGAGAGCTTTGAGTGAAACCTGTGAAAATCCTAGATTGTGATGGATTTAATTAGTTACAGAGTATTTTCCGTTTCTGCCTTTGAACTCTTTTCAAGATTGTAGAAATGTTACAATGGACTATCACCCCGAGCAGCTGACGTTTTGTCAAGCACAAACAGGACACAACTGTGAGAGAAATCCATGTGTGTGTCATCTTGCAGACACACAGCAGGCTGGGAGCACAGGCATTGGCTGCTGTGGTACTGTGTGCTGCAGCCCTGTGGCTTGCAGGACCTGCTGTTTTCCAAATGACTCAGTGTTTAAGTAGCGATTATTGACTAGGAAAATCATCTGGTGATCAGATCAGACAACTGAATACGGAAAGGCTTAATAAATAAAGGAAGCTTGGAGATTTTACCAGGAGACGTGCTCTCATAGAGTCTAAAGGTTAATATGGGCAAATAAACTGCAGGGGAAGCAGTTGAGAAAGTTAAAATATTCAAAATTGTTAGGACATCTGGTTCTAACCTTTTGGCACAACTTGGTGGTTTTGATTTGTAATTTTACTGATAATTCGCAGTAATGAAACTATAAAACTGTTGAAACCAAATATTTTCTCTGATCCAAATCAACATATTTGGCATATGACAGACTGAGAAATTCCCCTGATAAAGGCAGAGAATTTGAGAATGTGAGGCTTTTCGCAGAATGGCAAGGTTGTTATCAGTAAAACCAAGCAGGAAACTTGGAAAAGAGGTGCATATTTTACAGATTGGAAATTGCTGTACTTGGAAATTGGTCTATAGCTGCTGAAAATCCACTTGGTCTGCAAACTATCCAATCTGAAGCTTGGTTTTCCCAGATCATAGAACTTAACAAAATTGCTCACAGTAAGCCAGGCTTCTCATCCCATGGGATCTTTCACTCTAGGAACAGTGGTGTTTATTTGCAAGTCTGTTGAGTAATTGTGGATTACGTCTTATTTGGGAAAGGAGAAAGGGAAAATATTAGGCTGATATGTTCAAAGAACACTGCAAGAAGGACTATTCGAGGCCATAAACTCCCTTAGAAACTGGACAGGCACCATCAGTCTTTATTGTGCAATGTGCCATGAGCTCTCTTATACCTGGGGTAATTCATCGTAGCTGTGACAGCTTTTGTCAGACACTTCATTGGACAAGGGATTTCACTCTTTTAGGAGAGAGTCAAGTCACAGAGTTAAAGCTTGAATGTACAAAATAGCCCATGCATTGCTCTAGAATAGAAGTGTAATGACATCTTCTCTCCAAGTAAGTTGATTCACCATCCTAACATTTTTTAATAACAGGTGATACAGTAACTAAGGGTGTAGCTTGATGAGTAATTTGTCTGGCAGTAGCACCAATGTAGGCACTTGCTGTTCTCCCATACACAGACACTGGCGTGCACGTGCTTGCTCCCACCCCTTTCATTGTGCAACCTCATGGCAAATCCATGCCAGGGAATTGCTCTAACAGAAAATAGCTCAGTTGCAGGATCATTGTCCAGCTGAGGTTCTGTGTGTGACAGCACAGTAACAGGTTAGGCAGCACTTTAGGCTGAATGCAGCTGTGGTTTTAACTTGCAGGTGCCTGCAATACTAAGCAGAAGGGATGTTGCATGTTCCTACAGCTATCAGAGATTTAAACAGAGAACAACAGTGATTCCTGTGCCTCACAGCAAACCTAATGTTCATAAAGATCTGCAGCATTCTGGTAATGCTAGGAAAGAAAAATAAAGGATGTTGGATCTGGAAGGAAGCATTCCAGATGTTGACTGCCAGCATTCTTAAGAAAGACCATTCACGGAAATCCTGGATTTAGTGTAAATAATCTGAGTGAGGTTCTCACCTTGCCACAGTAAAAGATGTCTTCTCTCTTGATCTTCCCTTCAGCAATCTTCTCCCGGATGGCTTGTCCCACTTCATGCTCATTGAAGTAGACAAAGGCACCGTCGATGTGGCGGTAACCAGCGTCGATGGCAATCTTCACCGCCTCCAGGCAGGAGCCTTTGGGAGTCTGATGGGAGAAGGAAAAGAATGAACATAGGCTCAGCCTACTGCTTACCTCTCCTTCAGTGCTGGAGAGTCCCTGAGATGTGCAAGATTTGTGGTGTAATTCATCCTGAGTGACCATCCCTTGCCTCCCCAGGCAATCACATTCCAGCCTCTGAATGAAAAAGTGCTGTGCACTTTTTTCTCAAAACTGTTGAGCATGTGGGAATAGACTGGGAAAAGGCAGCAAAGCAAAAAATTGTCCATCTTTGTGAGAGAGAGAATACTAGTGTCCTCAGGAAGTAGAATCAAATGCATTTGATATGAAATTAATTTCAGAATTTCTTATCTAGAGAGCAAGGGCTTTCCTACAGCCATTTGATAAAATCACTTACTCAAGAGGAAGATGACTTTTTGGTTGAGCAGAGCTGATCAACCACCTGCTGATCAGAGGCTGTTTGAATAGCTTGGACCTTGCAGCAGTGCAGGAATTCGTATTTGACTTCTTTCTCCTCAAATTGACTTATCATTGTTGGTAACACAATCTGAAGGTCAGGACTATCTACTGGTATTCCCAGTTCTGAACAGCTGCTTTACTGTGTGGTTAAGAAACGGTAGTTACTTTTGTGTATATTCATATATATTTTACTGCTTCAGTTGAAGATGAGCCCAAGAAACCTCCTAATAAGTGACATTTTTGTACTGTGTGCTGCATTTATGTTTGTTCACAATTGCCAAGTTTCAGAGTAAGCTGTTTTTTTCAGAACAGTCATATTTTCCATTAGCCAATGTGGCAAGCAAAATTACATGTAGGCCAAACTAAGCAAAAAAGCAAAAAACTGGACACTGAAATTATTTGTCTGGTCACTAAAATTGTACTGAAAACAACTTATGGTTCCTACACTTTTTATAATGAGAGAGCAGCTCTAAGTGGTGGTGGCCAAGGGTGTAGAGCAATGCTACTCTCACATCCTTTTCATGGGCATTGCTCTGCTGCAACAGGGGCATCTGATTCGCTTCAAGAAAAACTGAGGTAGGGCAAGTCAAACTGCTCTGCTGTGCTGTTGTCTGTCAACAACAAATGGCAAGAGCTGGATTTTGCTATCTGCAAGTGCAGGGCCAAGACCACACTGCTTCTCCTGTGAAGAAAACAGATGCCAGAGCCGTCTGAAAATGGGAAGGTATGAAGAGAGGATGTCAAATTTGTTGGTTTTGACAATGCCAAAGGAAGAAGAGAAGCAGGACTGGCACTAAGTGTTGTTGGGAAGGACCATTTTTCCCCATAGCAATAGCTCTCCTTCCTCTCTCTCCTAGCTGTCCTTTTACAGCTGCCACTGGCCTGGCTGTCCACGGGTTTGTCATGAAAGACACAGCTTCTGTTCCACCACCTGCTGAACTAGAAGGTGTGAAACTCAGAACTGCTCTAGGATGCTTCAGTGATTAAGGACATTGGTCTTCCCTTCCATGTTCATGAAAGAAAAGTCTTTGAAGGACTGCTGAAGACACCTGGGGATGTCTTTCAGTCCCAGAACTGTAGGCTGGTGACAGATCCTTCTGGGATAATGGGACCATATTCCAGCCTGCTTGCTCAGTTCCCCATCTTGGCTGACTCTGAGGGACACAAAATGGACCAACTTCTGTTTGGGCTTGAGAAGAACTTTCTGCGCCAGCATGCAGTGCCTAAAGGTTACTTAAAATGCAAAGCCGCTCACACGTGCTCTGATTTATTACAGACCTGAATGAGGGCCTAGAAGCAAAACAGTACAATTTGGCACCCCAGAGTATTTACAGCAGTGATGATGCAATACTGTGTGCTTAATTGAGGGAGACAATGCAACACTTGTTTCAGTGCTTTGCTGCTTTCATTGTGGAAGCCTCCCAAAAGCACGCTTGGCCCCTGGCAGGGCCTTTTCCTGGTTGTTGGTGGGATGTAAGGAGGGCCATGGCAGCTACCAGCTTTTCAGGCACACTTTGTGGCTACTTTTCACTTGGGCAGCGTTACAGAAGTGCGAGGCATGGGGCAGTGGCAGCCTCCAACATGTTCTCTTCTTTGTCCCTGCCTGAACCTGCAGGAGAGGATTTTAGAGAGGCATCAGGATGAAAACTCTGCCACGAGTTTAACAAGCCTGCGGTGACCGATGACAGTAAGCTCAGACCTCTGCCCCAGCAGTGAGCTGCACGAGGCTGGAGCCACAGTGGCAAAGCTCAGGCTTACTGGCACAGAGCAACAGGGCTCAGCTGAAAGGTCTGGGGAGCTCAAGCTTAAGTGATTATTAGTTATCTGAAAGACAAGTGTATTTCCAACAGGGCTATCGGTGTCTTTTCTCTCTGAAATGTGATTTTGCAAACAGTGTGTCTTCTAGATTTCTTCAGCCTGTTTGACTTTTACCATTCACGTGTATGAAAGCAGAGCATTTAGAGGACACTGATGTATTACCATAATATAGATTTTGAAAAAAAAAAAAAAAATATTTTTTTTCTTCTTTTTCCATTTGTTGAAGAGACTGAAAATGGGAGGTGAACCTAGTACTAGAATTTCCCCTCTTCATGCTCTTGAGAGATTATGTGAACACAGCTCCCTGTTGTTTCCTGACACTGTAAACTAAACCCTACCAGGCAAGGAAATGTTGATTATTGAGTTGCATCTTTTCTCAGTCACCAGGGCCAGTTTGGTCAATAAGAAAAGCAGAAGGAATAGGTGAGGAAAGGTAGAGTCTCACATGTAAGGGAACAGCACAGGTTCAGACATGGAAGGAGGGTAGAATAGAGGAAAATGCTTGCAGTTAATGCATCTGCTTTCAGCTGAATCTGTTGACTTGTGTTAATGCTTCTGTGAACTTCTGTGAATTTCTTAATTTTTCATGTGGGACTTACATCTGTACAAATAATCTTTTGAAAGACTCCTCCATCTCAAGGAATAACCTTAGTCTTTAGGGGCTTGGGGTGGCTTTTTTTGGATCAGGTCTTGATTACCAATGGCCAGAGATGGGTTTACATTTTATATATATATGTTTTTTTTGCACTAGTCCATTTCATCTGATGTGGTATATTAATTCTGACAGATTCTGGTCTAAGGTGCTTCATATAAAAATGCAAAGCAATCTAGGGAACAGTTTTTGGAAAATATTGCCTCTATTGAACCATCCCAGATGAAGGTCTGAGACATCTGTGAGACTGGAAACTTTATACCATATGTTTATTTTCATTCTAATGGAGAAACTATCATTTCTGGCATTTCACATATTTAATCCTTCCAAATCCTGCAGTTATGGGCTGTGGTAAACTGTGCTGATGAGTTGCACAGGCTAGTCATGTTGTGGTATTGCCACTTTTTAGAAGTGTTACTTTAGGTGTCATGTCTTATTCCATTGTTTCCTGACAGACCGTACCAAAGTTGGGTGACTCAGATCACCACAGCTCATCCATCTTTCCATCAGAGAGGCACAAACCAGGATCTTTCCCCTCTACTCTGCTGCTCAGTCTGAGGTGTTTAAATCTCTTCTGTCTTTGATTGGTCTTCAGTAGTGACCAGATCAAAGGTTACCAACTGAAAACCAACTTTTATTTAAGTGCAGACAGAAATTTGCAATGCGTCTGTGTTGTATAAGAGTCAGCACCACTTATCACAGCAGCTGATGGAACAGCACCTCCCAGACTGTTTGGCCATGGGGAACCACCTTATTCTACTCAGAACCCCAGACCTCTTCCCCTTCCTTCCTTCAGGTTATACTCAGTATGTTACCTAAAATGCAGTTGCCTATTCTGCCTGCTCATTCCAGACAGGGCTTTATTCTTGCACCATTCCTGAATGAGCAGGGCTTACTTTAAGAGTAGTACAAATACTGAAATGTCTCTGTGTCATAAACCTTTGTGCTTTGTTAGTAGTAATTCAGGACTCTCTAGCTTTGGCCTTAAGACAAATCTCTGCTTCTTTATTACTTTTTATTTAAGAGTAGATAAGAGGTGTTCTTGATCCTTCGCCATAATTAATGTTTCAGCTTCCAATCAGAGTGCCTTGCAACTATGCAACTTTGATCGAGGACTTGTTTTAAAACTGGAGTTTTATAACCACTTGTGCACTGTAAGTCAGATATTTATCTTCAGTGCTTTTGCAGACAGTCACTAATTTGTGCCAAAGAACCATATTAAATTTATTGCACATTACATGATAAAAGAATAGCTGTTTGGTTGACTAGGAGGACTTGCTCAATCACTAATAAATTTCTTCAATAGCATCTGTGTTATTTTTAAGGTCATAAAGTTTAAGGAAACAAGAGACACAATTATTCTCTCTATCAATCAATAGCTTGTAAACTGGCTGATTTACCATCATGCATGACAGATTTAACTGGTATCTGTTTCCTTCAGGCTTCATGATAAATAAATCCAACAGAAGGGCTGGGAGAGCAGACTCAGATATGCACCTTCACTGAAAGAAAGGAAGCAGCAATTTGGCCCCTTCTCTGCAGATGAAGTAGCCAACTGGCCAGTTACCACTTTCTGTGAGTCTGAAAAAGAAATGTGCTTCATCAATTCTGTCTGAAAGGGTCTGCTCTCTTTTTCCTCTGAGACCATAAACTTTCCTAATTTTTAATGTTTATTCCAGACACCTTACGTCACATCCCATTTTGTCAAAAACTATTCTCCCTACCATAGCAAATGGTTCACCTTCAGTTTTGTTTGTGAGTGCACATGACCAAGCCACAGGAGAATACTTTTGTGCAGGCATACTCATGAGTTTTTCTCTTCCCACTCCAGTAGAACCGTATTTGCTCAGCAGTGTTAGTGGTTGTCTGACTTACTACTGTTATATAGTGTCACAGTTCAGCTGCCCTCCAATTCTTTTGCTTTTTCTATAGCATCTTTTTCTGGTCATGTTTCCATTGGCTTTCCAGCTGATTAAGAGGGTTATCTCCAAAGAGAGCTAACAGGACACATTGGCAGTAGATTATAATCTTGCAAAACCATGTGAACTGCTACTGTAGTCACTACTTTTATGTCTTAACATCAGTATTATTACTTATTTTTTATTAGTGTGTATGGTAAAGGAAAACAGTCTGACTTGGGCTCCCAGATTTTGCTCTGCCCTGTTTTACAGGAGCAGCTTTACAGAGTTGCACCAGTGTCAGCAGCACTTGAGGGAAGAAGCCTTTTACCTTAGTCCTGAACATCTCAGCTGTTTAGTGGAATGCTTTGCAGTCTCTCAGCTTGGAATAATGATCCTGGGGGGAAAAGCCTGAAGTGTTAGGAGACACAGGGCCATCTTCTGGAAAAATCTGAGTTTAGCTGTAGCAGAATTACACAAGGCATCCAAGCCATGGGCCAAGTGCTCCAGTCCAAACCTATAATTTAGGATGTGGAGCCGCTGTTTAGGAATCTTAGTCAGCTAAATACAGGAAGGAGAAAGTAGGTACATTCCTGGGCTCAGAGCCTCCTTCATCAGAGCTCGGCACTCACACACAGATTCTTATGCAAGTTTCTAGAAGCCCAGTTGCTTATTTCCATTTGCCTGTTTTCTGGACAAACTGGCAAAAAGGATTGGCTTAAGATGTTAGGAACCGAGCATAGAAAGCATGTGTACTGAAGGCCCTGCAGGAAAGCACAGGTTGAGTTTACAAAGCCAGAGGATATGAGCCACACAAGGGTACATTCTTAGAATTGTTTAATCTTGTAAAAGAGAAGCTGTACTGTACACCTCTTTCTTGGAAAATGCAACCGCCAGCACATCCCTCTCTCTCGTACACAGGAAAATCTGGCTTTCATCCCCCGGAAGCACTGGCAGCCACCATCCAGGAAGCAAAACCCAGCAAAAGGTTCTCTGCAAAAGCAGGTAGAGCTGGGAAAGGAGGCAGAGAACACAGCTAAGAGCCACAAGCTGCCGTGCCAGGCCAGAACTTCTCTTTATGTTGTGCACTGTGTTGCCTTGGAAGGTGGAGGACAGCAAATATGTGCAGAGAAGATGGGGGGGAATGGTGTCACTTGTGGCCTCGTGTCACACCACGAATGAAGGTGGGAAAGGGGTGCCTTTCTCCTCCAACTTGGTGCTCTATCAGTGGCCTCAAGCATGGGGTTTGTCCATACAACAGAAATTAGATTGCATAACTGCAGATTTAGCATTTCTAGAATTCCTGTGACATTGTTATTCTAGGATTTAGCCAAAGCTGTCTTCAGGAAAGCCTTATTATTGTAGCTGGCAGAGGGTTCTGGAGTTATTTTTAATGCTTGATTGCAGAATCCTCAGTTTTAGGAGCACTGCAACTTTTCACCCAACACAAAGTCAGTTAATGCAAGGTGAAGCTAAAGAGCTGCCATACCTTTCTTCTGGCAGCAAAAGGATTAAAGCAAACCAAGAACATGATGTGCACACCCAGGTCCCTGGGCTTACAGTAGTGGTGGGGTGGACTGGGAAAGTTTCCTGAAGAGCTGGAGGACACAACAGCCAGCCAGCTGGGCCTGGAAAGCATGGATCTATCTGGGAGGGTGGGTGCTATCAAAATACCCTTCAAACAGGCAAAGCAATCACAGGGATGTGTTAGGTACAAGTGGAAGATAAAGCACCAGCTTGTGCAATAAAAGGGAAGAAAAGGTTGCCAGTAGCTCCTCTGCTTCATTCCCTAGAGTTAAAGGGGAGAGGTTTCTGGCGCCAGTTCGAAGAAGTGTTTGCAAAGGCAAATGTAAAACTTGGGGAATTCCAGCACCTAGTTAGCTGAACCAACAAGAGTTGGCTTCGAAGCCCAGAGAGGCATTTTCTGCACAGTGCTTTCAAGTTTTGACAAATCTGGCCTCCTAGGTCAACCAAAGAGACAATCCAGATGTTAGCTTCCCACATGAGCTGCAAGAACATGCTTATACTGTTTTTTGGAGAACTGTGGGGAATCAGGGAAGCCTAGGAGTGCACAGCCATATTTAACGTATGGAGTCGGTCAGGGACATTTTAAAAATGGAGCTTTGCCTGGAAAATTGGGCTCTAAATGTTCTTGCCAAAAAGCGTATCTTTCAGTTGTGGTAATCCCGATTACTCACTCGTAGGGGTTCAGTTTTTCCCCTCTTCAACAATGCCAGTGATTCCCTGTCTCATCTTCTGCAAAACAATCTTAACTTTTATTTACATAGAATGGCTTTCCCTGTGGCTTTTGAGCAGGCATATTTAGAAAGTCATAGGAAAAAAAGAAGAATAAAAGTGCTATTTTTTGGGTGTCAATTTTGGCTTAGTATTATTGCACTGGTAACAGCTAACTTTGTAGTTTTTGGAAGAGGGGTATATTGAAACAGCTAGTGCTTGTCACTGCAGCACACAGCTTTGGAATGGAAAAGGTCTGTTCTCTGTTTGGTTATTTTTCAAATAAGAATCCTTGTGACTGGTTTTGAGTAGTGCTACTGTCCTAAAAGCTTATCTGGATTAACCCTCTATTAGTTTTGGATCTGGACTGATCAGACACGATTCTACCCTGTGTCATAGACAGACACATATTTTGGTGGGTCATGTTGGTACCTGATATCCACCATCCAAAGGTTGTCCTGACTGCCAGACAAAGTTGTCACCTCCTAAAGCCCCCCCTTCTTCTGGGAGCATTTTCCTGTGGAGCGTTTTTGCCGTGTCCAAGTGTGCACGTGTTGGTAGCACAATTGGGAGCCAAATGACACAGTGCCAGGGTGGCTGCAAGAGCCAGCCCCTCTGCTTGGATTAGGCAGGCATCACTGCACAAGGCCTGGCAATTATCTGGCTGTCAATGGATTCATTAGTGCAAGTCCTCAGCTCTGCATGGCGTTACCTCTCTTGGTCCTGGAGCAGTCTGAAAATGTTTTCATGCAGCAGCTGAGATGTCATAAAGGTTAGAGGCACTATCATTTTAAGAAGATTTTTTTGTTTTAGGCATGCTGGGGTGGCCAGGGGCAGGGGAATAAGTTGTTCTGAGCACAATCTGCTCCTTATAGCAAACTAAAAAATTCACAATTTTCCAGAACCAGCAATTATGTGTCTGTTTTGCTCAGAAGTCCTGCCTTGGTTAATGAACTTTGTAGCTAGAAAGTTAGTCTTTCATTCACACTCATCTACAAGGCTGGGGTCTTCTTCATCAGGAATTTTACATGTTGACCACTTCTGTAAACACAGCTTTTAATCTGTTACACATGATTAGACACTGTATTCACAACTGGAAACGTAAGCCATTAGCACAAAATATAGATAATTAATTCTGTTAATTTTTTTCTAGTAAGCTTCAGGTTTCGTGGAAATGAAGAACCACAGAGATTTCATTAGAGAAGATGCATGGAGGTAAAAAAGCACTTTGCAAATTCATCAGTGTCTTAGAACCATGGGGTTTGTGCAAATCAAAGTGTTAGGAGCAAAGCATGTGTCTCCAAGAAAGTTGCATGCAAGAACCTTTCCTCCAGGCTGACAGAGTGTGGTAAGTCATTTTATCAAATCCAAATTTAAAATCTTGTTAAAGAACAGTTCTTACACAAAAGCTAGGAGTTTCTGAGTCTGCCACATTTCAGATTTTCACTTTCAGGGGAAAAAAAAACATCTACCTCTTCTCATTACTTGATTTTTCTAATTATATGACTTAGGCTTCCTTTCTTAATTAAATAAAGGTACAATCTTTCATTTATGCAATCAAAAAA
>JAOTQP010000870.1:65835275-65866048 GCA_026413545.1 Cichladusa arquata | reverse complement strand
ATTATATGACTTAGGCTTCCTTAATTAAATAAAGGTACAATCTTTAATTTATGCAAGCCAAAAATGGTCCATTGTATAACACAAGATTACAGGGAGCTAGCAGGAACTGAGGCACCAAGAGGCAGTTGCAGGCAGAGTAGGAGAGGTCAAGGCTAAACATGAAGAAGGAAGTGTTGAAGGCACCTGTTGAAAGAAATGGAGGAAGACTGCTCCAGTGGCAAAACAGAAAAGTTGTATGATTGAGGAAAAGATGAGAATGTAAGATAAATCAGAGGTAGTAGACATGCCACTTGAACATTTAAGAAGGGGAATTTTAAAATGCGTCACACAACAGTAAGCTTTTAGCAAAAGTCATTGATAAAATCAGAACTTGTTCTGAGACCCTTTTGATTTAGTTTAACCTTCTAGTGTGTATCATCACCTCTTTGTTAGAAGGGGTTTAATCTGTAAAAGCACTGTTTCATGTGTGAAACCACTTATTCCCTGGCATATTTGCCACCTCTGTAGCAAACAGTGGGGATGAATTGAGGCAATACTAGAGCCCAATCACTGCAGTTTGACTCCTCACACAAGCTCTTGCCCAAGAGCCAAGTTGGTCTGTTGCCTGCTAAAAGCTGATGCCCACTGCTGCACTTCCTCAAGGCATCTGGGCACCAAATATCAAGAAATCCTGCCTTTATCCGCTCTTGGCAACTGGGTCTTGCCAGTAACTGACTTAGTTAAGGAATAAAATCTGAGCAATTGATCAATGAGGGCATCACTCAACACCAGGATGCCAGCCACTGAAGGAAAGGCATCTGCAGTCTGTGCAAGCAAAATTGCCTCAGTGTGGTTTAGTCCTTCAAGCACGAAACTAACGGAGTCACGACTCCCTGAGCAATCTGGCTGCAGATACTGGGTTCCAGGATAAATATTGCTCAGTGTGAAGGCTAGACTAAGAGTTTACTAACAGGCAGGCAAGGAGCCCTCCAGGACATGCAGCAGATCAGGCACAGTTGTCTTTCTGGGCTGCAGTAATGTATCTCCTTCCCTTCACCCCTGACTCAGGTGTACAAATCTCCACTTGGGTGTATCATTTTAGGATATCCTCAGAGACCGAGGGAACATGAGGCAACCCTCTGAAACATCCCAGAAATCCCAGCTCTGAGAGACCTCATGTTGCTCCGTGTCAGCCAGCCGTGGCTCTGCTGCTCCAAAGTGCACCCTGAAGACAAGAAGAGCTAGAACTGCATGAGGTAATACTGCTTAAAAAGCAAAGAGCTTGAGAAAGCCTGTGGTGGTTAACAAAAGGGACTGTGAAGGGACACAATGTCTTTTGGAAATGCTTGTTAGGAGCCCAATAACTTTAAAAAGAAAATTGTTTCAGGAATTTTATTTATTTATTACGTTCAAGGCATAAATAAGAGGCTTAGTAACCAAATATCCCAGTTGACTCCTCCAGCTCTGTTCAAATTGGGTTCCCAATATTTTACCTCTGAAAAAAATAATTCTCTGGCCTACATCTATGGTAATTTCATGTAGGTTCATAAAGATCACTTCAGTAGAGAGCCAACTTCATACTTGCTGAGTTCAAACATATATTTGTGTGTAACCATTTACATTAAAAGGACTGAGGTGTATTCTTTACATATTTATTTTAATAGAAATAAGATAATGCTGCAAGAACACTTGGATGTTAGAACTGTTCCTGCTCTTGTCACTGCCTCTCTCATCTCAAGAAAAAAATCCAGAAGCCAAGTTTACCTCAGGAGGAAGACAGTTGTCTGAGTCAGGGTAGAAGAAATTTACAGGTAAGAAATCAAGAAGTGGAAGCTTTTAAGCTCAACAGTGTCTGCAGAGATCTCCCTGGAATGTTCAATACATGATTTATTTTGTAGCTTTGGGTCAGGCCAGGTGACTTTCTTTTACAAGTCACCTGAAATCATTGCTCGTTTCAGAAGCCAGTGGTGGCTTTCCAGGAGGAAGACACGGGGGATTTAGTTGTGTGTAATTCCTCCCTTACTGCAGCTCTCAGAGATCCAGATCCCATCATGGGGACAAATCACTTAAAACCTCTTTTGACTTAACAGCAGGCTATGGCAGCTCCAAAAGCAGGCAGCCTGCAGCAGGGGTGCAGCCAGCACCATTAAGAGCAATTGAAAAAGTTTGAGCATGCACATCCTTGTGCAAGGAACTTTTTGGCATAAATGATCCTATGAGAGCATTAGAGGCTGTTAGACCTGTACAATGAAAAATTACTCTGTTCAGCTTCTAGCTTGGGTGTAAAAAGTAATTCAGGGTGCCAAAACAGTGTTTTTACTTATCCAAACCAGATTTTTTAAACTTGGTCACTCAGACTGGATCTGGGAGCCCTGGATGAACTTTTCCTCTCCCTGATTCAAACCAGCAATTTCTTCTTAAACAAAACCCAGACTGTCTGGGCACTCACAAGGGTTACTTTGTGGTAGTTAAAGATTTGGGGAAATGGGTCTCTCTTCCTCCTGGCTGGATGCCATACCAAGTTCTTCAGCATCCAGCGCTGTGGGGCTGGTGGGCAGTGTGCTTTCCCATGGGGAGGGTGCTCCTCCTGCTCCAGCCTGTGCGTGTTTCTTCTTGCCTCTCTCTAGCTATCACCTACCCCACAATCATGTTATTTCCCTGAGCTGCCTGATATGAATGTAATCCCCAGAGGCTGAGAGAAGGACTGAATCTGGTTTCCCACCGCCCATGTGGATTCCCTTACCAGCAGGCTATTCAGGGAAAGGCAACTGCTACCTCCAAGTGCTTTAATAATTCTTTGATTCCTCAGCTTGTACTGCCAGTGCCCAAAATGAAATGCTTTGCCATTTGTTTTGCCTGAAACTATTCCACAAAACTGCTTCCAATTTATGAATGGATTTGGCTACCTCAGAATCTCATTTTTAGCTAAGTTGCAACTTGCCAACAGCCCTCATCCAGTGCTATTCTTGAGTGCTTTGCCCAATCTTATGTTTCAGAGGCAGCGCCTGTGTACAGTGCGGTTGCTACAACCTTCTCTCCAAGCCCTGTCCTCCCTCAGTCAAAACAGGAAGGCAGGAGAGGAGCTGTGGCCAAGGCCCCTTGACCTTCCAGGGAAACAGCAAGTATTTATGTGGAGACACTGGACTGATGATCTTAGCTGTGTTGACAGGGATGAGTTATAAAGTGAAGCAAGCGTAAGTGCAGTTTTAACGAGGCATAGGATTTCCAGGATTTAGGAGTGTTTTTAGCACCTTTCCCCTCTAAGACTGCTCGTCCCCACACTTCATCTGCTTCCAGATGGGTACCAGTACCACTCCATGGGCTGTGCTGGGAGGTGGTGGGAGCCTGCCATGGACTGGTCTGGTTCTGCTGTAGCACAGGGCAATGCCAGGGGCTCATCCAGGGGCCTGTCCTCCTCTACCACCCTCCCCTGTGGGGCTGCCCTCTCCCTCCTCCCCCCCCATTTATTTAATACCCTGGAGAATTGGGTCAACGGCTTGGGGGCCCTCAGGGAGGGGGAGCTGGACACAGTGCATCTGCTGGAGCCTTGGCAGAGCCGCTCCTGCACTCGCAGGGCTTTGCCAGAAGGATCCACAGAGCCAAACAGAGGTAGAACTGGCCTCAAATTTTAAAGCTGTCTGGAGTGCATTGGTAGTCCTGATTCACAGTTCCCACTGTGGTTGCCACCCAAACCCATGAGGAGAAGGAATATTTGGGAAAGGGAAGAGAGAACAGGGGAAGGAATCGGTGACTGAGATTTCCACTTTTTCACTTGAGTCCATCTTTGCTAGGATAAACAGCCTAATTTTTTATGTAGGCAAGAATCTAATGCAAATCATACATCTCCTTCCTTGCATGAAGGAGAATGCAAAACCAACTTCCACACAATTAAATCTACCTGCAAAAGAAAATTAAGCTTAATAGTTACACAATTATTGGATTCCTTTATTTTAAAATAAGGACAGGAAACACCAATTGAACTTGTAAAAAAAAAATTTATATGCTTCTCTTGATAAATAACCCAAGTTTATGGCTAATTCTATTCTGTGACCCAGTGAAGACTCCTTTCTTCATGTTAGCAGATGGACTTATAGCCAATGGATTCATTGTACTTTCTTGCTGTGGTAGGAGAGTAAATGAAAAGAAACCCCCAATATTGCACTTTTTACCTCAAAGAATTAGCAGAATTGTCATCCCAACCTCTATCCAGTCAGAAGAAAAGCTCTTTTATATCTAGGGCAAAAGAGCATTCAATTAAAATGAGTCTGATTATCAAACAGATCTTTTCTACAGTGGTCCAGCTCTGGTCCTGTTGAGTGATATTCTACTTTGAGTCAGTAAACTTGTACAGGGGACTTTCTGTCAATAGATGTAATTTTTGTTGAGTATTTCACAACCAGAGAAGTATGACTTATCTCCCAAAGTAGTCTTTGGGAGAACAATTAAGTGATTTAAGATGAGCAAGGCGAGCTGCTGACACATTTCAGTTTTGAAGGCACTGCTGTTCAGTTGATGCAGACAAAGCCTGAAACGTGAAAGCTGGCCTCCTGCCTTTGTTTTCTTCTAACCGACTGTGGGAGAAGCAGATTTCCCTGCTCCATGGCTAACTAGATCTGCCTGGTTGGCTTAACCAGCGAGCACATTCCTGCACTTCAGGAAGAACACTCCGGGCTCATTACGAGCTACTGGGCTCCAGCCTGACACTGAGAAAACAGATTTGTTTTGGACAAGCTGCTCTGACATGGAGGTGCCAGCGTGAATAATCTTGGGAGAAGAAAAATCAAAACAACAAACTAGCATAAAATCAAAAACCTGCCTCCAAGAACAAGATGAATAATCTGACAAATGAATGGCTGTGTATTTTTTTTTACCAAAGCACAAAATAACTAGAAGTTGCAGGGATCTGACTCATGAGCAGAAATAGAGTGCTGGGGCTGGCTTGAGCCGCCGCTACCACCAGCTGCCTGCCCCCACCGCTGGAGAATGGGTGGCTCAAATGCTGCTTCTTAAGCAATTCAGCCACAAAAGGCTACAGCTAAGCTTTTTAGGGGAAACGTGTCAGCGCTAGTTTATGGCCTCACTCCTTAAGATAAAACTTGAAACGGTCCTGCGTTGCCACAAAGCCTCTCAGCTGTTGAGGCAGGAGGAAAAGGACAGACACCTCGCCAGGCATCCCGGTGGAAGTTGCACCAGGCGCAAGTCAGCACTCGGCAAAGCAGCTTGTCCCAGCCAGGGAGCACTCTAAGCCACAGGGAGGAGTTGACAGAAGCCCCCACCGCCCTTATCAGCAAAGGAGCCTTTTTGAAACGGGCAAATTTTAAGCCATGACCTATTTAAACATCCTGCCCCATCACCGACCAGCAGCACAAATCTGCAACAAATCCCACAGCACGCCGCTGCCGCTGCGTCTCCCCAGCTGCTCTCTGTGACAAGTTCTTCGACTCAAATAGCAGCCCTAATCCTAGCGTAAAGCTCCAGCCCAGCTCCGCCAGATAAACACACATTGTTTCACCTGGTCTGCTGCGAAAATGAGACTGTGGCGAGCGCCTTATCGCTGCTATTTTCTCTACCTCTTCTCAGCTCCTCCTCCCGCCCATAACTTTCTAACGTGTTCATCATGGAGAAAGAGAAAGCTCGGAAAATCGAGCTCCTACAAAGGCAGGGGGAAGGAGAAAGGGTGGTTGGATATATGCACCCATCCCCACTGAGGGTACAGTTACACAGCGGCTTCAATTGCTCTAAATCGGAGTTGCCGTAGCAATGCCTGCCCTGCCTGCATTATCCCATCTCCCCCACCTTCTGTTAGCAGAAAACAAAGGACATATATGCGAAAAGCAAAAAGCCACTACCTGAGGCTGATTCGGCTGAAAACCAGCCCTACCTAAAAAAGATTCATTTTGGCTCATTGAGCGCTTTGCAAAGGCTCTCCGTGCACCTCGAACCACGGGAGGGCAAAGGAAGAAAGCATCGGGTTTGCAGGACGGGGGGAGAAGAAGCAGATGCGTTGCTCTGTTGGTTTTGGGACAGCTGAATTCCTGCAGAATGAAGTCTTAGCAGGGTAACGGCAGTGCCGAGAAGCAGCCTCCATATGGGGAATTCCATCCAGCTCCCCTCTCAGCTCCGTCAGGTTACTTTGCCACTCCGGGCACCCTGCCTGATGCCACAGTATTGGGCCACGGCTATTCCAGGCGGGAAGTGCAGCAAGGTAGGAGCTCTCGTGCTGGCAGCTGCATTTTTCTTAACTTAAAACTAGGGCAAAAATTGTAGCTTGAGGGTTGGGGGCATGATGTACACGTCTGGGAAAAGATGCTTCAAGTTCACTCAGGGCTATTTTGACACTGAACAACATTCTGCTTTGCTATATCAGAAGTCCTGTTAGAGACCTGAATTTTGTTTCACTAACCATTATTCAAAGAATGCCCTAGCTGAAGATATCTCCTGAAAGTTTAGTGGTGTGGAGGACAATGCCCAGGCTCTGAAGTAATGAATTCCTATTGATTCTCCCCATGTAAACCAGCATCGTTAACCAGAGAGATCTGCAGTCCTGGGGATGTCTTACACTCTTTCTGCATCACTCATGCATTGCCTGCAGGAGTGTTTGTTGAAGATTCTACACCGTTATTGAAGCACCATGGTACATTTAGTGGTTGGTAAACGGCTTTAATCAAGAGTTCTCTTTAAAAGGTACTTTTAAATACCTTGTGATATGTGGAGTCATACACACACATTGCATCGCAGCTATTACACAAGAGGAGTTCTGGCCACGATGCCTCTTTTCCAACTCTTCAAACAAACAAAAAAGACAACTGATGAAAGATCAGGCAGTTTAGGACAGCTTGAAAAGGCAGTGGCTACTGAATTGCCTTTGCGCTCCCGGGTCGCAGAGGGAGGAAGCATCAGGTGTGCTTCCCCAGCCTCCACGGGGCAAGCCGACCGGCACGGTCAAACGGGATGCCTGCCCGGCGCAAAACCGAAGGATGCAGAATATTTGAGAGTGGTTTGGCCGCTGGCAGTCAGTTGTGGGAGCCGCAGGAATCAGGATGCAGGAATTTGAGTCTTTGTTTCAGGAACATTACTTGGAAAGTATCGGGGGCAGCTGCAAGACGGTCCGAAATCCCTAATTTTATCTACACTGGGGGCAATACAGATGAGCCGACGGCACCGTCCCTCCTGCTCCGGTGGGGCGAGGGCTCCTGGCCGCCTTGCCGGGGGTGTCCCATCCCTTCCCGACCCGGGCATCTCACCCGGGCACCGTCCCGACTCCAGGTCCCCCGCGCCCCTGCCCGTGCACCCAGCGGTGCAGCACACCGCAAACTGGGCGGGATTTTTTTCTAATTTCTTCCCACCTTTCCTCATCTGCCCGCATCGCTCATGGTAGAGCAGGTCTTTAACTTCGCACGGGGAAAGGAGCAAAGAGAGAAGTAGCCGGGACGAGAGGAAAGGAGGAGGGTAGCCGCGGCGCGGGGAGCTGCAGAGAGCGTGGCCAGCACGCCAGCGGCGCCCCCGGACTTACTTTCTGGGGGTCGGCGTAGGTGCCCAGCCCCAAGAGCGGGATGCTGTTGCCGTCGCTGAGCGGAACGCGGTGGCTCTCGGCGGTGAGGTTCATCGTGCCGGCAGGTAGACCCGGGGCTGACTCCGCAGGGGGCGGGAGCCGCCGCTTCGCACCCAACCGCGGCCGCTGGCACCGGCACCCACCGACGGCTGGACGGAGCGGACCGGCGCTGGCTCTGGGGGGAGACCCAGGGACGAACTGCCCTCTCCCGCCGCCGGGGAGCGCCTTTTTGGGGGGCTGAGCCACGTGTGCCCGCGGCTGCCCTGCACCGCGCCCCGCCGCGCACCGCCCCGGCCCCGCCCCGGCCCCGCGGCCGCCGGCTCCCCGCGCACCGCCCCGCTCAGCGCCGCGACCCCCGCGAACCCGGGGAAACGCCGCTCCTGCCAGCCCCAAGGCACCTGGGAGCGGCGTGGGGCACTGCTGCAGGGCACCGGCTTCCCGTGGTTTTGGGTGTCAGGTCTTGGAAATTTCCCCACGGAGGTGTGAAATAATTTGCACCTCTCCTTTGCACTTACACTACTGCACTTTGCACTACTGTAGAGCAAGGAGTGAAGGAAGGAAATCCCAGACTGGTGAGTAGTTTCTCTGCCTCAGCGTGAGTCCCAAATTACAGTGAATGGGCTCAAGTTCCTCACGGTCTGGTTCTGCTCCACAGTGGAAAAAATGTATGTATTTCCTAATGTGATAACCCAGAAGGAGACAATATCCTTTGTGAAATTCATCACACAGCTCTTACTGTCTTTTCTGGTCCTCATAAAACACTCGGGGCCATGCGTTTACACCACTCTGCAGCTGTACCCAGTCCTGCACCACCTCCTTTGTGATATCTATGCTGAGTTCTCCCCATTTCATCTGGAAGTGCATGGTCTTTTATGTCTTCCTAGATCAACCTGAAATTAAGCCCTCGGGGAACATTATTCCTTAGCCATAACAATAGTCTTGGCCTGTCAGATTATTTTATCTCCTGGAATACCCCACTTGGCTTTCTGTGCATGGTAATAGTTCAACAGGTTATGCAATTCCAAGAGGGGTTAATGGATCCATCATGATAAGTTATCTCTGCAGGTCTTGAAATCAACAGGTGTGTACTAGCATACATTTGGGTAAAGGGTTAGTTGCTGCTAGGACTGGGAACTTACCTGGAGAACACCCTACCACAAGACCCTTTTAGTGTTACTGGTTAGATACCTGCAAGAGTCTCCTGAGAAAATGAAAGAAGTGCCACTTCCACATTTAGGAATGTTCCAAAAAGTTCAGGACAAAGTGCAAGCCAACTAAATCCCGACCCAAAAATTTCTAGATAGTTAGGATGTCGTGCAGGACAAAGGTGCTGTGGCAAAGTGCTCCTTGGAAAGAGGGCTGAGTGTGGCTGAGGTTTTCTGAGAGCCTGTGCTTTACCTGGACAACACACTGCAAAGAGCTGCCTGTAGGGGTGGCTGGGCTCCATCTCAAGGCGGGGAAGCTGAGGCAAACTGCAGCCTGGCTGTAGTTAGTGTGGGCAGGCTCATCCTGCTAGACCCTGTCTGTGTGCTGCTGTGAGCTGTGGGTACTTGCAGGAGGAAGGAAAACCACTGACCACCTCCATGCCCCCCTGTTACTCCCATATAACTGATTTCCACTTTCTTACTACAGGAGCAGCTCCAATCTCTCTCTGTGCCAAGCACTCTCCATAGGAGGACAAGTCGATGCCAGCTGCATGTCTAAGCTATAGCCATCATTCTATTCTATTTCCAACAGAGGAGCAAACACACGGAGAGACGGAAATGGGGTGAGCAAAGAGTCTGATGTGGCAGAGGACAGTCAGAGACCTCCTTATTTCCAATCCCATACTAGCATTCCATGAAGAGGCTCTGCTGCCCAGCGGCTGATTCCTATCCCTTAACTTCTGTGCTCGAAGTCCACTCCACAACCGTAATTCCTCTCAATGCAGCATCTTTTGGGGAGTTTTAAGGCACAGTTTTGGCTCATTTGCTTTGGGCTCGGAGCACACCCAGTTTGCTCATGTGCTCTGGCGAGAGAGCGACGCGTGCCCGGCGCGGCGCGTGATCCCGAGCTGAGCAGAGCACGGCCGTGTCTGTGGTGCCTGTCCTGGGAGAAGAGCAAGTGCAAGGAGCCTCTCTGGCAGGACTACACGAGCCTGATACGTGATAGCCTTCAACAACAACTGTGAAGGAAGGATTGATGGACTTGTCATAATTCACAGAATGGGGAGCTTGGGCAGAAGGACTTGTGCTTCTAGGAACAGGCAGGCAAAAGTGGTCCATCACCCACAAGGCAAGCCAGCCACACCAGGCACTGCTGCCCTGCCACAGGCACGAGCCCCCAGCACTCATCAGGGTAACAGGCAAAAATCACCTCACTTCCCAGCTTCACTGCTAGACTGGTCCTTACAAAACAAGCCAGTGTGCTTGCCTGAGAAACTGGAGAGAGGCAGAGGGTTCTACAATCCTTCCCTCCACTCCTGCACCTTTACTGACAGCAAGTAATGTGAACACCTCTTACACATGAGACTTTTAAAGTCCCACAGCTCCTCTAGCACCCTACCCTATGGTTCCACTGCCTTTGCAGATTTTATATTAAACCCCATAAAACAGATAGGGAAATGCGTTTTTTCCCCTTTACATCCAAGTTACTAACTTAAAACAAAACTTATTTCATAGAAGCTAGAAATACTAGCAGGTTTTCGGTTGATAATGAATATCCTTTAAAGAACAAAGGAAGCTGATTAATGAAACCTGGAGCCTGTCATGTACAATTCTTGTTAGCAATAATTTCTGTTAGCTGTTCAGGGAAGCACAGTTCTCAATTTCAGAGCTCAATGACTTAACCAGACTTTTTACGAGGACACAGTATCTAGCAACTCTGACTGCAAAACAATGCAAGTTTCTAGAGGCAAAGCATTGGCTGCTGCTCGTTGTCATTCAGTAACAATTCAGGAGCTTTTATAAAATGCAGATGTGATCTGAGTTCTTTCTCTAGGAAACAAAAACAATGAAGTTTCAGCCTGGCCTGACTAGCAAGTAATGAGTGCTGCCATCCTATCAACACAAGTTTGCCTTTTCCAGTGAAGCTCTTAAATCACACAAAAACACCTTCAGAAGCAACTAAGGTAGGTTTGTGATTCATGTCTTGATGGTGCAGGGTTTTAGAATTGCATTAGTCATCTCAGACCTAAGTAAAGAGCAGGGATTTCAAAAGCAGCATCTTATATGTGTTCTGTTCCCCACCCCCTGAATCTCCACACAAATAAAGTAGATTTTTTAAAAATAAAAAGAAAAATTAGATCTAAGCTTTTTTGCAGGAAAAGTGGGTCAGACATTTGAGGATTCTTGCTGTTAAAAACTTGCTGAAATCTCAGGTAAAGAAAGTACTTAACGGCCTCCTTACCTGGGCAAAACTGGTCAGGGATCTTTTAAAGTAAAGAGGTCACCTTTTTACTCATTTTATCTCAAATTGCTAAGTACCCTGGGAACAGGAGAAAACGTGTGAGGCCTTTAAATATAGAATACCCAGTTCTTGGAAGGAAGGAGAAAGAGTCATTGATTGAGAAGGACTGGCCTTGTCATCATTTAGATTTCATGTTTCCTTGGACATCCATGGGTTGCCTCCCCCTCCCTCCTTTTTTTTTTTTTTTTTTTGGACAAGAGGACACGTTAAAAATAGTATTCACCTGAATATTCTTGATCTAGGTGTGTTTACATATTGTAGGTTAGTTCAGTGAGATTCTAGAGGTAGGTGACCTTTAGTGCCTAAAAATTAGCTTTTTTAAAAAAGGAAAATTGAAATACTTTTATAATACTTGTATTTGTTAGATAAAAAGTGCCTGTTGCTACAGTTTCTATTTTCTCTATGAGTCGTGCTCCACTCTGTGTAATTATCTGCTAGAATGCATACTCTGCATGTGTTTTTAGTTAAAATTTCTTAAAACATGGTCTTAAAGTCTGCATATTTTCAGCCTAGTCCTTTAATAACTCACATAAAATAGCATGTGTCCATCCTGCATGTGGGATATCTACTAAGGTATTTTCAACTATTTAGCTTAGAGATTTTGGTAGCATGTGTCAAGACTAATATTTATTTTCTATTTTGTCATTACCTACAATAAACTAACACATAGAAAGGAAAACTTCTAGCTTAATTTTTAAACTAAGAAATAAGGTCTGTGTATGCTTAGTAGAGGGCCTATACATGAAATGAGATTGCTTTTTTAATTCTTGCTACCTCTGCCACAGATGATACAAGCTGAACTGGAGAACACTTCTCTGTTTAAAAAATAAAAATCTGCAGCATCTTTTTATTCTATTTTCACAGATTATCATAATAATCATCACATATATCCCAATATACTTCCTGAGGGCACCTGATGAGATGAGTGGTACCACACTGCCTGCATGATTCCTTCATTTATTGACCAAGGGATTCCTCATATGGAAGCATTTGTGATCTTTTCCCTTTGGTGATGTTTGTTGCACAGTGAGGCTGATCATTGCCAGCATAACAGCCTGGGCTTTGTTGGGAAGTGTGATGTAATGGGCATTCCTAGCAGTTTTTATGCAAACACCTTTTTTTCACTAGCTCCCACTGGTGCATGTAAACTACTTGGCAAACAATGAAACACTTAAGTGATGTGCTCTCTTTTTTTATTTCAATAATTTTTATGTCTGCTAAGGACTAGTCCTTGGTAAATTCTTCTTTGAAAGACCAAAGATTGCTTTCAAACTTTCAAGACTTACAGCTTAGCAGTGATGGGAATATGATACATGTACACTTTTAGTGAAACTCTTCACTGCAAGTCCTGCAAAGCACTATCTGTCCTCCAAAGACCTCACCTGGCCTGACTTTTCCAGAGCTGGTACAGCACTTCTGCTGAGTCCCTAAGGAGAGCATGAGGACAGGGAGAAAATGTGCCTACCACTTGTGCCTGTGGAGAGATTTAGGAAAATACTTGATGGCTGGGTCACTTATCCCTTCTGCTTCCTATAAATGCTCTGTGGCTACAGCTGTGATAAAAGGGAAATTCCAATGTATCCTTGATGCTGTTCCATTGCTTCTAGTAACATTGGAAAAGTGAAGCCACTGCAAGCCTTTGATCACTCCTGGGGTACAGGAAGAATGCCAGCAGCTGCTCCAGATTATGCTCCCACCACTCCTGAGGCTGTGGGGATGTGCTCACACTCACAGGGGCTTCCCAGGGACCAGCCTCCAGTGGCCATCCTGGTCCATGCCTGTCCCCATGCCACCTCAGGACAGGTGCAGAGCCCTGGGCTGTGGCATCCCCTGGAATGCCCCTGCCACAGCCCTTGTGCTGGGTGCTGTGGGGTGTACAAATAGCCAGAGCCTGCTCAGCAGCTTAACCCCCCTCTGGTCTGGGTTGTAGTCACTGAGTGAAGCTGTGGTGGATGCTGTACTAGAAGCAGCAGCCACACAGAGAGTAGAGCAAGCAAAATCTCACAACACAGGAGCCAAATTAGGCAGGCTGTTTATACACCACCATCGTGTTTCCCATGGCATAGCAGGAGAGGGGCCAGCTCTAGCAGTACAACCCCTAAAATGCACCCTTTTCGCTTTTGGTGTCCACTGCAGAAGCTGAGTTGTTCCATTAGCATCCAGGGAGTGTTGCTTATGGTCTGAAAATCCCTGTGGAGGATGAGGATCTCCTTTGGAAGATCAGAAGCTGCTGGAAAAGAGATGCTCAGTTTGAAAAAGTAATCCTCCTAATCCTTTGGAAAGGTAATCCTTTAGTCCCTTACCAATGTCACTAATACAGGCACTGTCTCGTGAGCCTGCTCTCTTTTGGGCACTGTCTTCATGCTGGAGTTTGGTGTTAGTAGTGCTTGCATCAAACTGAGCCAGAAGCCAGCTTATTTCCTCCCCCTGACACTCTGTTTACTGATTTATCACTTTCTTCTAGCAACAGTGTCTTAGTTTTCGCCCCTGACTCTCTGCCCTGGCACATGACCGACCTGGGAGCTGGTGAGTGCTGCCTCTCAGATCCTCAGCCAAAGGTCAGTAGCTGCATGGTGGCCTCTGGATTCCTCAGATAGTGACCCTTGTCATGTGGGGAGGCATTAACCTTTGGCCCTGAGTAAGTGTCCTCCTATCTCACCCCAGTTAGTCTGGCCTGCTATTTGATCCTGTCCAGTATAAACCCCTTTCTTTTGGCATCCTGTGAATCTAAGCCCTGTCTTGATGATTTCCAGCATGCCATCCACCTGATGCTGGTGGGAGATACCTTGTGTGCTGCACCCAGGGCTGAGTGAGCTGTGGCAGAAGGGGAAGCTTGGGAAGAGCTGATTGTGTGTTCACAGCCCCTCCTGCCTCCCGAGACAGCAGTGGTGGCAGCTCCCTCTGTGTAACCTCTCTTCTTCACCCAGAATAGGGATAGCTACTGTGGGAGGATACTGCCTGTATCATGCAACTAAGGTGCTTTGAGAATTTGAGGTTTTGGGGTTCTTAACTCCTGATTTGTGGGGAGGGAGTCACTCTGTACTTTGAATCAGGCTCTTGGGACAGAGTTAGACTCATCACCACATCTTAGCATGTTCCAAAAATGTGAGATTTCTCTTGCCTCTTTTTAATGCAGAACTTGGTCAAGGGTTCACCTCAGTGCACCACCACTATTCCTGCCAACTCCCATGTTTATTTGACACATAACCTTGCACAGCTCCCTTGGGTCTATCTCAGGGCTGTACAGGCGTTCTTAGTTCAGCTCTGATGAATGGTCATTTTACTTCCTTGCACTGGATAAACAGCTGTTTTCCATGTTACCTGCTTTAGGAGCCTCACTGGCATGTTGTTTCTTTCCTTGCCTCCAGCAACAAGCAGACACAAGTGACTAATTGCAGCAGGACTGCACCAGCACCTTCTTGCAGTCGGGACAGCATGAAAAACACACATCATTTTCATACAGCTCACCACGTGCCAAATGGCTGCAAGATAAATTAACAGGGAGCAGGCACTTGCAGTCTCTTTTCCATATCTTTTACTACTCAAAAGAATGAAAGCAACACAGGCTTGGAGATGAGGGTCCCAAAGTGACCAGTCCCCTTTGGTCACAATACTTCCAGCTTCAAGTTCCTACTGGGGAATCTCTCCCTTTGAAGTACATCTCACTAGGGCAGGAGCCAACATCACGAGGAGGAAACTATTAGCTTGTAAAGAGAGTCCCACGGGTAAAGTCTGACCTCCTGCTGGTTTCTTTCCTTGCAGGTATTTCCCATGGATGCTTTAAAAACACATGGTACTGTGGGTTTTGCTGGTGCCACCTGCTAGTGGGCAATGCTCTGTGTCAAAAGGAGCAGGGAATTTAGAAGAGTAGGCTTTAAAACATCACATTGATGCATTTTAGCCTGCCTGCATGCTTTTTAAATTGTGCCAGAGTGCTTTAAAAGGCCAGAGCTTGTCTTTGCTGTGTTCATGCTTGTCCTGGAGCTGGCAGCCCAAGAGGAGGGCAGTGCTGGTGGGTGCAGAGTGGTGCTGTCAAAGGATGTGAAGCCCCACTTGAGTGCCTGTGCTTTATGAGCAGAGGTTCTACCAGGGCTGGTGGGATTTACATCTGTGTTCAGCTCTTCATTTCACACTTTTACCAAGGTGCTGCACGCAGACCACAGGGTGGGTTTTTCCTCAGTGGGCTCTCAATTTGCAGTGGCCATTTCTTTTGTCTACTTTGAAGAGAGAATTTTTTTTCCATCTACTACTTTTCTTTTCCCAAATTGCCACTGAATTTTTGATGTTTGCATGTACATTGGCAGATTGAGAAATCTCCTGATGTATTATGAGACATGCTTATCATATTGTGCCAAGCTCTACCAGCCTTCCATACCACCTTCCGTGCCACATTGCCTTTGAAACTTCATTGTCAGGTTTACTCAAGCCTGTGCCCAAATATCTATATTTTATGAAAGTGTCATCCTTCTGCCCTACCCATTTCCATGCCTTCTGTCATCTTGTGCAATGAGGCAACACAATGTTCACCTCCTCTCTCCAAGGTGTTGTGTAGCATCCCCGCAAATCAAATGGTAATGATCCAGTTTGGGATTAGGAAATAGAAAGAAGTGAAGGATTCCTTGTTTGCATAAGACTGGAAGAACTGTTGGGGCAGAGCTGGGGCTAGAACCCAAAAAAAATCATGGGACTGCCTGTCATAACAAGAAGGGGGAGCTTGCAGCAGTTTCTTTTTCTGAGATGATTTGTTAAATCTCCTGTACTTGGTTTAGTAAACACTAATAGATGGGACACAAAACAAAATGTTCTCTTCCAGCTTTCGTGGGCTGTGTGGTATCTCTCACAGCCATATGGGATTAATGGTGGCTGTAGGGTAGGATTGTATCATAAAACTTTTATTAAATGTTTTAAAGCCAATTAAAGAGACATTGCCAATTTGAGCTTTCTAAGATTTTACAAAGTAAATTTTTTCCATTGTAGTCAAAGTGCCTTTGAAGTGCTAGGTCCTGAATTTTTTAACTATTTAAGAAGTAAATTGCTATATATTCTCTGCTGATGCTGAGCCAATACTGTGACAGAAATTCAACTAGTTATGCAAAGTACTCTTGTGGGCAGACAAGGGATAAAATTCTCCAAGGCAGAATTCATTTTTCCTATCTTCTTTCATTTACAGAAGTATTTTAAATTTTAATTCAAGCCTCATTAAGTGACATTTTAGACAGGAGGGTTTGGGTTCTCCTACCAATTTGATGATGTGTCTTTCAGATAAGCCTTTCTTAAAACCTCAAGTCTCCAAACAGAGAAATGAGACCTTTTGCAAGTGTAATGCTAATTATTAGAAAATCCATATGTCTGGATTCTTGAATTTCATTAAAAACCAAGCTTCCATTTCAGGTATATAGTTCCCATTATTGTAAGGTATAAAATGTCCTTTTTTTCCCATGGAGAACATTCAGCCTACATTTCAAGGAGCAAGTCATGCAGGCCATGAGAGGAAAAGGATCTGCAGGGCTCAGTGTCTAGGGTAGAAAGGAGATGGGTGGGGGTAGATGCAGTCACAGTTTGCTTTCCTAGGCAGTGTTGTACTTGCAGTCATGTGAGAAATATGAATCTTTTGATGGAGCTCAGGATGCACTTGGGTTTCTGGGCTGCAAGCTCACACTGCTGGGTCGTGTCCAGCCTTTCATCCTCCAGTACCCCGAAGTCCTCCTCAGGGCTGCTCCCTACCCCTTCATCCAGCAGCCTTTGTTCATACCAGGGGTAACTCCCTTTCAGTTGTCACTATGATTAAAATTCCAGGATCCTTGATCTTTAGATATGAGCGTGTCAGGGCATCTTGGACTGTTGTAACATCCTCATCCTCTGAGAGGCAGAAGCATCTCTTTGTTCTCTACAGTGCCTTGGATGTGATCTACCTCTGTCTGTGAAAGCGCAGCAGATCTGGGCAGCAATACCTTTTTCCCTGCCCAATCCATTTCCAGGCTGCTCTTGGTGCACATCCTCAGCTCTGCATGTTGCAGAAGGTGCCTGGTGATTCCCTGCACACTTGCAGGGCTGCTGCGTGTACTTTGGGGAGCCCAAAGGCTGGAGGTGAGGGGGCCTTGGCACAATGTCACCTTCCTGGTCTCACAGCTCATTGCTCACCCGCAGCTGGGACCTGACAGGCTTTTTTTGTCTCTGTTTTGTATAAATCTTTGTCACTGTAGCACTTCATCTGATGTGACTAACACGCATGGTTTTTCTCTGCTCTCTCCCCTGAGGAAGGTGGGGGGAGAATTAGTGTGGGCAGTGCAGTATTTCTGCTTCGGTCTGGTTATTTTAGAAACAAACTTAAAAACATATGTTCATTTCAGTTCGTTTATGTGACAGAGACAAGGTCGAAGAGATATGCCTGGAAAGTGTAGCTGAAACCTCCCTAAGAGCTGGGCTGTGTTCAGGGATCATGTTACACAGAGTTTATTGCAGGCTGGTATTTAAATTCACTATAGCCTGCCCCATCATTGTATTTTAAAGATCCCTTTCTTTTACAAGTCTCTTCATTTTGTCTCCTTCTCCTATTTGTACTTTTTCCATTTATTTTTCATTTCGGGACAATTTCATTTTTTGAAATATTCTCTGTTCTGCAGAAATCATCAGCTGTACTATAGAAACACATTTGTATAAATCTTGATAGCCCAAATTTTCTCCTCTTCTAGATCCACATTGTATTGCATGTTGTGTCCTTGCTCCACAATTCCTACCTAAATTTCCAGTACTGGTGAGACAGACTGTACCCCTGAATACTTTTGTGTTAATAAGGCAACAATTGGGATTGGCAGGATATGGTGATGGAAGATTTCCTCATGAAAAAGTGAGGATTGGCATGTCTGGTTTTCATTTTTCATCAAAGCAAAAGGAGAGTTTTGTAAATGATGGTGGGAAGAAACCCGAGGAGGGGAGATTTCAGGAGATAAAAGCCTGTCTGCATGGCGGGGAGGTGAGGGGGCAACTGACTTCAAGCCTCAGCTCAGCTGGACCTGGATGTAGACCTGAAGCCCCTGCCTCTGTGAGCTTGCTGGCTGGGACTGCTCCCCTCCTGACCAGTGTTTAAAGATGTAGAAAGTGGGAAGAAAAATGAGAAAACAAATGGTGATTAACTTAGTCATGGGAGGAGAACACCCGAGTGTGATGTAGGAGACAGAAGTTCAAGCCTTTGATGAAATCTGTCACAAAAAGTAATTAAATTTTCTCCTACATGTTCTCCTCCACTGCTGTAATCCCTGTGACTGCCAAAGCTCTTCCTGCTCCTTACTAGCCAGTCTTTCCTTGGGGATGGGAACTTACAGCCACACAAGTCCTTCTTCTGGGAAAAAGGTCCCATAAAATCCTTCCCAACACTTGCAAGATTGCAAATAGGATTTGAAGAAGATGGTTCTCATTTGATTGTACCTCTAAGCAACATCCTCTGGTCTTTTGCACAAGTATAGCTCAAAGTTTTTAATAAAAAGTGGTGTGTGGGGGGAAAGGCAAATTGGGATTTTTGGAAGGGTTTTGGTAAAGTCTTGCACTTTGTTAATGTGGTGATACTCTGGAAACTTGATTTGTGTGTCCAGGGCGAATCTAAGATGTGAAGGGAAAAGCTGAGATTTTTGGTAGGAGCACATAGTTTTGAGCACTCCTTTTGACTTTTCCTCCTAGTGACATTGGTGGGGATGTAGTTAATTTTAATGGGAACAGGATCAGTATATAAACCATGATAAGCCTTCACTAAATGAAAACTGGAAAATGTCTACTGAACTGTTTTTGAAATGTCTGGATGTAAGTAAAAAGGATCAGAGGCCTGTTTGTTGCTCAGAGTATATATTTGACTCTGGACTAATAAATTTTCCCAGATTTTCTTTAAAAAGTTAGATAAATGAAAGGCCAGTCCCATTTGTAAACAAAGCTGTCTGAATTTATTGTTAAGTAAAAGCATCAGGGGCTTTTGCAGTACTTTCCTCTGTGGCTGAGTGCCGGCACAGTTGCTTTTTAGAAAGCTTAGTGCATATGACTCTTTTTTACTAGAAAATAAACAGAAAAGACATGCCAATCAGTAGCTTCAAAAGGTCCTTGCTGCAATATCAGTGTAAGAGCTGTGCAATAGCCTCCTGATGAAATGGGAAAGCAGACAAATTGTTTTTGGGCTCTGTGGTAGAAAATTGAAGCTCTGGCCAGCTTAGTGAAAAGTTTATGAACCTTTTGGGGAGCCTCTGCTTCGTTTGCCCAACCTACACTGGTTTTTTTCACTGATTCTTTGGAACCAGGTGAAAACCAGTCGTTTGAGCACTCAAACCAAACACAGAAGAGGAGAGAGGGACACTCTGAGGATGGGAAATTTTGTACAGACACCTGCAGAAACCAAAGCAGCTGTTTGCTGTGTGGCACTGGCAGGAGTGCTGTGCAGAGTAGGAGTGGTTGCCTCACAAACTTTTGGGTGAGGACATCCTACTCACTCTCCCCCTCACCTATGGTTGATGTTGACAGTGCTGCCAAGTTCTGTTTACATTATCTGCCCAGACTAGAGGTGTGCGAGCACCCTGCAATACAGGGGGAGAGATCAGTGCTGTGTAGGGACCCAGGCTGCACGAGCTCAGCAGCTGCAGAAGTGTGACAAGTGGGACTGCCTCTCCAGCTATCCCTAATTGTTTTGCCATGGCAGTGCTAGGTTCAGCACAGGCTAAGATTCTGCTTTTTGAGCAGGACCTGTAGCAGTGGTCACATCATGTAAGTGTAGTGTCTGAAGTGCTTCATATCCCATGCCTGTGCCTCCTTCGCTTTTTATATAATGTGGCATGGTGTCATTTTACTAGAACAACGCTTCTTAGGCATTGCTGTAACCAGAGATACCCTGACCTTACTGTCACATGCTGGCTCCTTCAAAACAAAAAGGTGAGAAAATAGAAACTAAATGGATATAGCAATTGCCATGTATGTATTTGCATTTCTCTCTCCTGAGCCTGTAAATAATCTAGTTTGTGGCAATGTTTCTGTTTGGGGTTTCTGCCTCATTTCTGCTTGGCAAATGGCTTTGGAGAGGCTTGGGAGGTTTTATTTGCTTTTTCAAGGGAGAGGAAAAAAAATAAGGGGAGGTTTGACTGAGACTGTCATGAGGCCAGTGTAGCTGCAGCACACCAGCTGGGAGCACGGCTCACTCTTGACATGTGCTTAGGGAGCCAGCCAGGTTCCCAGCCAGGGTGGACAGCTAGCTGGGAAGAAAAGGACAGCCCAAAAGGTTATGTGGTCACGTGGCTAGGTTTTCCTTGGACTGGCCTTCAGCCCCCTGTCCCCATCACCATTCCTAGGCAGGGCTGTCTCTCGAGGCTTGTGTAAAAAAAGAGCTACACCCTTTTAATCGAAGCTGTGTGTTTAAGCAGATTTCCAGTAAATTAGTGCTTACGTCTGGACTCTTATTTCAGTATGAAGTGAGGTTTTTTTGTTTGTTTTTGTTTTACTTTGTTTTGTTTGAACTTTGTGTTATTTTAATTTAAGAAAAACAATTAAGAGCAGACTGCAATTAATATACCATTTTCATACCTCCTCCAAAAAATGCATGATATAGTGTTTAAACTTGTAGAAAATCATGGTAAACAAAGCTTAATAAACTTTGGTTCCTATGCAGAAAGGTGAAGAGGAAAAGATTTTTCCTGAACCTGGATTTTCAAAGTGAACTCCAGGCAGTCTTTGCTGTGCCTCACTGTATCCAGACTCCTTCCTATTATATCGGTGTGTGGTGCCTTATAGCAACTCCCAAGAGTGACCTCTTAGAGAACAAATGCATTTTTCTCTGTAGAGAAACTCAAGGATGGGAGCATGGAAATTTCTGGCATTTGAAATTTCATTTCAATGTTCAAATTTTAGAAACATATTTCTATTAAGTAATTAAGAGTCTGTTGACACTGAATGAAAATCACAGGAACATTAGGTTGTTGTATGGGAGAGTGACTTCTTGTGTGTCCTACCAGATGAGGAGACCTCATAATAGCCAAAAAACTCTTCTGGAATCGCCGATTGAAGGGACATAGCTTTTGTGATGGCCACCTCTTGGCTCTGAGAGAGTTCATTTCTCTGAAATTTTCTGCCTTTGAACTAAGAAGCATGAAACCTAAGGGATGCTGTATGACTTCCTGAGTTTTGTGTTCTGCGTGGATGGCTGGGCGTTGCTCACGCCGCGCGTTCAGACAAGAGGGGAGACTTTGCATGCGGTGCGTCCCCTCCGGACTGTCCCACCGGGCCACCTCGATGGCTGAATGAACAGCAGCTGTTCATTAGCAGGGAACAGAGATCCGGCCTGGCCATAGGAAGTGAAAGCCCTAGAGCACACTGCAGCAGCCTTGTTCTGCCTTCACAAAGCTGCTCTCTGTTAAACTGCGGCACCGACCCTCGCTGCCGTACAAATGCCCTTCGTTAGGGTTTGCACGCTGCGTTATACGAGTCCGCAGTTAAAAAGCAAATGAACAAAACCTGCTTGTGGTGATTTACTGTAATGGCACTGGAAGTCAGTTTAATCAAGGGGGAAAAATGATTGGGGTGATTATGCTCAACTGTAGCGCTGGAAGGAGCAGGACAGCCGGGTGCTGAGGTGGTGACTTCACCGGGGACTGTGGAGGAGATGGATTATTTGCAAAATCACAGCCTGACATGGCTGTCCCAGAATGCAGCCTGCTCCTAAGACATACGTCCATATATGTTTAATAAGGTGTTAGAACAGAACCTGAAATGTTCATTCACATTCCCCTGTTGTGGATCATTTCAGTGACCATCTGGTGCCCCCCTTGTTTTTTTTAAAGACGCTCTTGCATCCTGCACATTACTTTCTGTTTACCCTTTGGGCCCCTGCTTGGCAGAGAGCCATGGAATGTGCTTGGTGTCCTGTCCTTTCCTAGCTCAGCAAAACACTGAAGACAGTGCGTAAGGATAACCCATCGTATTTCCGCTCCCACCTCACCAGGAGAGCCTCATCTTACCAGCTGCATGAGCAGCCTTTGCTTGGAAGGTGGGAGAAGGGTGTGAGAGTTTGTACAAACAGTATTTTTATTCCCAGGGAGATTTTTAACGCTTGTTTTGGTGGCTTGCTCAGATTTGCGTACTTGAGTAGAGAGCAGCCTGGTATCCAAGAGGTAGGAGAGAGATCTGGTTGAAGAAAAAAGTAATTCTTTTCATGGGTCCAAGGGTTATTCTCTGACACCAAGAACTGAAAGTCTTCCCAGCTGAGCCACCATTTTCCATGTGCTAGTGCTACATTTGCAAACCTACTTGGGCTTTCCAATGTGCAAATTCAGTTAATTTGCTTAGAAAAGCAGTAACTCCACCCTTTCTGAACTGACCAGTGTGGAAATCTGGATTTTAACCATAAGAAGAAGTGGCAGCCTTGAGGAATGCCACTAGGAAGTGGAACTCAAGCAATTACACTGAACAAACAATGAGTTGCATATATTTCTTAGTTTGTTTGCCTGGCCATAATTGAGAGAGGGAAAGGAAGAGGAAGGATGGACTTGACATCAACCATACTCAGTTTAGGAGGGAATGCAGAGGAGACTGTGGTTACAGACTGATTTAGGGGTCCATTGAGTCCATTGAAGGAACCTGGTGTAAGTGGCTGTGGATTGGTGTTTTTCACATGGCAGTGGCCCCACTGCTGGGCACACTAAGCCAGCAGAGCTGCATCACCTCCAAGAGACACAGGCTGAGACAGCTGAGCCCATTTCCACCAGCACCACTGCATCTCTGACCCAGCTTCTGCCAGGAGAGGTATTTTGTTGAGGGGATGGAGCTGGGATGATTCCCAGGGCCTGGGCAGGCCTTGCTGTGCTGGCACAGCACTGCTCTATGGATTCTCTGACAAGATAAAAGCAGCTGAACCATTTTACATTTAGTTTGTTTAAGTGGCCTTTTGCAGTGGTGTGAGTACACTGAACATTTTAGTTGTCCTTCTCTGGATATCTTTTGCTTTGTCATGTTGATGACGTTCTTACTCAGTTTATTTAGCCAGCATATTTTGGCTAACACTGTGTTGAACTCTGCTCCAGGAGGCCTCTTTGGTTCAGGTGCCTCCACAGCTTCTCTAGGAAGCAAGTCAGGATTTTTCTGGTCAATAAGAGTGCATTTGCATTTGTTCACTATTGTTCCTCTTCCCTTATCTCTGTTTGTATTACGTTATCATTCAGAGTGTTCCTGCACTCATCCCGTGTTGGTATGGTGCCCAAAAGTTGACACTCCTGTAAGCTTGTAGTCTGTATGTGGTACAAAAAGTACCAGAGAGAGTGGCTAGGGATTGCTATAAAGATCTCAGTGTTGTATTTTGTTCTAAATGAAATTCCTGCAGTAGATCCTCCTACACGCTGAAGTAAGGAATCTGTGTGAAAGTGTCTTCACTCCATGTGTGTTTATTGTCAAAGTCCTTCAGGCTTTGTTTGACTATTTTGATATGTCCAGTTTCTTATCTGATGCTTTCTAGTTACCTTTCCAATTCAGGGACAAAGTCCAAAGAGAGATTGGCATATGCTTATGGAGGGTGGAGTTGGCAGAGAAATGGTTTAGCTCTGCCCCCTTTTTGATTGGAAAGTTGTCCTTGTAAAATAACCCCAGCTGAGGGCTGAAAGATAGAGAGTTTCTGAATCTTCCTTAAGTGCTATTGTCACAGTTCCCAGAGGAATATATCTCATTTTAAATTTGAGGAGCATGGCTGTTGCCTCTGTGACACTTTGGTACCACAGACAGTTGATGGGGCTGGGGCACATGTTCAGAAGGAGAATCAACTGCAGGCAAATGTCTCTCGTGACCTGTCCTCAAGGATGTCCAGGTTCAAGGTCCCACACCAACCCCCAGGTGCTCTGCTTCATGCCTACTGCTGGAAAACAGGCCCTTACACCTCTTCTGAGCCTCCCTTCCTGTGGTTTAAAGATTATTACCTTTTGCTCTAACCCCCAAAACTCCACTGTGGATACTTTATGAATGCTCTAATGTAGAATGCTTGAATTCCTGAAAGAGGACAGAAGAAAGCAACTTATGCCTCAGAAGGCAACTCAGAGGCCTTTCTGGCCAAAGACAGAAAATCATACCAGGACACATTAAAAGCACCTAAGAGTGTCCTGACTGATAGTACTGAGGTGACTATTGAGGTTTGGATACTATGTGAGACTGGAAGGAATCTGAGAAGGTTTATTACAAAGAAATTATGTTTTCTTAGCAGGTGCTTGTGTTCCACCATCCATCTGGAGCAGGAGCAGCAGTGATTCTGCAGCCTCACTCAGAGTGAGCAATGATGGGTATGGAAGAGTCAACCATGGAACACCTGAGCACAGCAAGACAGCAGGAGATCTTGTGGTGATTATTAATGGAAAATTTGTAACAGTGTCCAGACAATTTACATGATGAGTAGTGTAAACAGAGAGGTTATTGAATGAGGAGTGAAAACTATTAGGCAGGAGGTTAGTGGTTGTTGCTTTAACTGGGAACCAGAAAGAAAATCCTCCCTGGGGTCATTAACTGTATTCTCCTGACACTCTGCTAGAGCAGAACTTACCTCAGCTCTCAAGTGGTCCTTCTATCTCAGCTTGAAATGCCTGAAGTGTTGGTGATTATTTCGTTCTGTGAGCTATGACATAACCTGCAAGTGAGTGTCAGTCTCAGAAGATGATTGCATTTCTCAGAGAAGTTTCCTTGAGAACCTTTTCTGGTAGCTAAACAACCCACTTCAAGCTGATTTTTCCATGTTACACCAAAGCTGCAGAAAAATCAGTGGTTTTGAACAGTGTTCCACAACCATTGTTTTGATTTTTGAAAATTAATTAAGAACAACGACGACGACAACAACAACAAAAAAAATCATTCTAGTCAGCTGAATAAAGCTGAACTGGCAAATCCCAGATGCCCAGAAGAAACAGTGTCCTGTTTATAAGGAAAGAGTGTGGTTACTGTGGTCAGACAGTTGGGCTACAAGCCAGACCATGCCTCCTAAACATATTTTATCTAACTTCATGTCACAGGCAGGATGTGGGCAATGTAAGATTTTCTCTTCTGAAAGGTAAGGGCCGTTCACACAGAGCATACACAGGCATTGCTCCCTTGACAGCTGCTTTGTCTTGCACCCATTGAACCTCTACTTCTTCATTAGGGTGCCAGAGGAAATTTCTAGACCTGCTGGCATCAGGATTGGGGCAGATCCACCTTGGTGGCTTTCCTTAGGCAGTCAAAAAGGCAAAGACAGGCTGCAGCCAGGCCTGAATGGATCTGTTCTTCTCAGCCAGGTATGTCTCACCTAAGCATGGGGTGCAATCGTAGCACATTAATAATGGGTTCAGCTAATGTGGTCCAGAAACCATCAGTCTGTAGAGTCCTGGAGAGTCCTTTCTCCTTTCCTGGCTGCTGATGTTGCATAGGGTGGCTGGAAGAAGCCATCAGGGCTCCAGGAGCACCTCTGCTTAGTTGGCTGAAGTTAAGGGGATGTCTAGTGGTGGTATTTGAAGATCCAGCTTTCCCTTCAAGTAGGGGCATCTAGTTTTTCCACTAGGAAAACTGCTGCAGCTTCCTTGAAAGTGATGGGCAGAGTCAGAAATGAGATTAAAGGTGTCTTGTGTCATTTTTTCCCTGTGAAAGAAACTGCCAAATTTAATTACTAGATACAAAGGCAAAGCTCATCTCCTAGTCTCTGTGCAGCAAGCCCTGTGATGATAGTGGGGTTTCAATGGACAAAACTAGTGTGAAACTGATGCAGTCTTCCTGACAGGGCTGATGGGGTTTATTCTGCCTCTCTCTCTCTGCAAGTGGAGACCCCAGACCATAACCACAAGGAATTTAAGCCTTGTCATTTGAATTTTTTTATGTGAATACCACGAATATGTAAAACATTCATGGCTTAGACAATGCAGTGAGACCCTGATGTGTGACACAGATATGCAGAAGTTGGATGCTGGTTTCTCAATGTAGTGCATTGATTTTTGCAGTAATGTATCACCTCCCCTCAGACAATAATTGGGGCCTTGGTGTCAGGTAAAACTAAAAGAGACAAAACTTTATTGCCTTTATCTAGATGCTAATGTGCTGCTGTGGCTAAGGACAATGTGTATAACTGTAGCAAGCAGTGCAAGACAACACAGTAAATAAATGTTGAAGGGAGATTAAGGAGGTTCACTAATATAATCCTATTTTATTTTAGAATTTACAAAAATTTGCCTTGGTAAAAATTATACTGTTGGTGGTAAGTTTGCTCTGAAGGAATGTACTCACACAAAGACACCTCTCTGGCAAAATTATCTTCGAGGCTGTGCCAATAACAGGTAGAGAAACTCAGGTGCAGCTCCCAAAGGGCTGCCCCTCCCTGATGAGGATCATTGCAGCAGGCAGACATGGTAATGTATTGCTAAACTGCCTCCTTTTATTTTCCTCGTCGAGGAAATGCATAGTTTCCTCAATATAAAGGAACTAATTGCTTATTTTTCAGGCTGTTTAACCAAATGCAGTGTATACATGCCCCCCTGGAATGTGCTCTGGGATTGCTGCTGCTGTGATCACAGCAGGGAAGGATTTTGCTGCTCCTGTTGTCAAGTTTTTCTTGTGGCATATTATTAGACAAAGCTGTTTCTTGTTCTTGGATTTTTTTTTTTTTAATGCACTGGGAAACTTCTGCTCTAGCACCTTCACCAGTTTTCTTTTTGGAACTCCAGATTAATTTATTTGAATGTTTCTCAACAATTCTTTTGTTTCTTTCTCTCTCTCCTATCATGAAGTCTTTTTCTCCTCCTCAAGCCAGTGATCAGCAGAAAGACTAAGAACCTCTTGCCCTTAACCATATAATCCATTTAGGTCAGACTTTTCTCTACCTTTCTGTCTTGAGTGTTCAAGGCTAGTCATCACCTTGATTTCAGAGAAACCCTCAGTGATGGAATAGTTCTGGTGCTGAGCAGGGAGCACAGGCAGAACTCAGACACTTTTTTCAAACTTTCATGCTCCTGTACTTGGAGATGGATAAAATTCCCTGTGTGAAGTACTGAAGTGATTTCCCTTTCCATGGATTCACAATGAAATGTGGTTGGAGTTGGTTTGGTTTGGTTTTTTTAAGTTCCTTCCTTCTCACCTCCCAGATGTTCCCAATTTATTATCTTTTCATTTCTTTGAGTTTAACTTGTTCCTATTTAATTCTTTACATACTCTTCCTTATTTAACATTTTTGCTATTGTACTGAAATACAAGAGGAGCAGTTCTGTGGATGGAGGAAGTATTTTTCCCCAGTGAGATTCTCCCTGTCATTGCTATACATGTATAAGTAGTTTAATTACCTTTTTTTGTTTGGTTGCTTGGCTGGGGTTTTTTGTTGTTGTTGTTTGTTTTGTTTTGTTTTGTTTTTGGAAGGAGGCATAGGGAACAGGTAAGGAGTTGTAAAGCCAGAAGATTTAATTTTGCCTTTTGCTGTTCTGTGACTTTTCCAAGGCTTGTGAGGTACTGAAGGGCTGTGTGATGGGAAGAAAACACCAAAAGCCTTTTTATTAATATCAGCATGTTCTGTCTTTCCATTGTGACATCCGCTTTTCTGGCCTTGCCTCACTCATCTGCACCACCTGTCACTACTCTGGGCAGCAGTGCCAACAGCAAACCCCTGGAGGAGAGGCTGGACCCACTTCTTTGGAAGAAAGCTTCCATTTTCTGGTCTTGGGGTGAGTTTGGAAATATCTTGTTGCTTTTGTGAAGGACTTTGTTGTTCTCTACTTTGTGACACATCAGTTTGGATTTCCCAACTGCTTGGCAGTGCATCACTGCTTTCCCAGCTGTCTTGAGGGGCAGATTTGGATTTGCACAGAGTGTGTGTTTCACGTGGGTATGCTCATGTGCAGGCAGTGTGTGTCATGACTGTGTCTGCAGGTGATGCTCGGGACATCTGTCCCTGGGCTGCACTCCCCGTGCTGCTGCTGCATTCCTGGCTCCTGCTGCCCATCCCTTCTCCAGTGGAGCAACAGTGCCAACTGCTGGCTGCTGCACCTGGCCTGCCATCCCCTAAACTTAATGCTGAGCCGTTTAATATTTATGTTTTTTTAATTGTTTAATGTTGTCTTTCCTGGTCTCCCAGGGCTGGCTGCTCAAAGAAGGGAGAAGGTTTCTGCTCTGAGCAGTGGAGTCCCACAAAGTGCTCCCTGAAAGTTCTTTAGTCATTCAGTTGTGCAGCAATTTGCCAGCTATGTATTTGGGACACTCTTATTGTTATAGCCACAATGAGCTCTGGGGAAAACGAGATGGTGATTTATTTATTTCTGCACAGAGTGTACACAGCACTTTTGCTCAGGAAAAAAAAATAATAAAAGAGGAGGGTAAGAAAAAGGAGATAATCTACATCTGTACATACAAATGTCGTTTTAATAGCATTTCAGTGAAATGTTTTATAGCAAAAATAATTTATGTTTGTGTTTTGTTTTTCTTTGCCCAAGAAGAATAGCAAATGGAAAAGACAAGTTTGTTTCTTTAAATTTTTCCTGTGAGAAGGGGGTTGCAATGTTTGCAGGAGGTGAGAGTTGAGATGACACATTTATGGGGAGTAGGAAACAGGGGAAGAAAAAAGTATAAAAGGAAACAATTAAGAGAGATTTTCAGAGGAAGGAGAAAGACAGGGAAAGGGTAAAGCAATAAACCTGAGAGAGATGATCAGGGGAATTTTGCAGAGGAAAAAAAAAAAAAAAAGGAGGGATAGGAGGCAGCCAAACAAACTGAAAGTGAGTTTGATGAGTCAGGGTTTCTGTGGGTTTCTTGCATCTCCCAAAAGTCCATTTTTCACTTCCTCCCAGCCACAAATGTTCTTCATTATTTTTGGAACAGAACACGAAAGGAAAACTAATAAATCAGCTATTCTTAAACATGCATGACAAGTCCAGGGTGAGGCACAGGTGGACCACAGCCATAGGAGGTCTCTTAAATCAAAGCTGGAGAGCTTTGGACAGCCAGCAGGTTTAGCACTGCTTCCAGCCCTCTGATACTCTTTCAATCATGTACTGTTTTGGGGTTTGGATAGGCAAATGTAAACCAGGCAAAAAGAAAAAAAAAAAAGAAAAAAAGAAAAACAGCATTTTGATGCTACCTTGATAGACAGGACCATCAAAACTCCTCTTGTATAACTGAAACATCAGTAATGAATTTCTTCTTCTCTGATCTAAACCCACGTCTTTCAGTATGTACTGGTCTGTTCCAATGACAGTTGTGACTTTTTATTACTGATGTAAATACTTAAGTTATAATAATATAGCCATGGATATAATGCCATTATTTACTTTTTCTTTTTTTTCCCCCAGAGTTGTGGTTGTAATTTTCAAGAGTCTTGTTCTAGCCATGCACTGATTTGTTTTACTTTCACACAGACAGGTATTCCTCTGAAGCAGTTTGTTTCTCTGAATAAGGGGGGCAGGCTCCATGCTTTCTTATCCATGGCAGGCCTTTGTCACTGAGATAACCAGCCTCTTACTGAAAATACACTGTTATATGTATAATATATTATTATGGTCTTAGGGAAAATTAATGGGAGCAGGACTGAAAAAGCTGAGCATACCTGATGGAGAGAGGAGCATGTGAAGGAATGGTTCTGCACACAGAGGTGGGACGTGAGGCTGGGGAAGGCAGAGGGCTGTCACTGCCTGTACCAGCCATGGGTTTTCCCTAGGGCAGGAGGGGATACCATGGGGACAGGTGACGTGGCTGTGTCTGCTGTCCCTGCAGGCTGAGCAGGGCAGTGGTGCTGGGAGCCACAATGCCACTAGATGTCCCTTGTCACCCGAGTGAGGTAGGCAGCTCGTCCCCATCTCTGTGATGTAGTGCTAGAAAGAAGCCTGTTCTTTAAGTGTTAAATATAGAGAAAAGTTGTGTCTGTATGTAAAAAAATAATGCATGTCTTGTATCAGTCTGTCATGCATAGCAAGGAAAAATTTACTTCCTTAGCCATTTAAATTTTTATTGGAAGATACTTACTCCATCATAGGGAGGATTTTGTTTTGATGAGGTATTTACAGTTCAGTACTTCCTGGGGGAGAAGAAGTCATGCTAGGAAATGCTTGGTGAGCTTAACATGGTGGTTTCAGCTAACATTTCCCTGCTGACACAGACCTGTCTGGTGCAGGATGGGGGCCTTCATCAGCTGAGCTGGTGAAGGGGAAAAGAAACCTGTGTCTTTGTGTCTTCTTAGTGACCCTGCCATTTTAGGCATGCTTATGTTGCAAAAGGCAGGTAAAATATGTCATTTCTGTGAAGAACTCAGCCCTTCCACCTCACTGGTGCAGCCATTCACCCAAAGGTGAGGGGGAAAGGCTGGTGGGAAAGGGAGCAGCTGCCGAGGGAGGTGGACTGGTGTAATCACTTAGAGTGAAGGGCAAGAGTGTCTAAAGGTGTCACAGGGCAACCTCCCGAACCTGCTCACACCTGGCCCCTCAAAAACCTTTCTTCACACTTCCCAGCCCCTGTGGCACACACAGAGCCACGTGGAGTCCCTGCTGCCCAGACACAGGGCTTGTGTTTGTCCCTCCAGCCAGCTGTGCTGCTCCTGCCTTGCCAGTGATGCTTGTGCCTCTCCTCACCAGTTCGACAGCTGGGTTTGTGTGACCTCTAACAGCAGGAGTGTGCCGGTGTCTTGGTTTGAAGGACAGGTGTTTGCTAAGAAAGGCAGAAGGTTCTTTTTGAAATGGAGAATGTAAACTCCCTTCTGCTAAATTATTATTGTTATTTTGAAATTAAGGGGCTCTCCGGCAAAGATATGGGAATTAGGAATAACAGTTCTTTACTAGGAAAATTAAAATAGAAATACAGTATTACAAAG
>JAOTQP010000870.1:65764907-65834849 GCA_026413545.1 Cichladusa arquata | reverse complement strand
TGGCCCATTAGCAGATAATATGTGCCACAGAGATAAGGGTCACTGCCCCACCCAGCTTCAACAGATGGTGACAGAATACACATTACTGGCCACATCCTGTATTGCAACTCAAGACAGCAAGTCTCTTGGCAGCCCTTTAAGAGTTAACTCCTCCCTGTGCCCTAGGCACGTGGCCATGTTTTCTCCCCAGTGGAAGCTGTGTTTCCATATGTCCCTGCCTCCCACGGCTGGCACCTCGGCGTGGGCATCTGTGCCGCTCTGCATGCCTGTGCCCTTGGAAAGCTCTGAGCCTGTGGCAGTGGGGCAGCTCCTGCAGCGCCCTGTGTGCCCTCTGCACATCCCATGGCTCAGGGTGCAGTGAGGAGGGATACCCCTAAACTGCCCTAAAGCAGCTGCAGGGCTTTACCTGCCCAGACAGCATTATGAATTTCGTTCCAATATAAGGAGTGACTGACTGACTGTCACCTGTTTCTCACTGCCATGCGTGGCTGAACGAACCAAGCTGTTGAGTATTCAGAGTCGTATCTGCCTGCCTGAATGACAGAAATGAAACATTTGCTGCTTTCTATTTCATTTAAACCCGTGGGAGCCTGTAGGGCTCATCCTCCTTCTGCACCAAGGTATCCACGTGTGCCACTTACCAATCAGGAGCTTCTTCACCAGTAATGTCTGAGCAAATGTCTTGATAACAGAGGGGCTACACACAGATTATTGTGATCATAATTTGGCCAACATAGGCTTTTTTACTAATGGTGATGTTGGAGATGGAAAACCCAGCTTGATTCTCAGATCCCTGCTGAAAAGCAATAAAATAAAGGGGATCAAAATCTGTGTGTGAATTTGCTACCAAACCTTTGAAAAACACAAAAGTGGAACCCTGCCAATGCCATTGCTGGCAATTTTTCATAGTGGAGCCTCATTGTGAGGTAGGATTAGAAGTGGAAGTGCATTTTTTGTCTCTGACATTAGTATTATGTTGTTGTGTACAAATGGAGGGCTTACAGTTATTTGACATTTGTTGGATGGTAATTATTGTGTGCTGCTCTTACACCTTCAGAGTATTTTTTAATATCTTCTGATAACAGAGTAATTAGACAATAACTCCAGCTAGCATTAGAAAAAGGTGTCTATTTTATTAACACAAAGAACAGACAAAGGAAGCACTTCAATGGAAGTGCTCCGTTAAAAATGGAGCCATGTTTCTTTTTGCTTTGTTGAGATCATGGATGAAGGCAGTCTGGCTTTATGTAATCTTTTGTTCATCCCTGGGCAATGGCAGAACTTGCAGCTAAATTCTGTTGTCATAAAATTCTATGATGGTAGCTGAGAATGATATAATATGCAAACTCATTTCAACAACAACAACAAAAAAATCCTAACCCATAGCTTGGATTTTGAATATCAGAAAAAGCCTTCTCTACCAAGAAATGAGCCTTCAGTACTAAGAATACAGAAAAAGCAACTAGAATTTTTTAAACATAAGAAGAGCCACTTGATATAACCAATAGCAAATAAAAAAGGAATGTAAATATAATTTAAAATTATTTATTTCACTCTCTCTTTTTTTTTATGTTAATATATCCTTGGCTCTAGTTCAGAATGACATGATAATTATGAATGTAAGAAAACCTAACTTTTTATTGTGCTAATTAAACTGTGTGCCACATAGACATTTGGGGAGAATTTCCCATGCTTTCTAATGTGAATGGAAGGAAAGAGCAGCAGTGCTCACTTAAAACTAGATTTTTTTTTCCTACTACCTTGCAAAAAGGCATCATTGTATTTTGATTAATCCATGCTTGGTCCACCTCGGATGTTTCCATGGAAACAGAATTTTTTTCCTTGATGGAAATTGTTAGGCTCAGGAAAGCTCCTCACTGCACAAAACCACTTGAGCTCCTGAAGAACTACTTGTTGGAAATTTAATGTGCATAAACAGAACTCCCAAATTCCTCCTTAGTGTTATTGTTGTCAATGCTAATATAGAACTGTTTTCTTAATTATACACAGTGGTGCCTTTTCACTCCACAAGAAAATAGAGTGAGAGTGGTATTATTTCCATTGCAAGAGAACACATTTCCTGGTCCAGAAACAATTAGCCTGCAAACCCTCCAAAACTAAATTTTAAGAATTCTGATGTGTTTATATTATTTAATTCTGGATCCAAATATTTTGGCTTAATGGCTGTTAAAATTAATTTAATTTTGTTTTGCAGATTGGCAATAATTTAAAGGTATTATTCTTATGTGCCTCAGTTTTGAATATGGAGTTTTGTTGAGGCTTGGTTGGTTTTGGTTTTTTCCTCCCAAAGAAAATATGCTCTTTTACTTTTTGCTACTGTGATATTTGGAATACCTTTTGAAAATCAACCAACAGAGGGAGCTTTTGTGTGTTATTATTAATTTAACCAAATGGTTGGAAACATGACTCATTTTTCCCATCATTTCTGAGCAGCATGTTTATTGTGTAAAATTATAGGATTTCTTGACCATTAAAATATCTTGGTTTGGAGTGTTTTAGTATAAAAAAGTCCAATCTTGAGTTTAGCTGACAGTGCAAGTAGCTATTTTAAATTGATTGTCAGGTTTGTATTTTTTTTGTTTCATCTTTGTTCATCATGGCAAGGAATCTGCCAAATGGAAAAAGGAAAATCACTTTGAAAGCAACCACACTTTTCAAACTTCTTCCAGAGACATACTGAAAGCAGAAATTAAATGTCAACCAGAGAAAGCAGAAGCCTCAGTATTTCTTGGTACCTCTTTTACATGCTCACTCTTAGAATGTGAATAATAAGGATGATGGTGATGTGTACAGCATTAGAATGTGGATGATGATGATAATAATAACAATAATGATAAAAATATTTTGCACCTGTACTCTCCCAAAATCTTTCCTCTTCAGCTTTTGGGGCACTGTTACTTTTAGCCACTCTCACTGCACTTCTCAGTTGTCCTCACAAGGCGTGAAGAAGAAATTGCTGCTCTAATCAGTGTTTCAGCAGATCAGAGCCAGGAACCCAACTGGATGATGTGGGAGGCTGTGCAATGCTTTAGAACTATGAAATAATGGGAGGCACCAGGACTTGAAGAAACTGGGGAGAGACTTGATGCAGCATCAGGGCTGAGCATCCATTTTGGCTGGGAACTGTGACACTGCCCAAAAAGGTTCTGTAGTTGGGGTCTGGAGGTGAGGTAGCACCAGGCCGACTTTGGAGAACTGTGCTGCCCAAAGCCCAGGGTTTCTTTGAAGACAATCTCTCTCCTTTACAGGTGAGGCTGCTTTAATGAGTGCTCATTTTGAACCTCAAGAGGATGATGTGTTAGATACCCAGAGTTAGTAAGATCTTTCAGTTAGGAAGATTTTCTTTTTCCCCCCCTTCTTACTGCTTTCCCTGATGATTCAATTAGAATGCAACTCTTTGCCTAAGCCCTGAGAATGAGCAAGCCCAGGAACTTGTGGTGTCTCTGCCTCTTGGGGACAGGAAGACACAGAACTATTTTAATGGCATTAACAGCACCTTATAATTAAGTGGAGAGCAGTACAGTCTGCAGCACTGTCATGTGCAGCAGAGGGAGAGCCCTATTTATACGCCAGCAGGCTATTCTGGGAGTGCTAACACTGGGAGTGAGCAGCTGTGCAAAAAACAGAGAATAAGTGCTAGTACACTCAGAAATGGAAATCATAGCACAGTGCCATATGTGTTGACTAAGTAGTCCCGCCAGCGCCCTCGTTTCTGTGCTCTGAAGTGATAGCTTCCAACTTGCTTCATGAATTTTCACCAAATTGCTATTCCAAGCAGCAGTCTCCAGGAATGTAGCCATTCCATTTATATAGCACATGGGATAACACGAGTCTGCAAACTTCAGTCTAACACTGCTGGAAGACCAGGCAAGAACTGAAATATTTGCCTTCCTCATTGCAGAGCTCATTAACCCACGTATCATCCCCTGGGAATGCAGATTCCTCATGCTGAGGTTCTCCTGTGAGCCCCACGCAGATGGATTCCTGTGTGCAGGACTCACGCATTCCAATGTTTACCTTCACCTCTTAAAGCTTTAAAACAAATATCAGAACAGAATATGAATTCCCTTGGCAAGGCTGCTTTTCTACATGGTAACTAGAAACTGGTTACTCTCAATAGTTTCCTTTCAATTTTGTTCTCAGGCTCTTTGAAGATTTGAGAAGATCCTGTGAGACCGTGTTTGTGCAACTTGTGCCAAGCTGTGGCACTTGTATGCAGCAAAGGTCAAGCCAATGGATGTGATAGTGGGGACCTGGGGTGAATATCCTAAAATTTGTGAAAAGCCAGTCTATTAAAAGCAGTCAGGTCTCTGTTATAGACTCATCTCCCAAATCCCTCTGCACTTAACATTGTAAAGCATTGAAAATCCGGTGGTTCTTGAACACTCTGGCTCTATCACAGGTGTTAAGCCCTTCACAGGTGTTAAGCCCCTCTCAGCATGGCAGCTCCAGGCACCAGCTTGGAGTCACTTACTGCAGTTCTCGATGTAACTGCAGCCCTGTGTCCACTCCAGCATGGCCTTCCAGACCCAGAGGTCTGTGCCACAGCTGTGGCCCCACTTCTGTTCCCTCCCTCCTCCCAGATGCAAATCCTGGTGGAATTCCTCCTCATGTCAGGCATTGCTCCCAGGATGTCTGAGTTCTCTGTCCTTGCTCTATGTGTGTTGCTCTGCTGGCACACCTAGTGGTGTCCCAAAAATGCCACTGTGTTTTCTGATATTTCTCATCAGGGAAATCCACTGCTCCCTGCTCAAAAAGCCTGGGATCACATGGACATTCTCACTTCCTGCATGCTTAAGACCTGAAGTGACCTAGGCCAGGTGGTGTTTGATAGCTTCAGTGTTCTCAACCTGAAATCTTATTTAACGTTCATTTTCTATCTCAGGTTTGTGTACTTGTGCATAACAGCAACCTGTGCATCTAATATCAGAGGTTTTCCAAGTAATTCTTTTAATTAACCCTGGCAGTTTTGCAGTTTATTAGCTTCTTAGAAAATTTATGTGTTTTTCTTATGGGAAACACCAGGTAGATGCCAGAGGAACTTACTCTGCCAATTTATTATTCTGGATTATTTGAAGGAAAGAAAAAAGCAATTTGTGGTTCGGTTGCACAATAAGATGTGAGTCAAAAACAGAGTCTCAGCAAATCTGAGATTTATATAGAGAAATCCAGCTCTGCATGCCTCACTGAAAATCTTGAGGATACAAGTACACAGTAAAATATGTAACAAATCTGAGGATCTAACAGTGCTGTGAGCAACTCAAGAGCTTTCCAATTCTGTAATCACTGTAGGCATCCAACTCCCACTGACTGTCGAGGTTGTGTGTCTTACTATGACTCTTTAAAGGTCATGCTTAAAGATTAAACACAAGAGGTTTCTTGCTGGTGTTGATGAACAGGAATAATTTGCTGTCATGATGCAACAGCAGCTGTGCATGAGAAGATTGTCAGTGGGAAGTGCCCTGGATTAAGTTAAACACAGGTTTCAGGGCCACAGTTTTGTAGGACTCTGCAGCTTCTGCTTTCATCTTATTTGACTTCTTATTTGGGATTGTCCTCTTACAGCTGTAAGCTCAGAGATGGTGGAAGTCCAAGGTGAAAAGGAGGGCACTGAGACCAGCTCCTGACCAAAATTCCTCTCGTGACTCAGATTCCTCTCACCTCGCCGTGGGCCAAGGGTGCTGATGCAAGGGCAACAGGTCCCATGAAGGAGCACAGTTCAGAGAACAGAATTTTAGGCACATGCACACAGTTGTGTGGTTAATCATGAATGAGTGGAGTGTGCTTTGGAAATGTTGCATAATGTAATTATTCACTTCTGAGCTGCAAACTCCTTGGGGAAATTACTGTTGTATGAATGTACATGTTGAACCATACAGCCATTGTATATAATGCTGTTTTCAGGCAAAAAAATAGGTCAGTCAGTAATTTGATCCAAGTTCTTCTTACGGGTCATCAAGTTAGTCAGAACTGTATTTGCTGAACTTTAAAGTGGAGTTATTTTGGGGGCCATGGGATTTGAATGTTCTGAGTCAAGGGAACTAGCTCCATAACTTTTTTATTGACAACAGTTAAATGTCCTTTCCTAGCACCTTTAAATGCAGTAATGCTTTTGCATGCCTAAAATCCAAGAAATCTAAGTAGTCATTAGTTTTTCTAAACATTCATCATTTGAAAACTGGCTACCTAAAAGAGCTATGAGCTAAGTACAAAAATTGCTTCAAATAGAATTACTGAGGCCAGGAGTGATGTTTGAAACCATCATTCTTCACAAATTGTTGCCATGCCAGTGGAAGGGAAATAGCTGGGAGAAGTTTTGGTAGTAGTGCTTCAAAATACTGTGTGTGTGTGTGAAGAAAAGAGATTGCAACAACAACAACAAGAAAAAATTAACATAATATACCTATGTATCAAGCAGTTTTTGATCTGCTTCATTCCAAGCTTTCTTGAAAGTTGCCCTATTCCATATTCAGACTTTTTGACTGTGTTTTTGCCACATGGGTTTAAGCATAATCTGGGAAAGTTCCAGAAGTTCACAGGTCCAGAGCCTTATGTCCCTTAACCACCTCACACATGGTTACTTCTGGATTTTCTCATGCCTTGTAAACTGTACTGTGCTTGGGGTCTTTCACAGCCTCAAGGACCACCTGTGAAAATACTTAATGAGCATTAATGAGCCTAATGAGCCCATTGGCCAGCCTTACCTGGGCCCTGCAACCCCCCCATGGCCTGGGGTCAGTTCAGTTCAGCCTGGAACTGCTGTTCCTTCCCTGAGTTTGCTCTCCTGTTGCCCCTCCCAGGTGGCTCCTGGCTCATCCTTGGTTATGCTGTCGACCACCAATGGATACCATTGCCAGTCCTCCATGTCCAGCATTGTAGGTCTCTGCCTCTTGGTGAGGCCCTGGGATGGTGGGATGTGACCTTCTGCTTCATCCCTGCTGTGAGTATAACTATTTTTATACCTTACACTTGAAAAAAATGTTAAGGCAGTACTGTCTGTTCTCATTTCCAACCCATATTGTTTTATGTTCATTCTTGTTTATCATAACTTGTCTGCTTTGCAGTATTTTGCTATTATTTGCTGCCTCCTTTGTTGACATGAAAATTTTCATTCAGTTGTGATGGACATGAAATAGGTTGGCTCTGTACTATCTGAAAGACCTTAAATTGAGGGGTTTAATTCAATTTAATTAAACCTTATTTGACCTTTTGCAGCCATAAAATTGCAGACTTTGAAACGATGTTCTGTGTTTATCTTTAGTTTCAAAAAATATTGTAATTTAACTCAAATTCCAGGTTTTATTTTGCTTCTCATTAAGCTGAAAAATGTTATTGTGTGCCTGTAATTGGGAGTCTTTGATCTCAAGACAGTCACAAGCCACATGAGGGTGAAGAGTCTTTCATGCGAAGCATTCCTGTTTGCACTTGACAAAAAACAAACAAAAAAAAAACCCAACCAAAAAAAACAAACAAAAAACTCTAAAATAATCACCTTTTTTTAATAGAAGACAGCCACAAAATAAAGGAGGGGTTGCCAGAGGCTCTTGGCAAGACCAAGCAAACCTTTGCAGCCTTCACAACTTCTTTGACTGAAGGTACAATGCTTAGGTAGATGGTTTTGGAGGCTTGATATGTGTCCACACAATCTTCTGCAAACCTGGGCTTGTTCAGGGCTCCAGGATGGAGCCAGCTCTGGAGTGAAATTGCTGTATCCTGTTGGATGTGGTACTTGCTGGAGATGCAAATTTTTGTCTCAAGGCCCACCTGGTGAATTGAAATTCTCCTTTTGTATGGTTTTCTTTTGGTGGATTTGTGAGATAGAAGGAAGCTTTCTCTGGGGGAAAATCAATCAGCTCTATGGAGATCTGGTGAAAGAACCCTCCTGACAAAAGGTGTAGGTCTGCTTCATAGTGTGCCCCATGTCTTGTGGGGCTGCAGTGTCTGAGCACTTTCAAGCCATGCAGGGTGGGTGTTTCCCAGCTGTCCTATGAACTGGAGGTGAATTTTTTGTGTACATCAGCCTTATATCTACTTAGTGACCCTTGAAACTATGTGTGTGGTAGGTCTTGTTGGTATTATGAGGGAATGGGGTGTCCCAAGGACTGGTGGGCACTCTCATGGTAGAGGGGAGAGGAGCATACCTGAAAACTGGAGTAGGATGAGCTCACTGCAGAAACTCAAGGCCTGTGCAGAAAATGTAGCTGCTAACAGTGACAAAGTGTGATGGCATATGAACTCTGATGTTTCATGGGCATATGTTCCCCCCACTCCTTTGTGGTTCATCATAGGCTTGGCAAGGGGCAGACCTCCCAGCTGAAGGCTATTTTCCAATCTAATTTCTGGAATCTCCTCCGAGGCCCAAGAGCCCTAGGGCAATTCACATTAAAGGTCACTAAGTTTTTGTTCAATAGAAATTTATGTGACTGCTGAAGTAGGGAAAAAAGCAGAGCAAAATCACTCCAAATCTCTGATTCTCTACATCCAATGTTTATCAACCTTGCTCATGTGTGACAAGTGCTTTGGTTTCTCAAAGCAAAGGACCCCTTTGTAAGTGAAACTTTCCATAAGAGAAATAAGAGAAAGGATCTATAAAGATCCTTTTCTAGTTTTGGTTGTGATTTTTTTTTTTCAAGTAAGGAAAAACTGATTTCATTTCTCACATTACCTATACATTCTTTCTGGAACTGATAGAACATTGCTGAGCTATTAAAACTTGTGTGACCAGAGCCCAGGCAGGGCCTGGCTGGCACTGACTTCAGCACAAGCAGCCCTGTTGCTCTACCTGTGTTCTGTCCCTTTTCTGTTTGGGAATTTTGGCCAGTGCAGGGCATGAGGTGGAAGAAAAGCACTGGTGCTGCTGAGGAACAGTGTGTGCAGGGGCAATGAGTGTGCTGGGAATTGCTGATTCTGATATTGCCTCGAAAAGGAAATCATCATCAAGCTACAGCCTCAACTCATGTATGCAAAGTGGGTTTAGCTTTGGTGGTGGAGTGGTCAGAACCATTTATCCTGCAGAAGGTAAACAGTGTTTATGCTCTAGCCTCTGTTAACACAAAGAGATGCAGAAATGCTCCCACTGCTGAAGGCTGGGTGAATTATTATGCTGGCTGATGAGGAGGTTTGTACTCAAATTCCAGTCATAAGTCCCTGGGAAAATCAGTTTAGCTTCATCTTAGACCTGTTTACTTCCACCACACTTGGACTGAATATCTTTCAGGGATACTTAAGAATATTTGCGCTCTATAAAATGGCACAAGTAACAGATTTTCTGAAGGTATAACACATTGGTTTGAGGCTTTCAGTGGCTCATATGCCTTATGACAGTCTTCTATATAAAGCATTCATAAAATAAAATCTGTTGTAATTCATTTCCCACATCTTACCAATAGCATGAAACCACAGTCATCCAAAATGCAAGATATTTCTTATGGCATGCACAATTCCCGCTTTGTCCTGTGATTTAGATCTCCATTCTTTCTAACCATAATAACTATCCATCACTCTGAATTATTTCTTGTTAATGATGTGTTTGTTTCTTTGATTAAAAGCTTTAATGTCAATATATGTTACAGTCACTCTTTATCTCAAACTTCCTAATCACTATAATTGCCACCACAATGTCTGGTCAAGTAAGTCCCATTTTGACCTTTTTGTTTCCCTTGAAGGAATGCATTTCCAATAAAAATGTTCTTTTTAAATGTTGGACTATGTGGCTTATCATTCTCCCTAGCATAAAATAGTTTCTAGCAGTCCTCAGATAACCAGTTTGGCATCTCTTCTTCCTTCAGCCTAAAGCAGAGTTTTCAACACCAATTTGTTCTTGATAATGTCACTGGACATGAGGCTAAAGGCAGGGAAGTTGAGCATTTGTGGTGTAGTGTGCAAGTCTCCCAAAACAAAGGTTCTGCAACTTGAAAGCAGCTCTCCTGTTCATTTTATGGTCTCCCTGTACCTTCCAAATTCAGATTTGCTCTGGCACTGCAGGGCTGACCCTCTGAAAAATGTCACAGTTATCTGCTTTTACACTCGAGCTTGTCTAGAGGGAAAAATTGCTCTGCTTAAAGTCTCCAGCAATGCGTGTACGTGATCTGCATCTTCTGTTCTTTCAGATAACTATGGAGGGCATCAAGGGGAATTCTTTTTCATGTTAAGCAGAGGGGAAGGAGGCTGGTGGCACTTCTGGATTCCTTAGTGAGCTCTTGCAGCAATGTCTCCATATTCAGCATGGGGTGTAATCTGGGAGTCAATAGCTTTATAAGTGGGACCAGGACAGAGGGAATGGGTGGATTTTTAGACATGTCTAAAGCTAATTTAACCTGAAATTTGCTTGGGTATTTGTAGCAGCCAGTTCATCACAGTCTGTAACGCTTACCAAAGGTGAGAGAGCAGCATCTGGGATATTGGTGGTGATATCCCCAATTTTTGTGGTTAAATTGCTTTTAGTGCCTGACTTGCTACTGTAAAAGTAACTTAGGTCAAAGTGAAATGCAGTCATGGTCACTTTGAGGTCTACTTTCTTATGTAACATGGAAAAAATTATCTTCCACAATTCGCTTACGAAGTTTGCTTTAAATGTACTTGTTCCTGGGTTACAACGGCTGATAACAGATGGAAAACCCGGGGTATGTTCAATTGTTACCATTTTGCCTATATGTCTGCTCAATTAGGATGTAAGCATAAAAAGAAAAGTCAACAGGGCCCATGTCCCTTATAGCAGAGTGTCTGCACCTCAAGTTCCCACCAGAACTGGCCAGCATTCACTGGATAATCCATAATTCAGAAGTCAAATTATTTGTGCATTTAATGCATAGCAAAGCACTTAGTAATTTGGTTCTTGCTATTTTGTATTTGCTCTATATAGGAATTATCTTTGAGAGGGGCTTTCAAGTCTTGTTTTCCACACTCATAATTATCAGGGGATAGTGTGGCAGGTATGAAAGGGTATAACTGTGCAGCCAGAGGGGCCAGAAACTTCTCTCTGTCAGAGAGGCAAGAGTTTCTCTGGCTGTTATTTCCAGGAAGCAAGCTCTTCTCTCTGTGCAGTTTTCCACATCACAAGCACATGGGTCAGTTATACAACGAGCATTCATCTCTAAATATTAGTATGAGAGGTATTTACTCTCTACTATTTTCCTATGTTTGCTTTTTAATTTTTTACTTTTTCATGAAAAGTGAGGTGTGCAGGAAAAAGCCTCTGCACATTTCTGTCCTCTCTCCTCAGCACTCGCCACCTCTGGAGTCCTGCCCTCTACAGATCCCATCCTGACTCTGCAGTTTTCTGTACTACAGCCCCTCACTGCTTCCCTGCCATGGTCTTTTTTTATTCTTATGATAGACTTAACTTAATTTCAGCTGGACTGGGTTAGATACCATTGGTGGAAAGTCGAACTGTAAAAAAAATTATAAATTTGTTGCTATCTCTTTTGGCAAAGGCTCAGTAAATCATGTCAGTTTTCCTCTGTCTCCAGTTCAAATAATTCTGCCTTCCTTTACCATCCTCACCCAATAAAATACTTCAGGGGCTTGAGTTTTCCTGGGTATCTTCTCCCTAAATGCCACACAGAGGACTGTGAGCTTGTGGATCACCCACAGAGTTTGGGACACCATTCGTAAATGGCATCTCCAGAGAGAGCAACCTGCTTCCCTGGGGTCATTCAGAGATATTCTCCCAGCTCTTTCCCAAGATTTTGCAGTGTCCCTTCTTTGGACTAGATTTTGGGGTCACAATGTTCATGTTTTTTGTCTGCTCAGCTGCAGGAGAAGGGACACTGCAGTGCTTTCCACCTGTGCCCCTTTCTGTCCCCTCTTCCTTTACCCCTCTGGGAAGGGACCCAGCCCATGCACTGAAGAGCTGTTCTGCTTCCTTGCTCCCTGTCACACTGGGATGAGTCCTAACTCCCATTGGCATCTATGTGATACTGCTCCCTGCAATGGTTATTGCTCCTCCCCTGTGGCTGCTTGAAAAAACCCACAAAAATACATATTGTAGGTAAGGAAAGGGTTAAATCCCTTTGGGATCCAGCCAGTGCTCATTTACAGCTCAGCTCATTTGCCAGGTCAGTGTGTCTAAATTCTGATTAAGCTTTCCAGAGACATCTGCATCTCTGGACTCAGTTTAGGTATGAGAACCCTTGCTCAGTACTGTCTTCTACATGGTAATCAGTCTCCATGATAATCTTATATTGATACAAGTGGGATCTTGATTTTTGTTTTGTGGTGAGTATGTGTTTTGGCTGGTTGGTTATTTGGTTTGGTTGTTTTGGTTTGAGATTTTTTGTGGTTTTGTTTGTTTGGTTTATGTTTGGGTTTGGGGGCATTGGATTTGTTTGGTTTTTTTTATTTTTTGGTTTTTTGTTTGGGATTTTGGGGGGGTTAGTTGAGGTTTTTTGTTTGTTTTTGTGGGGTTGTTGGTTTTTTTTTTTGTTTAGTTTAGAGCTTTTTGTTACACCTTAAATATTGATATTTATTGATAATAAGTAGATGAATTCTTTGAAATTAGAACAGACCTAACAATGACTTTGTGTTCATTGTTAGAGTTTCCCTCTTACTATATGGATGCTGTGGTCCATGCTCACCAGAGCTCTACAAGTCTGGGTAAATTCTGCCTGAATCTGTTCTTCTTACACTAAACATGAATGTTTTGTGCACAGTCAGCAAGGCTGGTGTTGCATCAGAAATTTGAGCCCTTTGTGACTATACCATATACACTAATCAAAAAACATGAGACCCACTACTGTAATTTTGTTACAATCACTAACAATTCTTTCTTACTTTATAGCACATTGTTCTAGAAGGCAAATGCAGGACATTAAGATGGAAACAGTATTACAGTTTTCATTTTTTCCTCTCTCTCCAAGTCTTTGTTACCCACCATCAAATTTTTTAATAACTGACCTGTAGGAGAAGTTTCTACCTTTTTTACCGTTCTGTAATAGAAGTCAGTTATTAATTTGTGTGTATTTGTTGATCTGACAGTAATTGACATGTTCTTATTTTACAATCATCAGGACTTCTGTGGTGATGGTTAGGTCATTGGCCAGTTGTCCAAGTCCCCTTTGGCATTGGTTTCCAGCTATGAATTCCAAGGGTATTGGATTCACATTTCAAGTTCAGCTCTAAATTCTTTTCTGGCATTTTGCAGAAGTTCAAGACTGGATTAAAAAGTTTCTATGGTCACTAATAACTGAGCTCTTTGAAGATAATGGCACTCATTGCCCACAATTTCACTTTCACAGGAATCCAAGATGGAATCTGAATTCCTGAGATTTTTGAAAGATCTGGTAAAAGCTCCTTTGTTTGCCTAGCTTGGCAAAGATTCGCTGATAATTTCATTCCCTTTGCTGAAGCTTCATAGTTTACAGCTACTCTTTCCCTGCAGAAGTTTTAGTAGCATTGCAGAACAAAACTTTGCACAAACCAATTGCTGTTCATCACAAATCAATTCCAAGGCAACCAGTTACTTTGTCAACATCAGTAAATCTTCCCTGGGTTTACCTTGGATATACTGCAAGACATATTATTGTTGAACCTATTGCTAGGAGTTCCTAAATCTTAAATTATCTGATGGGAAAGAGGCTGCCAAAACTCTATCCCTAAAGGTCCAACTAGCTGTGGAGCTGACCATGTGTTCCCAAAAGATGTGTACATGACACACTCATGTGTGCACAGGGTCTCAGGGGTGAACAGACAAACACTCATTGCTCATGCACGAGGGGGTATCTCCTCCAAAATGTAGTGCATGCTGAATACAGAAACGTTCTTGTTTATATACTATATTTTACATACATATTCATTGATTTTCCCAGAATAAACACAGGTATTATAATAATTTCCCTGGCATTATTAACATATTTTCCTCCCCCCTTACGCGTGCGTTCTTCTCTGGTGGTTGACCCCAAAGTGGTACCTGACTGCCCACTGAACTGGTGAAAGTTGGCACAGCTGGGCTGGTTGCTTTCCAATTCTTCTTCCTACAGAATGTGCATTGTGCAGCTCCATAGTCCAGTGATTTTTGAAGAAAAAGCATTGTGTTACCTCACCAGGTGCAGACCATTTGTCATCTGGCAATGATGTCTCTCCAGCCTTAGGTCTGGGTTTCCTGAACTTGCTATTTGTGTCTCAAGCACAGCTGTGTGCACCCTGGCTCCCAGCCCACTTACCTTCCTCTCTGGCTGTCTGGCCTGATGCTCAGATCACACACTGACAAGTGCACCCTTGCTTGCTGCAGTTGCAGGTGCACCTGTGGTGAAGATGTGATGAAGTGATGCCAGACAAGATGCCAGCCCTGCTCACACATGACTTGGCCCCTTTTCCCCCTCTTATCCCTCTGTTATACCAAGCATATTTTTCTACAGAACATCTTGCATCCTCCCCTCTTCCACGTTCAGCTCCTCTGTTAAACATCCTTTTATAAATCCTGTGCATTCCTGGAATGCTCTTCCCCTCTGTCCCATAACGGGTCTCATGCATCCAGAGGTGGTATCCCTCTCCTGCCTGGTGCAGGGTGTCCTCCTGTCCACTGGGGTTGAGGCTGCCTTGAAGCAGCCCTGAGAGGGCCCAGAGCTGGGGCTTCTCTTTCTCTTATCAGCTCCTGAGGTTTCCTCTGTGCTCCTTTTGTGTTCATGGAAATGAGCCTTTCATTACACAGCCAAACACCTAGCACAGCTTAAAAGCTTCGTCAATTTGCATCTGGATTGTGCAGGTAGCTTCATAGCAATTAGTGTGTTCCTCATGACAACAGTGTCTGAATTCACCCTAACTATTTTTTTTCTGTTGTAAACCAATTTTAGATTATTTGAGGAGGTGTTTCCTCAGCTGGATGCTTGCTAGCTCAAAGCAGAGGGATTTGCTTGTAGCTCTGCAAACTCTGTAGCATAATGTAGTCTTAGTCTTGGTTTGCTGTTATAAGTGATTTTCTGTGGATAATAAAAAACTTGCTGAAAGGTAAAATGCGTAAATGGGTAAATGTTGGTTTTTGTCTGTTAAAATTTGGATAATGAATCTTCCCTTCCTGGCTGAAACGCCTTGTGCTTACTCATACAATTAACAAACATAACAGAAAAGTTCGGCACTAATTAGGTAAGTAATGACGCAGTTGTTCAGTAAGGACTGCAATTAAAGCCAAACCAGATACTTCACTTGATTTCACAGCCTGCTTCCCAACTTTGTGGAGAAGAAGCCTGAAGGCAAAGTTTCCCATGAACTGAGAATGGCATCAGCCATCTGGTAGAACCACAGTCCCTTTACTGCCAAAACCAGGGATTTTTCTGTCCATCTTCATTGCTGGAACACTGTACTACCCTTTTGGATATGGCTTCTTTTACTTGCCCAGCATTTCATGAGTCCTTTGGATAGTTTTTAAGGTACTTGTTTTTCTTTCAGCAAAAGATATATTCTGTCTTGCAGTATAGCACTGTTATCCCATTAGAGCCAGGTGACTTCTTGGAAATTTCTCTCTTGTTCTTCATCAGGGTCGTTGCTGTCCTGTTATTTCAAAATAGTGGTATCAAAGAAATGTGGGGGTTTTGCATATGCTGCAGAGTTTCTGGTGGTTTTGATCTGTGACATTTTGTCCTCTTCAGATTTTGGCAATGACCTGTCAAGTGAGATCAGACCTGAGCTTGTAGGTGGAGAATACTCCTTCAATTTATGTTCTTAGGTGACACCAGACTGGCACCAGGACTTTCTGAAGAGATATGACTCATGGCTCTCCCATCATTGTTAGGAAAGTCATTGACTTGCTTGTTCTTTTCTCCAGAGCTTCACAGCTATTGCTTACACTTCAACTTTGCAATGAGTTTGTTCATTATTCTGGAATAATTGGTTTTGCTGAGAAAAGTGCTAGCACATATGCAAGCCAAACCCATGTTGTGACATTTATTTTTTATTTCAGTGGCCATCTGAGAAAAGCAGTTCTACCTAATCATATCAGTAAATCTCTCTGCCTTAATTTTTTTTTCAACTTTAGAGGATGCTACCAGGAACTAAGTGCAAGAAATTGTCCTAGTTGCTGTGTGAAAGAGGACAATTCTTTTTGTGTTTCCTGGTTTATAGTTTTCAAAACTTTTAGCAGTAGGCATGTGAAGTATGATTGAGGCTTTTTCCTTCTTGGCAAAAAAGAAGTTTAAAATCAAAATGCAGAACAACTGGAGTGGACAGCATCTCAGGAAAGATTTCTACACAATCTGACTTCCCACAATAGATGTCTTCAATCTGTTAATGATTAGGTGTGTCCTGCAGTGTTCTTCTTTAAAGCCTGAGGACCACTCTTGTTTGTGATGTATTTTTGAATAATTTCAGTTGTCTAGGCTCGGGCTTGAAAAGCTTACAAAAATGCTTTCTTGATGGGCTAAGTAAGACTTCAGTTATCCTTAGTCAGCTTAATAGATTTGAAAAATCTCTCTTTTCATTTAAGCTGTTTCGTACAACACTGCTCAGTTTCTGATAATCCAAGACCAGTGCTACAGAATATACAGGAAATAAATCATGAGGAATCCTGCAAGGGCACTTGAATTTGATAGTATGGGATGGTTTGGCACACTGCAGGCTGCAGACACCTTTAACACTTCCAAGTTTGAAAGATGAGCATTCACAAATTGTATTCATTCTGCAGTGAAAATGCAGACTTCCCTTATGTAAGGAGGCAGAAACAATTATTGTGTTGATTGCCATGATCCTGGACTTTACAATATCCAGCTACCAAAACCCAGTAGCCTCTGCTATGACTTCTACTGATGAAGGTGTAATTGCCTTTCCATAATGAACAGTGCAGCATATCCTCATGCAGGAGGTTGCAAAGTGGGTAAGAGAGCCCTCCTCTCTGTGCTTACAGACTGACATTCTTCCTGTAATTCTGGTGGGGCAGATGTCTTTGGTGCTGACCAGAAAAACAGCTCTGATACTGTGAAGATGGAGGTGCCAGTGTGGCCGGTGGTTGACCTGTTTTTCCCTTTCCTTGGGAAGAGACACAAGAACACTCAGGATGGAATTAATCAGAGGATTTCTTTTCTCATATTATCTCGTGCAAAGTGGAGCCTGGCAGCAGGGGGAGGTGCCCACCAGATGCCAAGGCCATGGTTACATATTTGGTCTCCTTAGACAAATCTCCTGCTGTTCTATTGTCCATATGTGGTGTTCTCAGCCAACAAGAGCCTGTTTAGGTTGGTCCTTCAGGTCATGCAGCCCCTGAGGCTGTAAGTTCCTAGTCCCAGATAGTATTTGCCATCCTAGGCAAGTCATGCAAGTGCCTTGCATTTCCTATGTGACTGAAGACTAATGCAATTCTTGCTCTTTACCTCCTGAATGGCCATTTCTAAGGTTTGTTGTGCTGCATGAATTGCTAACATCTTTCTGTACTTTGGAGTAAGTGCACTGCTGCTCTTATTTTCCACTGTGAATCATGCTCAAAGTATCTCCCTTGGAAGCAATCAGTAGAAGGCCTCCTGCACAGACTTGTCAAGAGTCTCATGTCTTAATTTCTGCTCAAAAAAAAAAAAAACATGTCATGAAGGGAAGCTGCCAATGAAGATAGAAAACAAAAATAAAAAGAAGTCCTTTATTTCCATGTCTGTAAGCTGCTCTGTGAGCATGCAGAGGTTAGCCATGACTGCTGGCAACTTGACCCCAACCTTTCCAGAGGGTCAGCACTGTGGTTTGTAGTAGGTCATGTGAGAAATTTCTCAGTGCAGACTTGCAGGACACTTTCCACATCTGTGGTCTCAAGCTGGTGAAAATGTGCTGGTGAAATTGTGGAGATAGGTAAGTCTTCTCAGTGGGTAGCCCTCTATGCACAGAGACATCAAATGAGTCAGTGGAGTGCTAAAAATAACCCATGGTGATGTCTGAAGATCTTGGAAAGTAGGGCACAATGCTCACATATCAGAATTATGGTTGCTGCTGACAAGGATCAAGGGAAAGCTTCACAGATACTAAAGTCCAGGGAAGATTGTGTAGCAGATCATAGAGTTTTATCCAATAATTTTTGTGTGAGAAGCAAAGGTGAGTCACGTGTGGACTTAACCTCAAGCATGTTCTGAAGTATTTTGTTAAAAGAAGTCTGGTTTCTTTTCAACAGTGTGGGTTTTCCTCTCTCCTCTTTTCCTGGAGCAGAAATAGGGAGAAGTACAAACAATCTCTTGGTAGTTCTTAATTATTTAGCACAGAGGAATGCAGGGCAATGAAGAGAAGTGAAATTTTTGTTGAAGTGAACCGTTCAGGTCACAGTCTCTCTTAGCTCCCTTGTGCTTAATTTTATTTTGTAGTGTGTTTGTGAAATTGGAACGGCCTTTTTGGGGGAAATGTGTTAGCAGATATAAGGTAAAAACAGAAAAACTTTTTAAAGAGATCTCACTTGAATAATCTGCTTTCTGTCTAAATGATGATCAGTTGAAAAGCAAATCAGTTTGGTGTTGTGATGTACAGATACTCTTTTCCTGTGTCTGCTCTTGGTCTTCTTCATTGCCTGTGACAAGAGTAGCCCAAATGGAATAAAAGTGATTTTTGGTTGTTTTACTTGCCACTCGTTTAACATGAGTTGATGGTTGTTTGGGTTATCAATCCATTTGCATAAATAGAAGAGAAATTACATTTCATTGTAGGAAAGCTTAAACCCCCCATAAATCTAATCTTCCTTGGTAAAAGACAATCTAAGGAGAAAAAAAAAAATAAAATAAAATTAAGAAAATAGTAAGTAAACATCAAGTAAAAATCAGAACCAGGTGAAGATAATTGGATGACATGCAATATAAAGGACATTTTGCATATAGCATAAAAATGTGAATAAATCTGTCAGAAAGCCACAACAGAAGATAAATACATATACTCAGATATTTCATATTTTTCTAAAAGAAACATGTTTTAATGAATAATTGAAAACTGGTTCTTTAGGATTTGTCCACAAAGGGAGACAACACTTCAGAAACATTCAGCTATTCATTTAATAACCAAAATAATTTGGGTTAAAATTCAGGAAAATTGTTCATATGTAATGAAATATTTAAATAACTTGGGAACAAAGGGCTCAGACTTGCATTTGCTTTAAAATATATATATAATGCCATCGAGATGATAATCACGTTAAATAAAACCACTGAGGAGAACGTAAAATGAAAATAAAAACAGCATAAAAGCTCATAAAAACAGAGTAAATGAACAGAAGAAGAAAGCACACAAGCTTGTCAAATTGAGAAGGAAGAAAATAAACTTATAATCAACGTGAATGAGCTAATGGATAAAGCAGAATTATGGCTTAGAAAAAAAAAAGATTTACTAAAGAGCTTACCACAATAATGTGACATATCTGAACACTCTGGATCACTGGTGGACAGAGAACAAATATTTAATATAAATTACTGCAGCTCAACAGAAATTATCTCCAGGGAAAAAATGCTTCCAGAAACATGTGAGGTAGAAAGGAAAAAGGAATGTACAAATCCTGTTTAAACACCACTGGAATATATGTGCATATTTTAAATGAAAGCACCCATGTACTCATAATCATATGCTCTTTTTGGGAGCATATAAAGTGCCTATGAAAATTTATTTATTATGTCTTTATTTTGCTTATTTTTATGATTGTTCTAAGCCAGCCATCAAGATGATTGAGATATGAATATATGTTTGATCTTAGAACCAAGCTGGATGAATAAGCATTTGTACATACCTGTGTATGTCAATTTTAATGAAACATATCTGAGTTACTTCAAGTGTTCTTTCTTTCATCAGTTCCTCAGTATTCAGAGGTGTTCCTGTCAATGATTTTAAATCCATTTAGTCACTTTTTAAACAGAAACTGTGATAGTGAAATCAAACTTGGAGGATGGAGCTTTGGTTTGTGCACATAGTATGTAGTGTGAGGTGGTTAATTGTGGCTGCAGAATACACAGTTTCATTTGATTTTATTTAGAGATGACATCTCTATCTGAGGAGAATAGCAGGTTTGAGATGTGAATTACATTCAAGGTTCATGTTATATTCTTTAAGCATCACTATAGGTTTAAATTAGCACGTTGTCTCTTTTCCAGTATTTAACTCAGGTTTTTTTACCACCTTGGAGTCCTTAGCCATTATTTTAAGAAAATGTGGAAAAAAGAGAAAAGGAAATGAGCTCTGTCTGATCACTCAACCTTAAAGAAGTTTATGGCTGGTAAAGAATAGTATGTCTTTTACCTTTTTGTGGTTTATTTTTTGCAGGGTAGGGGATGGTGTTCGTGTGTTTTTTGTCAAATTTTATGGATCAGAATCTAGAGATTTCAAAGGGGCTGCTCATTTCACATGGTCTTAAACTGTGATGATAAATCAGTGCAAGGACAAGTATGTCAACCACCAAGTTAATATTTGTCAGAGATTTGAATGTATTTTATGTTGGAAGTGACAGGAGTGCCACAGCTTAAAAGAATTCTGTATGGCAAAGAGTCATTTCCTATGTGAAGTGATAATTAAATTCTAGTCCCAGATTGTGGAGAAACTATCTACAAAACAGGATTAAAATAATTTTCTTTTTTTTGGTCAAAGAGACTAAATCCATGTCATTAAATTCAACATATGAAGTTTATCCTTGTAAAATGAACAGTAACAAAAATGAAAGCAATCTGTAGTAAGAAATTAATCACTGAAGGGTTCTTCTGAAGCTTTGTGGTAAAGACTAATTGCCTAAAATTTCCATTGTTTTATGGAACCCTAATGACTGAAAAGTGAGTATGGGGGATTTAGTGAGATTCAGGATGACCACAGATTTTTTTTGAGGTTTAAAATGTTCAATGAAAAGCAACATATAAAGTTTTATTCATCGTTAAAAAGTGCATTCAGTTGGAGTTGTCTACTTTGAGCAGCCTTCCTACAACCCCCTAAGCTATATTGGTGAGATAGTGCTGAAGTTCTTACAGAAGTGGGCACATGTTTTAATAATAAAAACGTTGTGGTTTTTTGCTAAAAAGATTTTTTAGATTTAATCCATTACAATAATGAAAATAATTTAGTAATTTGGTATAGAAAAAGGTTGGAATATATATTCTAGTTCTTGAGACTAGACTAGATATGAAAAATGAATTTAAAAACTTTCAATCAAACTAACTTTTTGATTAAAAGTCAGACAAGAAATAACACTGATTGCTGGATGCTGTGGGCAGAGTTGGGAACACAAAGTGGTGCCAGAAGAGCTGCATTCATTTTGTCAGCAGGATATTTTTAATATGTTTTTAATGAACATGACCAGGCTACGGGGACCTGTAGTAAATATTAATGACCTTGGAAGGGTGAGGGTCAGCAGCTCATGGTGACAAGGCTTGGCTGGGTCTCTGGGCAGGTGGTGATGCTGAGGGGTGAGGTGAGAGATGCCTGGGCAGACAGAGCTCTGGGCTGGAGAGGGGACTTTGCACAGCACAGGTGCAGCCTTAGGCAAGGACCAAGGCATAGGGATGAAAACCACACTGAGGTTTCTCACAACTTCTTACCATTTAGCTGTTTCCACTCAGATCCAAGATTACAGGTGCCTTGTACCAGGGATCACCTAGAGAAGAGGTGACAAGGTCTGTTGGTGGCCCAATGGCCACCATAACCTACATGGGGATGTCTGGCTTTGGGGTCATCCAGAAACAAAAAAAGTGAGGGATGCACAGGAGGTGTGCTGAGAGCATCTCAATTAGAAGGTCATCAAGATCCCAGCCATAAGGGTTGGCTGGAGACACCCCAGCTAAGAAAACAAAGGTCAGCCAACAAAAAGGCCAGTCTGCAGCCGTTAAGAGACATAATGGGAAGATAAAAAGACTGGGGATCAGACACCCCTGTAAGGAGAAGGAGCAGTGAGGAAATATTGATTGGCAGAGGTGAGACACAGAGAGGAGAGGGACAATCACAATTGCTATTCCTGAAGGGGACATATATCCAAAAATAACTTGTGAAGAGCCCTGAAGAGGTGGTGAGGATTTGATAACTGTACACCTTGTCCTCCTACACAGCAAGTCATCGTGGCCAGATACCTTAAAGACCTGAGCCTGGTGCTCAAATGGCAAACTTGGGCAGGTGCATCTTAGTCCTCATAGGTACAACAGTGTCAGTGGGTGAAATCTGTTCTGCTTTGAAATAGGCTTACCCTCTGCCTCCTCCAATAGTCTGGAATTGAGATTTACTACATGGATAGCCTTGTGCTGCAGCATTTATCATGTTCCTTCAGCTGTGTGAATGGAAAAGGTGACGTTTGCAGAGCTTTCAGACAGCATGGGTGCTCTGTGTTTGTGCTGGATTTCACTCCAGCCAGGAGCTAAGCCCCACTTGCTCACTTCACCCCAGTGTGGGATGAGAATCAGAAGAGTGAGAAAAACAATGGGCCAAGATAGAGTTTAATAGATAAAGCAATTCCCACACAGATTATACAAACATTCTTCTTCAATTAATGAAAGGAGTACTGCAATACAGGACAAAAAGAAAGCAATGTATTCAAAAATGCTAAACCCGAAAACATGTACTTGTGTAGCAGTAAAATTTTGCCACACCCTTAGAGGGAAACTGCTGAGAATCTCCAGTTCTACTTTGGTGCAGAATTTCCTTGTCTTCTTGGCATACTTTACAGCCAGATACAATGGCAAAATTTGATGATGAAGTAGGTTAATTATCTTTAAATTGTAGTGTGCAGTGTCATGATGTTAGGGTAGGAGTGTGATGCAGGGTTGTGTTTTACTGCTGTTTGTCATCACATTAAATTGGCTGAGTTGGGAATTGCAGTAAGGGCATTAGCATTCACAGCCATTACTGCCTTGAACACTGTCCAGCCTTTTCACTTCCCTCTCTCTCTCCCCACTCGTTCAGTAATTCTGCTTTATGCCTTTTTTGAATGCAAAATAGATTCTATCAGATTGCCTCCCCTCTCCTGACTGCCTTTGCTGGGAATTGCTGTAGAGAGGGAAGCTGCCTTTATGTTCTCCACATTTTTTCAGACTGGTCATTATGGGTGACCAGTTGTTTTTTGCATCTTTGAGTTTTGTTCATTTTCTACATTGGTGAGCTGTAAAACCCCTTACAAAAGTTTGAGCACTTCAGTTTACACTTATTATTTGTATGTGTTGGAGAATCTGGGCACTCAATCTTAAATATTAATAATTTTACTACCACAAATCTATATGCTAATAGGGATGAGAAAAATTAGGGGTTTCAACACATCTAGAATTGGACTAACCAAAAAAAAAAGTTTGGGTTGGGAAACTTTTAAGTAATGTGTTTCATCCTTTCTGAAAATTTTCATAATATATGCATCAAACTTGTTTTCCACTTGAAGTGTGGATTTTATCCTCATTTTCCAGTGGTAGTGAAATAGAATGGATAGAAGGCTCTCACTGAGGTTGGTAGAGGTCTGAATTGGACTTAGTGGAAGCTGAGTGAGCCCAGAGTTGCACTGAGACTTGTGGAGGGAACCTTCTGGTTTCATCCAGCTCTACCTCCTGCTCATGGCATGATGAGCTGGGTTAGCTTGTCATGATCTTGTCCTGTTGAGCCCTAAGCACCTTCTCTGAGTGACTTTGCCAGCAACTGACCACATCTGATGGGGAAAAGTGTTTGTTAAGATCCAGCTGGAATTTCTCTTGTTACAGCTTGTGCCTGTTGCCTATAGCACTGTTTTCCCTTTTGTGCTTTTGCTGTGTACATGCAAGCAGGTTTCTCTGTATGCTCTACAAACTACCATCAGTTTGTTGAAGACAGCCATAAGATTTCCCCTGAGATCCCTGTTTTCCTCCTCTTATGGCTGAACAAGCCCAGTGTCTCAGGCATTTCTTACACTAGTGTGAGCCAGGGCTCACAGCTAAACCACAATGGCCATATACGTGCCAGAGAAGACAAAAAGATGGTCAGGGTGACTAAAGCCTGTCAGTGCCCCTGGGGTCCTGACAGCTTTGTTTTGTCCTACATAAATTTCAAAAGCTGCTCTGAATAAACCTGATGAATATTTGCCATTGGTCCAGACTCACCTTTAGCTACCAAAAATTAAGGTATCATTTCTAGGTGTTCCAAACAGGTGGATTGAATCACTCCCCAAAATATTTTTGTCTGTGTGCAGACACCAGGGGAGAGAGTCACTAAGTTCAAGTTTTGCTTTTAGGCAGCTAAATCCAGATGAGATGACAATTCAGATGGGATCATACCATCAGATGGTACTCTTGCACCCTTGGAAGAAAAAACAAATGTTTAGTCTGTTTCACTTCAATGTAGAAATTTCTTCCTCAGCTTCAAGCCTCATAGTCTTCTCTTCAAACTGGCTGGTTGCAAACCATGGCTGTGTCTTGCCCGTGTTTGGGCATGGTAGAGTTTTTCTTGTTCACTGATGTGGTTTTCTATGCTTTGGGTAGGCTTGTAAAAGGCTCAGCAGTTATTCTTCAGGGGTTTTCCACCTGAATCTATGTGAAACATGGCGTGCTACTTTACTGAAGAATGCTCAGTTTTGAATGAGATTTTGCAGCCATTAAGTATGGATAATGGGAGTGTGCTTAGGATGCTGGAGGCTCTAAACAGATGCTATCCAACATCCACCTAACCTGCTTTTGGATGTATGGTTTGAATGAAAGAAAATGATGAAAGCTCAGTGAAAAGCACAACTTCCTAAGCAGGGTTGAAGGAGAAGGAATTCCATCTTTTGGAGTATTTTAGCACTACTTTTGTCCTGAAAGCAAGTCCAGGAGTGTCTGAATGTAGCTGAAATTGATTAATCAGGGCTATGACAGGCTTACATCATGCACATGAACTATAAAGTCAAAACAGTCTTAAGCTTGAAGTGATGCATCAGATCATGGAGAGAGGAAAGGACTCTTTCCACAGGTATCTCTTCAATGCTTTTCCTGTAAAAGTCTTCACTATTACCCTGGGCTTCAAAATCCCATATTTGCTTAGCAGTTTTTTTCTCAGCTGTTGACTTTATGACTTTATAACTACTTCTCTGTTTTCAAGTGCTGAGAAGCCAATTTAATTAGCAGATCAGGAACTGGTCTAGAAGCACCAGTGCACGAGACTCTAACCATAACCACCCGTGACGGAGAGAGATTGTACTTTATTCCATTAACAGCTATTATGAAATTTGGGAAGGAAGGGAGGGGAATGACAGATGGTTAACAATTTTATAGAGGGTGTTGATGTGGATGAGTTTTTTCCTAAACTTTGTGAAGAAGGGGGGCCACTGTCACAAGCTCACTGTGAGGCTGCAGGATGCTGGCTGTCCTCACCAGTGTCCTGCTGCTGGGGAAGGACATTTCTGTTGTGCAAACACCACAAGTGGCTGGCATTGGCCCTGACCCCTCTGATTTCCAGAAGAGCACAGCTTTTCTTTCTGGAGAGCCTGGGAATGGCATCACAGCAGCCAGCACAGAGTTTTAAGGTTTGCTACACCAAAGTCTGGTTGCTTTCTAGCTCTCTTGAAATCACATTTAACACAAGTAAAGATGAAAGCAAATGTAAATGAGAACTTGTTTACATTGCACAAATGTCGGCAATGCAATTACAATGAATTTAGAGACAGAACTAAGAAGAAAACTCTTCTTTCATCCACCCATACTTTAATGAACTTAGAGACATTTCTCTGTGCAGGGAAAAAAATGTTTAACCAAATTTGTTGTCTGGGATTCTTTCTGGATATAGTGTTTACACCTAATTTATTCTCTGTGGCTCCATTTAAATATAGTTCAATCTAAATGCTGATTTCAATCTTTTCCCAAGGGTTTGCCTCCTATCTACCACTTCACTTTCAGAAATAGTTTCATGTAGCTGTGCCCAAAACCCATATCTTCTTCCTAGATAATAAATAGTTTCTGCTAGCAGACTTTCTTCACTCTAAAGAAACCCCAAATTTACTCTAAACAAAATACTCTTGTTTGCTTGGTACAGTCATATTCATGGCTGAAGGTAAAAAGCTTTTTTCACATGCTGAAAATTACATTTGCATCAATGCTAAAGTTGAACTCTGCAAGCCTATTTCAAATAAGCTGGTACACAAAGTTGTGTGTACATGCAGTACATTTAGTGCTTGTTTTTGACTGGTGTGGCTGTCACTATGTTGGTGTGACAATGCATCATTGCCCTGCCCTTGGGAGAGCTAGCATGTGATTTAATAAATATTCAGATTTAAGTACAACATTCTAGCCAACACAGTGTCTCCCAGAGACCATGAGAATGTGCAAGATATAGAGAGTGATTTAGTTGTTTTTTGGGGTTGGGGGTTTTTTTGTGTGTGTTTTGGTTGTTTTTTTCTTCTTTTTTTTTTTTTTTTTCCCCTGATTACACAATTTTCATGGAAATTAAACTCATTGTTAGTTTAGCAATAATCTGTTCCTGGTACTTACTGTTTATTTACTTCAGAAGTTCAGTCACAATATTTTATTTGCAGACTTAATTATCTCCATAGCAACTAATTATGATTTATTAATAATAATACTAGTAATAATTGAAACAGAGAGATAGGAGAAGCATATTATGTACCAAACATGTTGATAAAATAATTTGCAAACAAAACATATTTTGAATTTTTTTATGAAAAAGTGGGTGAATTTAAGGCAGTGATTGTACAGGGAGATGCGAGCTTTTCTAGACTCTTCCTGTACAACAAAATGTGTTTAGATTATTTGTACAAAATTTGTGTTATGCAGTGACTGATCTAAAACCCATTGAAAATTTTGATTTTGGTGGTCTTGGGATTGTTTAAGCAATTTCTGAACCTATTGTCAAGCAATCTTTGAGATTTTGCATCTTTCATGTGGGAACAATTAAACTGAAAATAAATTAATTAGAATTTAATCTGCTGTTGTGGTGAGGATCAGGAAATTAAGGATTAAGATTAAGGATTGTGTTTGGCTGTGGAATTTATTCAATAGTCCTAAACTCACTGAGGAAGATTTCTTTCCCACATTGAATAATCAGGCTTTACTAATTTAAAGAACTTACTCCTAGAGCCCACAAATCCAGGCTCATACATTTTCTTTAAAGAGGAAGAAGGCAGAGCTAACCAGGACTGGATTTTTATATTTAAATCCCAGGGATTACAGGAGCCCTTCCTGCCTCTGTGCTTTACATCACTCTCCCAAGTAAGCCTCCAGAGTGGGGCAGAAAGCCTGGAAAACATCCCAGCAGTCACCTTGCAATGTGTTTTCCTGCTTGTGTCTTGGTTGTGGGTTAGAGGTGGGGAACAAAAGCCTTCTGGGGCCCCTGGAGAGGAAAGCATGACATTTCTGAGAGCACAGACACGCCAGGAAGGCTGTGATAAATCTGCCCGAGTTTGCAGGTCTTGTCTGCTCAAGGAGGCTGCGGCTCTGGTGCAGCCCCTTGTCCTGTGAGGTACCCAGCAGGTTCCCTTAGCAGCAAGCAAGTGTGAAAGGCTTGCTCTGCCTCACCCTGAGGAGTCACCACTGTGGCTTCTGGCAGGGCCATGCCAGCTCTGAGATCCCTAACATTTGTATGGGGAAGGAAACTCCAAGCAAACAAAAACACTAGAACCAAACCAAACACCCCAAGGTAAATTAATGATATTTATTGTAGCAGTGAATACCCATGCAAGTGACTCTGAGCACTAAGATCCTACAACAAATATTTGCTCCATACAGAAAACCCTCTTCTCACAGCTTGCCCCAAGAAGTCCCATGGATCTTTAGTGTTATGACAAGGTCAAAGGCTCAGCCAAGGGGTGGAACCTGCCTTCTTTTCCAGGCTGCTGTTTTAACACACGGGAGAGGGAACCTGTCCAGAGATTAGGTTGCCAGCCTTGAACTTGGAAAATTGGATTCAGTTTTCTCTTCTGCAGCTGATTACTTCTAAGACCTGAGGGAAATAATTTTGTGTCAGATTCTTCAAGGAAAGATGCCCATTTGTTTTCCATGGAAATTGGTTAAGGTTAGATGTGAAGTACCCTGGCGTTCTCTGCAGGGCCTTTGAACTTGTCCCTGGAAAATGGAGATGGGATGATTCATATACTTGATAAATGTATTAACAATTGTGAAGTTCTTATACCTAACAGCTACAGAAGTCATAAATTTACTGCAGGTAGAGCTACATAGTTCCAGATGTTAATTTGACCTTTCCATCATGTTTGAAAGGATATTTTTGGGCTGTAAAGATGAACTTCTTGTAATATTCAGATCAGTGGTAAATTTTATTATTGACTGCTGTGAATCCACCAACTCTTTAAGGGATTTTATTCTTATTTATATTTCTTTTCCCATTATAATTGAAGTAACACCTTCACCACTAGGTCTGTAAATTAGACATACAAAAGAAACATTCAGCATCAGTCAAGGCAATTAAGAATTTGTCTAGATGGAAAAATTCTGTACCTTGCAGATGGCACACAAGAAGCCAAGGTAACATTTTTCTCTAGAGCTTGAGAGATTTATATTCAATCATCCTATCAGGACTAGACACAGCCTAACCAGGATAAAGTGATGTTCTTAATACACTTCTCAGAAGGGCTTTAGTTACTTTAGTTCTTTGAGCAAGTTCATTCAGGGTCTCTGTGTGGCCTGATATTGTGCCATGAAGAGGTATCCTGAGACACTGGGCAGAGTTCAGAGGTGAAAATAAGGATTGCACGTGGCCACAAGCTAATCTTGGAGCTTAACTGATGGAGAGCTTCTGCCCCTGAAACACCTCAGAATGTGTTGGCTTTACTCATTTGACTTCTGCTTTTTGCCACCTTTTCCTTCTGTGGTTTTCTCCTACCTGTCAGATGCTAATTTTTTGGCACAAACCTGCATTATTTCATTTAGTTTCATGGTGTGCAAGTACTTCAGGGAACATCATTAGTATGAAAATTTACAACAGTGCAGAACACTTATTATTTACTTACTGCTGGAGAATCAGTAGAGAAAAAGTGGTTCATGATTCCCCCCCACACCCCCCTATATATTTTTCAGGTTTTTTTCTACTGAATATATATTAAAAAAAGGTTGATTCATGCCTCTTCCACCCAAGATGCATTGACTTAAATTAATGCACTTGTCAGAATAGAATTAAATTCCTAGTCACAATGAACCAAGAAAATCCTCAACATCATCCTCCATGAATTTTAAGAAAGGAATATTTATTTTTCTTGTGTACCTTCAGTTTAGGAAAGAACTGAAATTGTTCCTTTGCATTGTGCTGAATCAATCACAGGAAATAAATAATGGTGTCAAGCTGCTTCTTAAAGGACCTTTGGTCCTTTATCTCACCTTTCAGACGTGAGCAGTTTTTGGGCAAGTGACAGATTGCTACAAACTGGTCAGCATAGGACTCAGAAATCAAAAAGGATAGCACAGTCTAATGGTAGCAAATAAAATGAGTAGACTCTCAGAGTTCATTTTTTTGTAAGATTTTTCAACATCAAGTAAATAGAATCTGCTAATAACAGACAGGCAGTTGTTCTAATGAAGAAATCCTGATTTAACCACTTTGCTCATATTAACCTTAATGCTCTTAGTGTTCAGAATTGATCAGACTCTGACTTACAAGGGGTGCTGTGGGATAGGGACACTCAGTTCCACCTTTGCAAGACTGTGAGAGAGAGAATTGAGCAAACCACAGGACCAATCTTATCATGGCGTGATAAAAATCTGTAAAAGAAAAAGAAAAATTCATCTGTGCAGACTTTCCCAGACTGCCTTAACATTGTACACATTCAATATTCAGAATTATTCTGTGAATAATTTATGCAAACATATTCCAGTGGTGCAACCGTTTCAGTGGGTATTTGCTATTTTGGGACTTGTGGTTGGTCATCTATTTCCATGTGACAATTACCAGTTTCTGCATGCATGATTCTTACATGTGGCTCTTTAGGGTGAATACTTTTAACTATTTGCTGAGCTTTCCCTATGTGCAAATAAATTTTGCTTTCAGCAGTGTGCAGGAAAAAAAAAGTAGAGAGAACAAAAACCAAGCAGAGATAAGGGGTTGCAAATATTTGAGGAGGAGCATAAGTACCAATGAAATTAAATTCTATGGTGATTTTTGGTGTTATGATGCTCTAGCTGTAAAAACTGCATTTCCAAGGGTTTAGGGGTCTACCCCTAAAAGCTACACCCCAGGTCAGGTTGGGGAGTGCCCGGAGCCCTCCTGGCACCTCTGAATCATAAATTCATAGGACAATTGGGGTGGCAGGGACATTTAAGGATCTATAATGAGCAGGGACATCTTCTTGTAGATCAGGTTGCTCAGAGCCCCCTCCGATCTGACCTTGCATGTTTTCAGGGAGGAGCCCAGCAGGGCTGGGTCTCTCAGCCTTGCCAGCCCAGGAAGCAGAAAGCCACGGTGTGAAGTCCAAACTCTGGACCCTCTGCACAGAGCCCACCTGGCTGCAGGGCTGAAAATAATGGTGGTGGTTTACTGTGATTTATGGAAACGTGTGAAAAATACATCGATTTTTCCTGCTTCCTTCCTCTCCATATATTATTCTATCCTTGTTCTTGGTTAGATGTATCCATTTTGGGGTAAAAAAAAACCCAAACACCAACAAATATGGACATGGCTTCTTATTTCTGCTCTCTATCACGTCTAGTTGCCGTCCCCACAGCTTGGAGACTTCTGTGGTGCAATTCTTTGCCATGCAGCACGCAGACAGCAAAGCTGCACAGGAAAGGGGCATTAATAAATCCAGGGAATTTTCAGTTTTCCCTGGATGTGAGTTTAGCTGTGTTCCCTCCCGCTGAGGGAGATGATAATGAGGCCATCGATCGCAAACAGGCGCAGCGAGGAGCTGCTCTGGGCACAGCAAACCTTCGCGCTCCAGCGCCGTGCTCGGCGGCTGAGCCTTGCTATCATTCACAAGGAGTGACAGAATAATAATTCTCATCTCCTGTTAAGGCAGAGACTTGTTAAATTCAGAGCCTTCTGGAATTAATGCCTTTTTTTTTTTTTTTTTTTTTTCATAGGTTCTTTGCATTTGCCAAGCTTCATTTCAGGAATTCCTTGAGCGAGGAAATGCACCCTTAAGAATTACTGTGTAATGAATTATTTATTCATTATCTGAAGCTTTATAGCATTTATAAACCTTTAAGTACTTAGAGGTTTAGTAGACTTTTAATTTTTTAAAATATTCGATATTTTTAACTATAATTTTTTAACATTGATTATGTCCACTTTAAGTCTGACCAGGTGCTATGGTCTTTACCATATTGCTGTGGAAAGCTAGTGCAGAAATGCACATGTGCACAGCTCTTTATAATTCTAGTTTATTTGACCCATGAACACAAAGATAACACTTGATGGATAGTCTCAGTAGAGCAGCATTCCTTCTCCACAGGGGGAGAGAGGACCTGCTGTGGATAAGTATTGACCAGGCACAATGCTGTTACTGCAGGGGTGAGGGGATGGCACAGTGCAGGGCACCTCCTCTCACCCTCCTCTTCCTGCAATCACCATCTTGCAGAGGGCTTTTTTTCTATTCCTCTTTTTTTTAATTCTTTCCTTTTTCATTATAGAGGAGACCTTTTATATCTGTTCAATATAAGTTTTTTTGTTCCCTTGTTTTTTACAGCTTCTTTGTTGCACCCTGAAGCAAACCCTCTCCAGCTCTCAGGTTGCAGTCTTTCACTGACCATTCTCAACAATTCATATTTGTGCTTTTCCCTCTGAAGTCATCCTCTGCCTGTATTTCAAGGCCTTTGCTGTCATTCCATGAGCATATTCTCAGGGACTCCCTGTGACAACCTGCTAAAGAACCCCTAGAAAGAAAAGACACAATGCCTCATATTCGTTTGTGTCTCAATCCAGGTAACTTCTACTCAGCTTTGAAAATATGCTGAAAACAACTTCTGCAGTATTTGAGTAATATATTTTAAGTTATTACTGGAATGACATCTTTTCCTCTTCCTCTTTGAAACTATTTTATCTGATCTTTTCACTGTTCTTTGTGCCTAGAAACTTCCATAGGAAGCTCTGCTGAGAAACATATGTACACATGACTCAAAAACCATCTGCTTCTCTGTCACCTGAAAGACTTTGCACAGAAAGCTAATGCATAATTTATCATAGACATTTTTTTTGTCACATTTGGAAGTTGTAGCTTTTTTACCTTGGCTCTACAAAGGGGAAGATGCTTTTCCTGGACCAAAAAGCTTAAAATCCAATCTTCATACCACAGATAGAAATTTACATTCTTGGCTTGGGCAGCATCTGCTCTGTACCTGGCACAGTCATGTCCCTCTGTAGCTCCATGCAATCCCAAGCCTGTAGGTTTCATCCACTTTTATGGGATGCAGCCTTCAGAAGTCTGGTCTGACTGATACAAGTAACCTGTGACATGAATGGGAATATAAATTACCTTAATAATTATTTTCAAGGCTTCTGTAAGGCAGTTTAAATGCAGCCCATTGCTGTGGCACTGGGGCTCTGCAGAGCCTGCAACCAGGTGAGGAGGCAAGTCCCTGGGGTGAAGGATGCTATCCTGCATAGATAGCATCACTGCCCTTACAGTGCTGTCCTGGGAGCTATGTGGAGCAAATACTGTGGGCAAAATGTACCTGGCAGACAAAAAACTGTTTGCAGACTGAAGGGTGCAGAGGTAATTTAGGCTTGGCAAGCCTGCTGTCTAAAGGGAGAGTCTCCAGACTTGGTTCTCATGCTGTTTTACTCATGACAACATTGGGAATTGATGTCAGTTCCGGTGATAACGTTCTTAAGACTTTAATCTGTGTTAATTACCAAAGAATACAAGTGTCTTTGAAAATAGATATCTGGATATTATGTCCTCTGAACAAGTGCACTTGTCTTTCTGTTTCAGTACCATATCAAGGATGCTATGACTCCTCAGAATCAAAAGAGAAAAGTTCAGTAGATATAAAAATAGTTTTATAATCCTTATTTAGGGTTTGTTAAAAGCAGCTGCTGAGGGTACCAGACCACAGTGGGTGAATCTGAGATATAGCTTTGACTGTAGAGTTTTGACTTGTGCTTTCACTATAAAACTGAAATACACGAAGTGAAACCCTCACCTGTTGTTTCTGCCACGTGCTGAATAGTAACTTGACACAATATCATGTTTCTAAATCTGAACTTGTTCTTTCAGGGACTGCTTACAGCAGTGTGGGAATAGGTGTGAGGATGCCAGTGCATGCGCATTACCTAGCTTTGTGTAAAATCTTTTTTTAGGAACTTGTTTGAGCCAATGGCTGCAGTGCCTTTGCCTTTTGACAATGGTATTTCTGCTTTAATACTGCCTTATTATGTACCACAGGGAATATTTTTATAAAATATGACTAAACATAAATTGTACCATTATATATTTGAAAGTTATTCTGCCACCATCCTAAACATGAAAAAGCAGATGTTTCCCTCTTAAGTTCTCATTCTCCTTGTTATGTCTTTGGACCTTCTAGTAGACTGTAGCATAGTAATTTGAGCTTCACCAGACTATAAATGCTGTCCTAAGTGACTTTATCTCCTCCTACATGGTCTTAAGCAAGTTTTTATATTATTGTCAAGGTTCTTGGCTGTCATGTGTGCTGTCAAATGTGCTAACTGAAAATATCACTCCTTATTACATTATTCTACTTACAGTTTTCATGACAGTACAAAAATGATGCTCTTAAGCTCTTGCATGTGTATCAAAGTGGTGTGTTCCCTGTCTTTACTTTGTCATGTCTGTTATTATTCCATTACATACAAATTCAATTGTTTACTATTCTGTCAGGAACAGTAAACATTACTATTTCTGTTTTGGCTGTAGAACACACTGTCTCTTGTTTTTCCATGAAACAGTTAACCAGCAGGTTTGAGGGGGTACTAGCCAAAAGTGGTTTCTTTAATTGATGTTTACATTGTTTATTAATTTCACATAAGATAGAGGCATGCTCTGATGGAGCCATAGCAAAAAGTGTAAAAGGGGCATGAAGCATCCCTTCATCTGGCAGCAAATGCTGCCCCTGATCCCCCAAGCCCCAGACACAGACCATCATTAAGCTATAGGAATATATCACTGCTGCTGGAAGCTGAGTGCTGTGAAGATTCCTCCTGCATTTACTGCTCTGTTAGCTCCCATTCATTATTCCTTATCTCTGCTCTGTCTGCAAACATTTTCTGGTAAAGACAATATGTTGTTTTGAGGGTTTTTTCCACTGAGAGATAAGCTCTAAAAACTTACTTTTGCCAAATACACATGAAAGGAATTGAAACTTGCTGCTTTTCCTGATGCTGGCAGCAGTTCAGTGATCCCAGTGGTGGCCTGAATGGTGGCAGGAATGGGCACAGGACCTGCAGGAGTGGGAGCACAAAGAGCATCAGGAGGCTATGCCTGTCTCATGAACAATCACATCTTGCCTACTGGAAGATATTCCGCATTACGAGTGAGGACACTTTTGGTTTAAAAGAGGTGTTTGCTAAGGAAGGTAGGAGCCTCTTTTAAAATGGAAAATGTAAACCTCTTCTTTCCAAATTATTATAATTTTGAAATTAAGGAGCTCTCAGGCAAAGATATGGAAATAGCAATAATAGTTCTTTTACTAGGAAAATTTAAATGAAAATACAGTAATACCAAAAAACCCAAAATACTGACAGAGTCAGAATACAAGCTAACACCCTGTCAGTCAGGGTTTTTATAGTAGTCCCATTAAATGGTGGCTGCAGTCCTCCTGCAGTGACAGATGTGGTTCAGTTGAAGTAATGTTTCTGGAGAAGGGTGTAGTTTTCTTCTGAAGGTCTAGCATAATGAAGATGGGCTTGGTCTTCTTCCAGGAATTCTTGGTCTTCCCGGTCTTCTTCCAGAATTTAGTGGCAAAAAAGACTGCTTTGATGTTGCAAATTTTAGATTGTATTTAGGCAGGAAATGCTTGGCTCTTCCCCCTGGCTGGAGCATCTCACAATGGAATGATGTAATTTTATCAGTCATGCAGTGGGACTCATTAACAGAAGATATCTCCCTGGACAAAGGGTGGGTGGAAGAGATAAAGAAAACTGCCCCACCTGGTTTGAACAGCTGGCTCATTTAACAGAGGATATCCCCCCTAGTGTTATGAGGGATAGGTCATGGGAGATGAGAGATAAGGATCACTGCTCCAGCTGGTTTCAACAGATGGTGACAGAATACACACTTCTGGTTACATTTTGCACTGCAACTTAGAACACACAGAAAAATTTGAAGAACTTTACAGCTAAATTGCCTTATGTCTTTTGAAATGAAGGGTGTTACAGCACAGCACCAACAAATAACTTGTGAAGGCCAGGACAATACTTGTGCTAGTAAAAGGCAGCCACTGTTTGTCAGTGAAGTCCATTTTAAAAAAAGTTTTGGGCAGCAGCTGTCTGCCTCAGCAGCAGTGTATCACTGGTGTGTTTGGCCAGAAGCCTAGTGAGAAAAAGCAAAGGACAGAGGGAGACATCCTCCACCAGCTTTGGGCTCTAAACACATACTGATATTCCAGAATCCACCACGTGTAGCATTGCATCATGCCTTTTGTATTTCCTTCAGCAGTCAGCAGGCATAAGATAGCACACAGCTGTTTTGGATTAATCTGATGCTTTAACATCTTCATTTTGGCTACTTGCAAATGATGTTACCTTGGCATGGTTTCATTCAATGACTCTAATAGATCCAGACAAATACTGGTTTGGGATTTTTTTTTTTTTTTAATTCAGAAGCCAAACCGAAAAAGCAGGAAAAAATGTCTTAAGTCAGAATTTTCTGAAGTTTTCTTTGGCAAAATGAAACCAGAAAAATCTATCATGCCAAATGTATCATGTATCAAAACCTTGAATGAACTAAAATATTTCATTCCATTAAAATTGCACGTTTCTGTTCTGATTACTCTTGCTTTTTTTTTTTTTTTTTTAAATTGCATGACACTTTGAACAAATAAGTCATAAAATTTTACTTGCAAATGATTGGAAAGGAAATATTTGCCATCTTCAGAAATCTATAACTTAATTTTTCTTTTAGCCAAGGATTTAACTGAATTCAATCTAAATTTACTCATTGTTTCCATATTTTGTTTTTTGTGTTGAATGTTTACAGAAAAATATCCCCCAGAACTTTTCTTTTGCTATGGAACTGATTCTGGAATTTTCTTTCTGCTCTATCAGTGAGATATTCTCCTACCTTTGCAGTTTTTCTTTTGACTTTGCTTTTTCGTGATGAAGAATATTTTGGTTTTGTTTCTTAATGATCTGAAAGTACCTGTCATTTGGTGTGTGAAACTGTTAAGTTTCCTCATCAGCTGTGACTTGGCCTTCCTCTGCTTATTCTGTAATAGAGTTACAGGCTAATGAGGAGTAAGGTAAATTCTGCCTATGCCATTTTAGAGCAGATGTTGCTGTCAATATACTTTTTTCCTTGACTTGCTTTGATTTCTCCTCTCTTCTCCTTCTCTCTTCTCCTTCTCTCTTCTCCTTCTCTCTTCTCCTTCTCTCTTTTTTCTTCTCCCCAAACAGGGACATTCAGTTAAAACACAAGTGAGAAACTTTGCAAGGAGAGAGGAATCAAAGGTTCATATTTAGCTTGGCAGGTTGCATGCTCTTTAAACACCTCTTGCCTTGAGGATGCTTGGCTCTGCCAGGGAGGCCCACAGTCCTTCAGGCCAGAGTCCAGAATTGTTCATGTTCTTGTTTGTTTGCTCCTTGGCCCAGAAGCCTGGGCTTTTCCCAAAGTATATGTACTTGTGGCATAGGCCACTGTACTGTGTCCAGTGCATTTGGAAGATGTCTGGTTTATGGTTTTATTATGGAAATAAGAATTCTCAGCAAGAATTTCCAGTGAACTTCTTTACAAAGCTGGAATCTGAGTTTATTTCCAAGCTCTGCACAACTGATATCCTTCCATCCATTTACCTTTAATCTTCTGCATGTGATAAAAGTGATATTATTTTTGGAGGATGAATGTTGTTTCAAAGGCTCATAATCAGCCCCTTCCAACTTTGAAAACATCACCCTTTTGAAAGAGGTTCTCTAAGTCTGCTTTGTCTGCAAAAGTGAGTTTTAAATATTCCCATAAAACCTCTTCATTTCCTGTGCCATGTGGCTGTAAGCATACTCTTTAGTTTGTTGGGAATTTGAGGTTTGAAAATAATGCTGCATTTATATATAGAGTTAAAGAGGATTGGAAATAATCCTTTTAAGGACTTTATTTACATGACCAAAAATAATCAAGATCAGATTGTTTGAGAACTGGAGGATAGAATGTCAGTAATACTTTAACAAGCAAACTAATCAACTGGTCCTCCTATTGCCTAGAACTGATGAAATAGAGAGATTCTTATTAATTCTGCTTGTAAATGCTTGGGAGCCTTGCAAATTCTCACTGGTGAGAGCCAGATGGGTCCCTCGATAACGAGATTCTTTTATGGGTTCATTGCTCATTTCTGTGGCTAATGCTTTCCTCCTGATGAGATTGTCCCCACTGATCCTCTTTCTGGTTGCACTGTTTTTCTCAGAGGCAACAGGAATACAAATCTGGCACATCCTTCTGGTGGCTCTGGGCACTGAGACTTGAGCTCACCTCCAAACTGCTGTTGCTGCTGGGCATGAAACCTCACTGGACTGAGGATCCCCACTTGTGCCTGCTGCCTGGGCCCTTCCTGGCAGCTCAGCAGAAGAGAAAGGGGGCCAGGATGAGTTGTCCCACTGTCATCAAAATTGCAGGAAAAACAGAAACTCTCCTACAACATTTTTAGTGTTAGAGAATCAAGGCATTACTTTATTCTGGCCAGGATGTGCAACAGAAATAGTTTCATCCCCACATTGCCCATGTTATGCAGAGAAAATCATTGCATCACACATGACTCTTTACCAGATTTTTCACATACTTATACAGCAAAAACCCAGAAAAACTCATTGGTTCCTTGGACCTAAGTTATGCAGTTCTTAATATTTTGTTTCATATTGGTTATTGATCCCTTCACCTTCTGTGTTAATTAGGTTCTCATTCTTCCTTCTCCTATCTATCTTTTCCCCAACCAGGCGTCTCCAGCCATGTCAGGGGTGACTTTAGAGTTGATGTTTGTTAATGGTCGTTATCTTTGTCTTATCTTCTGTGCTACTCCCAGTCTGTTGAGATGTTAAATTCATCAGGCCTCAAATGGAACAGTCCTCTGAAAAGAACCTTCAATTCCTTTCCCCCTGCACAAAGGTGAACAAAACCCCTGACTAAAGTTATATAAACAAATTTCAAACTGTATCATCTCCAACACCATGTGTGGACCTCTCTGAACTTGATAGCTGGGATTTTTGGTTGGATGAAATCTTCCTCTATAGCTTAACAAACCTCAAGTTTGCCTCCTCTCTAACACATTTTAGATGTGGTTACATCCTTTATGTTATGGCAATTTCTTTCCTTCTGTTTTTATGTCTAGCATAAATGTGTCAGCATGCCCCCTGCAGAGCTCAGCCTGATGAGATTGGCAGATTCACCTCTTGCAGATCCTTTTACTGAACAACTTGTTGGCAGGTGTCTCAGACATCTTTGAAACCCAGTTTCTGAGTGGACCTGTGTCTGTGTGTGCTGACCTGCTACAAGGCCCATGGAAGCTGCAGACATCTCTGCTTGCTTTCTACAGCCAGAATGCTTTCAGTGGTTGAAAGAGTAAAATCTAGAAAATGCACTATTATTGAGCTGCAAGGAGAGGAAGGAGAGAAGGTAGATTTTGGGTTATTGCCATCCTTCAAAGGGAGGGATTTCAGGCTTGTATGTGTCTGTGGGTCCCCAATGAGTTAGAGCAGCTCCACACTGGAGCTGTAGTGTGAGCTCTCCCAGCCTGGGCAATCGCCCTTTAGGAAGAAACCCCACCGAGAAGCAGAGGCTGTGGGAGTCAGGTCAGCCTGATGAGCAGCAAAATCCTGTCCAGGGATACAAGCAGCCATATGGGACAGGCTGGCTGAGCCCCTGGCTGTGCAGACCTCATTGCTTATCAGCACTGGAGAGCCCTGCCTTGGACTTCAACCAGCACTGGATGTCAACCAGACCAAATCCATGGCTGGAAAACTACAGATCCTGAGCTGGAGAGCTCAGGAGCAGCAATGTAAGGAGGGAGGCAGGAGTGTAATTAAAATCTGCAGGAGGCAGGGAGAGTGCCAGCTGGATGCTGGAGGGCTTTCATGGGAATGATAGTGAGTTTTCCTCTCTATAACCAGGGATCCTGAGATGAATTGTGCATCTCTTTTGGTTAGAAGGATCAAAACAGTGTCCTGACCAACATTTGACACGAATTACTGAGGATTACATGAAATTTGAAAATGCTTTGGGCAGCAGGCAATTTTGGAAACTGAGATTTTGACAAAGAGTGCATACAGATTAGAGCTGAAATCAGGTGTAACCATGGCATGGGCTTTTACTGGTCAGTAAATTCTGTCCCTTGAGGTAACAGGGACCCACTGCAGAGTAAGAGATCCCAGCTGAGTTTATGGCAGAGGTTTTGTGTTGCCTGGGGTATTTGGCTCTCCTACTACACATTTCAGAGTCCTCTCCCTTTGAGGGTAAGAGTGCCAGTAATACATGTTGGATGTAGCAGACAGTTGTTAGACAAATTGCTCTGGGATTTTACTGTGATGTGAGACTTCTCAAAGAACATAACCTGGGATTAATTTTCTCTGTTGAGGAATGAGGTCAGTCTCAACAGATGCTCAAGGCTTGACACCTATTTGGGAAATGCATCCTTTGATTTTTGGCTGCTAGGGCTGTATGCAAGTAACCTATAGTGGAGAATGTAATGTTAAAAGCTGCAACAGAGAAAGAATATTATAGCTCAAATGAAAACACAGTGGTAACTGAGAGCTAGAGATGCCTACTGAGTGACTTTTTTTTTACCAAGAAGGTAACATTTGCTGTTGACTTGCTGTTTTGAATAGACAAAAATAGCCTTACTTTCCCAAATATAATACTTAGTAGCAGAACCTCAATCAAGATGCTGCTAAATTAGGGGAGATCCTATATTATTCTGTGGAGCAGGAAATACTACATGAGAAGTGTAGGAAGACCCGCGGTGGTGCTGGGAAACCTGTAGGTCCCATCCCTGTGCTGCTCCAGGAGCGTGGAATGGCACATCCTATCTAACCAGGAGTGTGGTCAGCAGGTTGCATTCAGGTTGTCCCTTCTGCTTTTATTTTCAACAAAAGTCTGCACAACAACAAATTGCTTCCAGAGGTGGAGCATTTTAAGGCCTATAAAGTAATGGTAATATGCACATTTGTGTGTGGATTTGCACAATTTACTTCTTGTCCATCCAGGGTGAAGGTTATTAACAGCTCTATACAGGGAACTGTTTCTGTTCCCTTTTCAGAGTGTCAGTTCATGTCTGCCTTGCCCTGTCAGTGACTAATTGCTTCTGTTTCCCACCAGAAGCAGACCTGGGATGGAGTTATACCAGATATTTATAACTGGAAGTCATGTGACAGACCTTCTGTTTAGTTTTTTCTTGCCACATTTCCTCAGCTCCATTCATGTGCAAGCAGGCAGCTTGTCTGCAAGCAGTGTGGTTGCCATCCCCAGTGCCTTCTGTAAACTACTGCCACACAATACCACACTGGCTCTCTCACTTCACCAGGCCTGACAACACTCCTCTTCCACCCTAAGACTTCTTCCAGCACACTCGGAGCACAGCAGATGACCGGTGTTCCAGCCACAGATCCATGGCTGTTGGCGCTGGCCAGGGTTTCTCTCTCACCCTGCCTGCATTGCTTAGGGATACAGGAAGCTTTGAGGGCCAGGATCTTCTTGTCTGACAACACAGCACCTACTGAGTTGGTCCCCTGCTGAGAATTGTCACAAGGAATGTCATGAACAACCAGGGATACAGACACAGCATTGAAAGGAAAAGCATCCTGTCCTGGCATCTGAACCTTCTCTGGTAGCTCTCAGAGACTGCTTGGTGTAAGAGAAGTCTGTTCAATCACAGAGTACCAGTGGGACAGAGCCCAGTTCTGTTTCCTCCACTTTTTCTTGCTGTCAGAAGAATTCACTCAAACTCAGGGTATTTTTCTCAAGCATTTTACAGGGAATTAGTAATGCTTGCAGGCTATATTCCTAGAAAAAGACCATACAGTTATCTACAAGTTCTTGGCCTGAGACTATGCTTGTAAATAAATCACAGATTAAGAACTGGAGTCTCCTTAAAAAGGTGCTCCCAGGGTGTTGCAATGATAATTATTGTGATCATAAGGGAAGCAGTTACAGACCAATGAAGCTGTCTGCAGAGGCTGGGGAAGAGGTTAATCGAGGTGGTTCACCCTGGTCTAACTGTATAGAGCACAAAGTGATATAATGAAATACAGAGTCTCCACAAGCACAGTGCTGTGCTGTGTAAGTTTTGATGTCTCTAGAAATACGTGATAGAAGTTGGCTAACGTCACATAGGAATCCATGCAGTGAAACTTAGACCAGCAATCATTAGATCACAGGCTTCAATGGCAGGTGTTCAGTAGAAAACAAAATATCTAATCCAGTCTGGTTTTAAAATAAGTTTGTTTTGGGGTGTGTAATTCTTCTGTTTCAAGGGTATCTAATGTAATCAAAGTAATGAATGTATGCATCTTTCTGGTTGATCAGGCGTCTTAGGTGACCAAAATAGTGAATATGGCTTCCCAGGCTCACCTGTCCATCTAGCTCTTGGCAAACTTTTGTGTGTATCAGGCTTCAGCTGTTGGGGTTTCTCTAATTATGTACTTTTTCACTCTAAGTTGAAGTTAATTAATTCAAATTTTCTCTTCTGTGCTCTAATAGACCAAGTCATACTGAAATAAAATGGACTTGGGAGGACAGCTGTCATGGTCTGTTTGGGTATTTCAGATTTACAGGACAATGTACTCTGTAAGTTAAGCTTTATTTTATAAGCTCGTTGAGAAAGGAAGAAACACAAACAAGGGCTCAATTGCCTTTGCACAGACTAATCTGCCATGTGAATTCACCAATTCATCACGTAAGTTATGAAGTTTCTAATTCATAACTTGTAATTGACAGGTTGTAACTCAACTCGTGCACCAATTAGTTACCTAACAGGTGGGGAGATGCTCATCCTTCCTCCTCTGTCACTGCACAGCAGCCCCAGTGCAGCTGCTCTTGGATCAGCTTCCAACCTTTTTGCTTGGAGTTTTTTACACCTTCCGGCATGGAAGTTCTGTCTGTGCCATTCCCGTGGCTTAGCAGGTTCTGAGGAAACTGCCAGACAATCACCATGCAAAGGAGTGGCTGCAGGAGACAGCAACGGGCAGGTGACAATGGCTGGGTAATGGCCCTTTATTTCTTCCTGTCCCTCCTACCCCACCTCTTTGATATTATTCCTCTGAACTAAGGACACAGCTCCCAATATACATCAGGCATGAGCTGTGTTAGCCAAAAAACTTGACCTCATCGCTCTCTCCAAACACCTGAAAGGAAATTGTAGTGATTTAAGGGTTGGCCTTTTCTCCCAGGTAGCAAGTGTGCCTTAAGATGCACAAGGGGAGGTTTAGATTGGATATTAGGAAAAAAGTTATTCGCCAGAAGGGTTAACAAGCATTGGAAAGACTGCCTAGGAAAGTGGAGAATAACCATCCTTGGAGAATTTTAATAGATGTGTAGACCTGGCACTTAGGGATATGGTTTAGTGGTGCACTTGACAACTTGGTTAGTTCAAGGACCTTAGAGGCTTTTGCAACCTAAATTATTCTAAGAGTCTATTGAACTTTGCCAGGGCTGTCAGGTTGGTGAGTCTCCAAACTCTCAAAAAAACATCAACTGGGTTTCATATGCTTTTGGAATCAAAGAGGATAATTCTCTCTCTTGCAGCCAGACCACAGTTCTGTCAAGGACAATGATATTTTGCAATACCTGGTCAGACAAAAGTCCATTTTGAAGTCATTGTTACTGTAGCCACATCCAGGATTGGAAAAAACACCTCTGGCTTTTTTAACTTGGAGTATGAATATCAGGAGCAGTTTTGGGGATTTGTATGCATTTATTATGCACAGAAGCTAGTTGATGGCTATGATGTGTTGATTTACTGCTCTAAAGCTGTTCCTGTATTATTTTATCACATTACAGATAAATTGCTGCTAAATTTGTGTAGACTTACTATTTGATCAGCTGTCACCTAGTGTTTACACTTTATTGACCATTTCATAAAATTGAACTTTCCCCCAAATGTACTGCCACAGACCTCTCCCTACTTAATGCTAAAATATCTGCTCAAGTGAAGCAAACAAACTAGTCTTTGTTATTTATTTTACTGTTATTTTCTATTTGCTTACAATGGCATGGATCTGTTTTAAGATAAAGGATTAGCTTTTAGATATAGAAAATAACCTAATTCTCTGGGAATATTGATTATGACCAAGTATTATATTTGTAGCTAGCCACACACTGAGGCAGTTTATTTTGCCTCTCAATAATCAGGTTGCTGTGTCTGATTGTAGCCTGTTCTGCAGTAATTTAATGGAGCCCAGACTAAAAGTTCACCTGTAAGGAGGGCAGAGTATGGTATACAGGCAAATACAACTTCAGTATGTACTACTTATACACATGTAAGCAGAGTTTTCAGCCCTGATGGCATAAGGTTGTAACCCAGGCTTTTATTTGCAGTGCTGTGTGGATATGAATTAATTTGAATCTCTTTTCAATGCCTACCTCTGTCACAATGATCCTATATGGATTGATTCTTGTTGAAAGTGCTTTAAAAATTTAAGTGCTACTTAAGCTGTGTCAAGGGAAATATAGGTTGCATATTAGGAAAAAAAATTTACAGAAAGAGTGATAAAGTATTGGAATGATTTGCCTGGGGAGGTGGTGAAGTCTCTGTAAACACATTTCTGGATGTGTTAAAAAAAGACTGGATGTGGCACTCAGTGCCATGGTCTAGTTGAGGTTTTGGGCTGGGCTGGACTGGATGATCTTGGAGGTCTCTTCCAACCTGGTTATTCTGTGTGTGATTGTGTGTGTTATGCTGACATCACAACCTATAACATAAGAAATTCTCACTTGAATATGTGAATATTTGCTCTCACTTTCTAGTGTTACAGGTACCTGCAAAATATCTTAGTGCTCAACCATAAATGATGAATGGGTGACTACCACGATCTTGTAAAGCATTTAAAGGTGTGTCTATAGTTACATGCAAAGGAGTTTGCAAGGTCATTAACAGGCAAGGGAGGTGCTACTGTTTGTAAATACTCTGCAGGTTTTGGTATTTAGAATCCTCTCCCCAACCTATGAAGTTTAGTGGTGCTTCAGTGGCTTGATGACCTAAAACTTTGGGGGGATCTGGGTGTGGAGATGGATGTCATCTTTCTGCAGAAGTAGAGGCAACCAACACAGCTTATCAGTGATTACAGAGGACCACATGAAGGGCCAGGGAGTGATGCTGGATGGGTGAGATCATCTTTTGAAATCTGCCCAGCATTCCTTGTGCAATGCTCAGATGCTGGCTTGCAGCTGTGTCCCTGCACAAGAGCCAGAGACATACACCCATGCCCACCCAAAACCCTTCATCATGTGCTGGATCTTCTCCATCGTCTCACCTGGGGCTCAAATCAAACCACATTTCTGCTAGGAAATCACACTTTTGGGCATGTGCTGCTGCTTAGCCAGTGCAGCCAATTTGCACATGGAGGCTTCACTTGGTGGGATGGGAGCCATGGAGAGGCATCCAGCATCTAGAACTGTTCTGCAAACCTTAACTAATGGAGCAACCCTCGACTAGAGGGCAGCATAAGAAGGAAAAGTAATTTTATTTTATATAAACCAGACATCACTCAGGCACTCTTCTTGTAGTTTTAGTCATTTTTTCGTCTTGGGAAGCTTGAAGGGTGTTTGCACGTGGTCTGTCCAAAAATATTTGTGGCCACAAAGAATTAGTGAAGGTAGCTATTTAGCTCTCCTGGTGTCTTCTGGGTTGTTCTTCTTAATGGCAGCCATGTGGCTGGCTTCTGAATGTGTCTTTTACACCTTTCCAAAGTGACTGTGAATGTTTGTCTCTCCTTTTGTCCCACCTCTGTGAGTCAATAGGTAAAACTGCTGATTAACTCATTGCTCTTTTGTCTCTTTCTGGGTGTAGGCTGTTGTATTTAGGTTGTTCTTTCTCAATCTGGATGTTTCTTCAAACAGAAATTGCAGCTAGTTGTGCTGGAGACTTTATGATCTACTAACTTAGATGCCATTAACACGTACTTTTCTTTCATCGCCTTTTCTTCCACTTCTTCCTGTTGTCCCTCATCCACGTTTCTACTTTTGCTCTATCCATACCAAGGCTGATATTTCTACTAAAGCTCATCACAGAGTTTCTGCTAAACTTGGGATCCAATAGGTCTGGGAAGGCAGAGGATTGAGAAATGTGCTTGATGTTATTTTCTATTGGAAAAATTTCCTGCTTGTTACAGCAGCGAGTCAGGCTTGTTTCAGGTTCACAGGGAGCAATGCAAACATCAACTTTTAAAATTAAAGATAACTCCTGTGAAAGTGCAGAATCATGATAAAAGAGGCTCAGTGTACCTGTGCTCTGACTCCAGCTACATAGTTGTACTCTCTCCTTCAAACAGTAGGTTTGGAAAGGTGGTTTCTCACTTCTCACCCTGCTGCCCAAGGAAATGCCTGGTCAGAACTCAGCCTGCAGATGGCCCAGTGGGATAGACTTGCCCCCAAACAATCAAAAGTAGAGATTCATAGGCTTGCCAAATGACATGGTATTCCTGAAGAGAGGAAGGGGCTGCAGTTTCACACAGGGATGGAAAAAGCAAATAGTGAATGGTCATTTCTTCTAGAGGAAACTGACATAGGAGTCCACCACAAAAGAATGTGAGCTTCCCCCCCTCAAAAAAAAAAAAAAAACCAACATTTTTTTGTCATCTCACACTATTCTAAAACATAAAAATAAGAAAAATGACCCGATCTTACAAGGAGATTAGAGATATTAATTAATGTTTATGAAGCACTAAGTAGTACAGCAATAAATTACATGGGTGATCCTAGGAGGATGTTGCTAATTGTGTATTCAGGCCAGAGTTTGAATAGGATATAGTAAATGAGGCATGAGGCCATGCACTTAGCAGTGAGGATAAAATAGGCTAATGAATCGTTGCTTATTAAGTGTATGCCATCCATGTGCACAGAAAGGGTAAGGTGCCATGTAAAAAGGTCCATGTTACCCTGTAATTAAAGATTTTACAGTGCATATAAGAGTTACAAATTTAATTTGTCTGGGAAACATAAAATCAGGCATTTCCTATCCTCAGAAACAAAGCTTTGCAACCCTTACAGTTTTTGAATAGAGGCTTTTTATAGAATTCAGTAAAAATTGTTTAAATATTGTGTTTCCCCTGTTTGTTTTGCCACAGTTGGCACTGAGCTCTTTCTCCCATGCTGCCTTTGCCATCTGGAAGAGACTAAATGGCTTTGAGTTACCTTAAATCCCATCACCAAATCCTATCTTCTGGGTCTATAATTCCTGACCCTCTTTCTCATAAGGGAACTCAGTCCCATTTCTGACCAAGTTTGGCTCCATTATACTTAGATCTCTGACAGGTCTTGCCTTTTTTTTCTCTCTACTGTGTTTTTATACCACAGAAGCCTGAATCTATAAGACATCAATACATCTGCCTACATTTATTAATATAAAATGAGACCATCAGTGATTTTATATTCTGAAGTTTTTTCACGTCAGAATAATTAGTTCAGAGAAGTGTTTAGTTCAGTCTAAAATAAGTTTTAATGAAATAGCAGCAAACTGACTATGTATGGAAACTCAAACTGACTGTTCTCTTTCTAAAGAAATTTGAATTCCAGCATGCTGATGAAGATAAAGGTAAATGAAAAGCAGAGAATCAGATTGCATCCAGAATTGGATATAATCCAATATGTTTTAGGTATATTATAGGTATATTATAAATTCAGACAACAGGAAATAAATATCCAACAGTAAAAGGGGTATTAATCAAGTTCAGTACTGATACCTAATTTTCCCCCATGCTCAGCTTATACCATTTCTTTATGTTTAGATGGAGCTTGAGGGACTTTAGTCATATACACCTTTGTTACTGATTACTGTAAAATTCTCTCACTTTGCTTTTAAAGGCACAGTCCAAAAATATAGAGCACATGCCCAGTGAGAGGTGGTTGTACCTTTGGGATGAAGGTGTGGGTAATTTTAGAATTATATAATATACCGAGTTCATCTAAGGACAATGATTTCACCATCGAGTTCCCCTCCCTGCCAAGATCTCAACAGCGCCAGGCTGCAGTTTCTCCACACTGCTCCACCCTCCATTCCATCCCCCTTAGCAGGTGCTTACAGCTGCAGATCCTGTGCTTGGGGAATCACTGTGGAACAGATCTCTGAGCATGCCAGCCGCATTCCATCCAGGGAGCAGCCACTGTATTTTACCCTTTAATTTCTGTACTATCACCCCTGTTAGGATGTGAGCAAGTCTCCTCAGTTTCCTCCAGCTGTACCCCCAGTCCTCTGCCCGTGGGGTCCCCAGTCATCTTTCCACAATGATCTCTCTGGTCAGCACATAACAATAATAATAATAATAATAATAATAATGGCTTTTTGATACAGGGTAGAAATAACAAGTAGTGAGGAGATGTTTTGACATGAGCATCCGCAGAAAATGGAGATGGCACTTGGTGTCCTTTGATCTTATGTTTCTAATATGTTTTTGCTCTAATTGTTCTAGTGTTCTGTTCCTTTACATAATTTATCCATTGTTACTTTATAAGATATATTAGGGTATTTTGTTTTCCACTAAATTTAAAATATCAGGCATGTTGGTTCTTCTCGTCACCCTGAATTTGTCAAATTGCCACCTATGTGATCTCTCTCTGCTTTGGATAAGGCTGGTACAGTGATGCTGTTATCTCCACCCTCCTCAGCCTCCATGGCTTGGCAGAGATGACAGATCAAATGGTCACATCCTGCAATTTTTCCTGAGACCACAGAACAAGTGATCGTCCAGACATTAAAAACTCTTCTAAGTGTGAGATTCTCAGCCTGAAAAAAGACATTCACTCGTGTGCTATGTGAATTCAAATTCATTTGTATGGTATTCACTGTGTTCTGTGCTCTTTTAAAAAGAAAATAACATTAAGACAGCATACAGATGAATTTGAAAGAAAAGAAACCAACCCTTCCCTGCTGATAAGCTAATTTTCAGTGCTTTAACAATTACAGAGTGAAGTAAAATTATTTTATTGCCTTCTTTCATCATTATGCCACAGTACTAATTATGCTCCTGGTGTTCTAAAGTTTATAATGTTATTTCCTGCCACTGAGTTCCTATTTCTTTATTAAATTATTTCTTTAAACACATGCTTTATGCTGCTAGTGAGGTCCTGGTAGCAGACTGTCATCTTACAACGACACCAGTGGGTAAGTTTTCATCCACTGCAAAGATAGAAATGATGGAACAATGGCTGTATAGAATAGAAACCGTAGAAAAATGATTAATATTTTTCAGAATGATCAGCATATGCTGCCACAGAGTGAATATGAAATCATCATATTTTAATATGGAAAGCTGATGAAGTCTAGAGCATAAATAATAAAAGTTATGCAAACATATCTTTGCATGCATATGAGAGACTGGAGTATGGAAGGCACTATACGTCCTAAAGGATTCTTGCTTTGCTGCAATCACTGCTTTGCACAGACTTCAGTAAGAGTGACCTTCCATTTCAGACACTATTCCCAGCTGATTTCAGAAAGATCTAAAAAATTTCCATCAAGAAATGAGCACATCTCTGATAAAGATGGACTCACTGCCACAGCTCTGATAAACTCAGGGCTTAACATGGAACCAAGGGTCATTGCTGTCTGGTCTGGGAAGTGTTAGCAAACACTATGCTTGCCAGCATAGGCAAGCTTAATAATGACAACCACCTTCAAGGTGCTTCCCAACCACTGCTAGAAAGAGAGAGGCATGATATATAACTCTGTTCTTGTTAAGAGTGTAGTAAAGTTACTGCCAGAGAGAATACACAATTGAAGGAGAAACAGTCCTCATGGGAACCATGCTTGTGCTGCTACAGGGAGTGCCTTAGGGCAATTTAGTCCAATGGCCAACTGCAATTAAGACTTCAAAAACATTTGAATGTAGTCCTTAAAGCAATGTTGTTCCTTTTCCCATGGCTTCTAGAGGCCTTTTGGCAGCTGGGGATTTCTGCACAGAAGCCACCCCTGTGGCACCCCCTAGGACAGGAGCTGCCAAAGGTGATGGCACAGGGTTTGGCACTGCTGGCTGTAATGCATCTGGGGATGTGCTGGGGACAAGTCCTTGGCCAGGGAGGAGAGGTGAGTTACTGCAGCCCCTTTGCTCTATTTGAGCAAAGAGAGGCAAGGAACCAGGGCTGGAGGTTAACAAATGCTGAGCCCATAGCAAATTCCAGCATGAAGACTAAGGCTCTGCTGTTAAGGAACACATTTATGCCTAAAGGAGGTCTCCAAAAACAGGATGCCTGTCATCAGTGCAAAATGTACTGGTGTGGGTTCCAGCCATACTTCCAGCAATTGTCACAGGCTTGTTTGCAGACACTGTCAGACATCACTTTGGAGTCTCTATTTCCATGTCCATATTTTTCTTCTATTCACAGATTACAGGTGCAACCCTCAACAAAGCCATTGGAAATCACACAATATTTGGGAACAGACACTTGGCCTGATCACTTGAAGCCAACATAGCCTTTTCTCAAGGTCTTTCAGCTACAATCAGGAAGTTGTTTATGTTTTTAATAAGTTGATGGATAAGACAGTTTTATTTTTAAGGAAAAAAACTAATTTTTCCCTTTTCCCCCCTCTCATTAATTACAAAATTTCTGGTATTGACTGCAACAGTACATAAGTGAGGCAAGATTTTGTTTCAAGAGCTTTGTCACTGTCTTTCCTGTTCTTTTACTCTACTTAAGTGTTCAACCTTTTCTGTGTGAAGACCACTAGGTTAGACAAACCATTGCAGTGATTTTGTCATACAGGCAAGTGCTTAAGGCAAATTTAGATCATCAAGATAATTTCCCATTTTTCCTGCATTTAAAGATATTTTGTATCTTATTTTCTGTCCTGTTGCTAATTATCTTAAAAGGGGCTTTGTAATAGGAAAGGATTTTTGTCACTGAACCAGTCATTTTTCTGGCACACTGCACTGCTAGTAATGTGATTGCTTAAATAAGAATTGCTGCAGCTTTAACATCATAATATATTCACTCATTTCTTTGCCTTTCATTCTAATAATGTAGGACATAATGAACTCTTGGTAGATATAGTTAATATCCCATAAGTATTTCTACCAGATTTATGTTGTCATTTAATATTATTTCAAAGGACAAAACATAATTCTTGCCACTTTGCCCAGCTACTCATTTTGTGATTTTTTTGTTCTCCCACTATCACTGAAAAGAAATGATCAAATTAACCATTTTAACAAGCATTTTCTAGTTGTGCCTACATACCGTTCATTTAAATGACTTGTGAAATCAATCAAATAATGGGGCCCAGTCTTCTTTCCCTGAATAATGACTTCAAGGAAGATCCACCTCCCTCTCTGGGAAAGAATGGATAGCTGGGAATGCTCAGGGGAATAAAAGGATTTAAAGCACTGCACATAAAAGGCTGAGTAGAGGAGCCTTTGAAAATAAATGCAGGCTTCAACAAAGGATGAGAAAGAAAAGGGTACAGAGGGAGGGCTGGGTGTAGATATGGACAGAGCACACAGAGGAGATGCATAATACCCCAAAAGAATGAGCTATAGGTGCTGGGCTGGAGGCTGAGAAAAATGCATTTTGATGAGGGGCACAGGATGTGCAGAGGCTGGCTGTGGCTGATGGGGTAATGAAGAGACCTCAAAAGGAAGCCAGTCTGGAAAATTAAACTAATTATCTCCAGTGTTGGCATTTCCACTAGTATGCAATGAGCTGTTCTTCACAGTCAAAAAATTATGGAGGTGAGAAAAAGAGATGAGGTCCATTTAATATTTTTAAAATTACAATAACTCTTTTTTTCTATATTCCTTGTTTAGGATTAATTGAAATTTTTCATCAATCCAGAGTGGTGAAAAGAATCACAACATTACCTCACAGTTACATAACTTCTGTCTGAATTTTTCTCATTTGTAGCAAAGTCTCTTTGGAGGATTCTCTCAGAGCAAGACTGAAGCAGGCTGTAGCATTTCGAGTGAGTGTTTACATACACTTCTCCAGAAAACAAGCAAACGTGGAAATAATTAAAGAGATGGTGAGTAATCTTCTTAGATTAGCATCCTTAGAGTTCAAAAGATTTTTTTAAAAATTAAGCTATTTTCTCAGTTTTTGTTGTTTCAGTAAGTTGTTGGTGGGTTAAACACATAGTTAAAAAGGAATGCACACATAGTTAACATTTTTAATTGTGTCAGAGCTGACAACTTTGTGGAGGAATGCTAGATCATCATCACTGACTGACAAAATTCCAACAATGTATATTCAGCCACCCCTAATTATTGAAGTAACAGTTGAGTCATGAGATTTACTCATGGATATTTGGCATTACTCTCCTCTGAGACTATTTATTGGACCAGACCAGTCATGGGTCTGACCAAGTATTGTAGTGTTTTTCTAGGAGTGTTTGCAATGCTTTTGTGAAGATCATGTTTGAGCAGTTCAATAATGTTGGTCTTGAAGAGCATAAAAATGCCATTGTCCTTCCATAATACTTAGACTTCCATAATACATAGACTCAAATAGACTCAGTGTTTTCTGAATATAGGATACAACTTTTACAATAAATGCAACAATAGGGACTATGCTGACTGTAACAGATAGACAGGATAACCAGAGGTGGGTACAGGACTTTTGAATTCTGAAGAGCATCATCAAGGCCCTCTTCTGTAAGTTGGTGCCATCCTTTCACCATCCTCACATGAGATTTCAGAATCCAGAGCCATGTCCAAATAAATGACTGCCATCCTTTAGTCTTGCAGGCTCTGACTATTGCTCCTTGGTCACTAATTCCTTTGAGGCGAGCAGATACATCACAGGTCAAGTGGGTATGGAGATTTTCTCTTCAGTAGTGCTGTGAGTGACATCTGAGAAGCTCTTCAAGACTTTGATCTCCAATATTTCTGAGAGAGAAGCTTTGATAAGATTCTAATCTTATTCTTGATAAGAGTCTTATCTTATTCTTCTATTTCCAGCCTACTGCAGCTATGACTACATACAAAAGGCTTTGCTCCACCTGAGTGCCAGTGGGTTATCCTGCCCCTTGAAAAACTCTTCTTTCTATCACAGTACATGTTTGTTGGAAGTGTAATTTTTTGGGGCTGCAGACTGCAATTACCTGAGTGTTTTGGCAGGTGTAAGAGGGGACTTCCAATGTGGTGGAGGAGACTGAGGTGTAGGGAAAAGAAAGCTAATACAAAAAAAGATGAGTTCAGCAGCAAAAGGCAGGAAAAATGGGAAAGGAAAGGTTTCAGCTCTAAAATTCAGATAACTGAGGATAAAGCAGGAGGGATAGACACTGCTAAATTGATTGAGGAAGGAGAGTTGGCAGCAAATAGGGAGATGAATTCAGTACCTGACTGTGCAGCCTCCTTCAGGCTTTGAGGCCACCCTTCAGGGTCTGCCAGCTTTGGGGAATGCCTGTACCTTAGTTACATGCTGGAGGTTCTTGTCATGGAAAGTCCACATGAGGGTTTAGGACCAATTACTCCACTGAGTGTTGGAATGCTGTAGAGTTCTGGTTTCGTGGAACAGGAATCTGCTTTGTGTACATCATCACTTTGAGAAACCAGTTAACATGTGGGTTTATGGGTACAGTTTGGGTATTTGCTTCAAAACTACCCTACTGCTTAAGTAAATTACTTAAGTTAACAGAATGACTGTGCCTTACAAGTGCATGAATATATCTCTTCATGGCCATGATCAAGATTTTTTTTTTCCTTAAGGGCTCTATTGAAAGGCATATGATTAAAAAGAAATAATGTGATTACTGCTTATTGTTTCTGGCTTTCTGCAAAATGGAGAAAACTAAAAAGAACATTTTGTTAACAGGACAACTTTGTAATAATACAAAGAATTGCATTCATACTTCGCTTTTCTGCCATGTTGTAAATATTTCAACCCCAAATAAGTTTGTGTAGTAGCTGACAAATGTATTGACTTTGTAAGTATAAATCTTTGAGCAGTGTCATGTGCTTCTGTTTTTTAAAAGACCAAATGAATTGAAAGATCTGCAGCCCTGAGGAAGGAAGGAAATAGTAACCATCTGTGAAACTTGATTTCTATATTTGCACCAGAATGGTGAATTATTTGCATGTCCTTTGTCTAAAGGTTAACTTTTGTTGATTTCCTAAAGAAACCCTAAAGAATAGTCTGAGCCCTCAACTTTGCAGTGTCTGAAGCTCTGCAGAACTGACCTTGATAGGCCACACCATCTTGAAAATAAGCCTTTTTTCAGCTTTCATATGAGTAGTTTTCTTTCATGACTTGGGTTAGTTTAGTATGTAATGCAGCTTTCAGAAAAACCCAGAATGTAGCAGTGTCATCCTCTGTTGGTAATAATCATGAGAGCAGTCTTAAATTCAGGGTTAGGCTTGCCTGTTGATGATTGCACCTGTTTGTTACCTCATTTGTGAAAAGTAGAGATCCGAAAGATGAATTAACACATTTTTCTCCTCAGTGCAGAGCCACTGTCTGTATTTGATTCTTCCCCTAGCCTATCTTATCAAAAAGCTCATAAAAATGGCACCTGCCGAGAGAGTTCACTGTTAACGAATATTCTTTGATGCAGTATTTCACTATGTTTTTGAGGGTGAATCTATAGCTGATCACACATTTTTTCCTAGTGAAGATAAGCTATAAAGTCATATCTGGCAAAAGGGGTTTTCCTGTAACTACTTCATTTTGTGGAAGACAGTTCTCTGCACCTTTTTCTGAGAACCTGGAGCTGAGCAAGCCTGACCAATAAACACAACCATAGCAGAGATCTGGCCTGCAGAGAAACACTCTCACAATAAGAAACCCATAGAAGCTGTTGCAGCAAGATGAGATATGGTTTGCAGAAGCTCTGAGCCTCAGTTATGTTTATCCCACAAGCTGTCACCACTGCAGCCACGCTGTGAAGAAGCACAATCCCTAAGATGGACTGGTGGAGAGAGAACTTTACTGTAATTCCACTGCAACATCAAAACTTCAAAAAATATGTGTACAGATATTCCTGTGTCTCTGTCACTCTGCTACTTTATTGAACTAAAGTTGTTCTGAACTAAGTTCAGCTTCTCTCAGCAGTCCTCTAAGCAGAAACATGGGATCCAAGAACAATTCTACCTAAGAAAGGGCTGGAGATGGAGGATTGTCGAACTGCAGTGTGTGAGGTGGGGAGTGGCAGAAAGAAGCTCCTTTTTGGTACAGTTTGTTACTTCTCTTTCTCTGTGAGTTAATGCCTTTCTCTCTTCATGCTTCACTGATTCTCTCTCCCACTAGGCTCAAATTCTGCCTCTCAAGCAGCCAGGAGGTATGGGGAATAAATCCTGAATGCAGACAAGGGATGCTTAAGATGAAGAATCTCAGTCTGCAGGATGAACCAAGAAGCTGAAGTGTGCCAAGGCTCAGAGGAGCACAGCAGCATGCCAGATCCTCCCTGGATTTGGGCATATCAGCCTGGTGAGTGTCCAGTTAGGGGGCCCAAACTGCAGTGCTGCTTTTGTGGTACACTAGCACTATTACAGTGCCTTTACTATGGAACACTCCTCAAAACCAAACCAGTTTCCCAAGCTAATGCAGAACAAGGCTTTGAAGACAAATAATGATGTATTTATATAGTGCATTTCTTTTTACTAACAAACATGAAAAAAAAAGCACATTGATTCCAGATTACAGTGCTAGAGATGTATGAAGAACATCTGTCATTATGACAGAATCATAAATCATCATGCTGAAACCCTGACATGCCTTTTTTCATTGGCAAAGTAATTTTTTTTAATGGGATATAATTAAGTTGCTTAGAGCCACACATTATCTGTTTTAAACCTATTATTTTTCTCATGTGAAAACTGTCAGGTGAAACACACTGGTTTGGTTTTGGTTTTAAATGAAGCTAATAAAACACCTGACCACTGTTCATCACAGCAATTCAGGGTGCTGCTGGGTCCCATATGAAGAAATTATAAGGGAAATAAACCTATGAGTAAGTGAAACCTTGCTGTAGGTGCACCAGCAAACCATCCTGACATGGAAGATTGATAAGTAGTAAGAGGCCAGTTTATCTGCATCAGGAATTCTCCAGTGACTTGAATATCAAAAAGGAAATCCTACAAAGATTTGATCCTAAAACTTGCACACAGGAGAAACATGCAAATACTCTAGTGTGTTTTATAAAGGTGATCCTGCTTGATGACTAAGTGGTGGCCAATTCTCAATCTCAAAGCCAATAAGTGAGATGGGTAATAAAGCACTGGCATAAACATCTAGGGATAAAACTAGAAAAAATCAGTCCAAAAATGAGTTACAACTGTCCTGGAGCATAAAATGGAAGAAAGAGAGATTCTATAAATACTGAGAAGTTAAAGGAAGAGAAGGGCAGAGGCACAAATAACAGATACCCAGAGTTGAGGGAAATGTTTTATTAATTTTGCTTCTTCCTTCACATGCACAATAATGATAGATATTTAACAATGCTATTTTTTAACAGAATGACATATGCCAGAGTAGGGAAAAAAAACAAGTAAAAGAATGTTTGAATAAGTCAGATGTACGCAAGTCTCCAGTGCTTGCTGAAATTCACTTAATACCTACTGGGCTTTTGACTTATCTCTGAAAGTTCCTGAAGGAGTGAATAAGTCACCAGGGCCTACAGCAACTGTGTAGCCTAAGAAGGAAATACAATCAGCATAATACTTACAATTTTTGGTAATTAGCAGAATTCTGACATTACAATACATACATTTTGTAAATTATTTTAAACCAAACACGCACTCGGTTTAAAGCCTTGCTCTTTCTTAATTCTTCCCATCACAGCACCTGAGTTTTAAAAAAGGAAAAGAAAAATTTAGTAAGGTTTTTGTTTCTTAAATTTGGCATTAGCAGCAGGCTTAGATTTTGATACTATTAAGAAGTTGTTGGCTGTTTGCAGGGTTATAACCGTTCCTGCTTTAAAAAATGGGAATGAAAGAACCCAGGGAATTACAGTGTACTCTGCCTAACGTCAACACTGAGAAAGATAATGAGACAAATTATGGAGAAGTAAATTCATGCACAACGTAAGAAGAAAATGATAAGAAGCATCCAACATGAATTTGTCAAACTAACCTAATTTCCTTCTTGAATAAGGTAACTGGTCCAAAAGGTAAGAAAAAGCAGTTCAAATGACTGTATGTAAGACCCAAGATGTATCTTGACTTGAGTGAGGCTTTTGACATCATCCTGCATGCTCATAAATGAGCTGGGGAAAGCTGCTCCATTTGAAATCACTCCTAATTCAATCCACTGTCAAAAGTACACCTCATACATGGTGGTTGGTAGCTGCAGAACTCCTAATGCATAGCTCCTTTATTGAAATGTTAACTCCTCTGTTAACGTTTCAATAAAGATTTAGATGACAGAATTAGAAATAATTATATATCTATAAGCTTGTGAGGTGACAATATGTAAAGATTTGCAGAATGTGCTCAAGGACAGAATTAAAATTCAAAAACATCCATGTGAAATGTGAAATCCAACATGAAAAATTTGAATGAAGGTGTTCACAGAGGGCTACATTTGGGAGGATGAAATCAAAAGCATAACCACAAAACGCCAGTGCAGATAGAGATGTAGTGATTAATGAGGGCCATGAATGAGCCAACAGTGTGATGCTGTTGAGGAAAAGAGATAAATGTAATTCTAGATTTTCTTGAATTGTCTGCTCAAGACAGTGTATGTAAGATGAAATAATTAGCATGCTTTTCTTGGCACTGGTGAGGCCTCAGCTAAAATACTGTTTTACTGAGTCACCATAATTTCAGAAAGGTGTAGATCAGCTGGATGCAATCCAATGATCAACAAGGGTGAAGACTGGAAAACTGGATCCATAGAGCAAGGTTGCAAGTTCTAGTTTTGTTTTAATCTTAAAAAAAAAAAAAAAAAAAAAAAAAAAAAAGTTATATGGCATTCAACAGGCTTTAAGTACATAAAAGGCTATTACAAAGAGAGTAGTTTGATGTTTTTCCAGTTGATGTTTTTCCCACTAATGACACAGAGAATGTCAAAGAAACCTTTTCCAGCTGTACTACCGTAAGTATGACAATAACATATTCTAACTAGAAGAAAAGATTACTGCTGGAATATATTAGCCAAGAAGGTTATATAATACTTGCCATTATTGATTTTAGATGCAAATCAAAGGGACTGCCATCTGCACTTATCAAGACAGTTGTGGACTTTCTTTGAAGCTGGGAGATGGCCCAGGTGCATGTTTTGTAGCAGGTGGGTGAGATCTCTGGAACTGTGACAGCACATACAAATTGTTACAAGGTAATCCATAATCTATTTTCACATTATTTTAAGAAAGCATTTGAAAATTCCATGTGTGGTTCTGAGCTGTTATGGATTCAATTGCTGTTATGGATTATTGCACAGGTTGCTCTTTGGTATTTCTTTTTCCAACATCTTTCCTTTGATTTTGTTTTGTAGAATTTTTGGTTTGTTTCTATTTTACCTCAGGAAGGCTTGGTAAAACTTTGATTAAAAATATTGAGGAATAACAAACTACATAACCCCTTGAGGTTCCATCCAAATCTATACTTCTGTGATTCATGTGCAAGCTACCATATTTTTCTGAGCTGTTGAAGAGCTTTGCAAGCACAAGTTTAATAATTAAACCAGTTCTTTTCCCAGGGCAGTAATGACCTAATCATTTATGATAGTGCTCAAATGAGGAATTAAACAAACATCTCCAGAATAAACACAGATCAAATAATCTTTGCCAATGAAAAAGGACAAAATCTTGTTTTCATGCCAGTGGGTCTGCAAAACAACAGCACAGATACAGACATCAGCAAAACTAACAAGTGCAGACTTCTCAACCTGTGAGAAATTCTGTTTTAGCAATTCTTTTCATTCAAAGTTTTAGGATGTTTTTGTATTTTGGAAAATTAGAAGAATGGGAATGAGAAAAAACATGTAAATGTTTTGAAAAGGTTGGAAAGTTTTAAGGGCTTGAATTACAACTGAGCATTTCAGCATTCAAAACCCAAAATGCTGCAGTCATGGTGTACCATATATCCACATATATATATGTGTGTGTGTGTGTGTGTATGTGTATATATATATATGTATATATATAGATGTGTGTATATTAGCTAGGGGAGCACAGAACCCTCGTATACACAAGAAAATGCCAACCAGAATTACTGGGCAAGTAAAATAACATTCTGCAATATGATATTTTTTGTGTTAGCTCAAAATAAATCTCTTTAAAATCATACTCACAAAGGAAAACTGAGCAAAGCCATTTATTTTTCTATTTCATTTTTTTTACTATTTAAAACTAAGTTTTGTTTCAGAAAATATGCTCTTTGTTAGGAATTCAAACCCATATAAAACTTTTGACAAATTCTAGTCACTACTTAATATGAAAATAACTGGCTCAAAAATGTTTTCTAGAGAAATCTGTGCTCATCAGTGTGGACTGTAGTGTTGACCAAAATATGACTGTAAACTGGGAGTGTTTTCAGTCACCATTGTTATTTTAATCTAGTAAAAGATGATCCTCAAAGACAGGATCAGGATTATGACTTTCCAGAAATTTATGAATATTTAGTTTTGGTGTTTATAGTCTATACATCAGTGAATATCCACTGGTTCTTTTGTTCTTTTTAAACTACATATGACATTTAGACACCAAAATAAGGATTTCATACTGCACAAGAACTTTCTCTCTTATAAGAAAACCACTGGAGCATGTGAATTCTGCTGTTCAAATGGATAAATACTGACATAATACATCTGGCTTGCATCAGGTATGTCATTAGACACCCCACCCTTGGATCAACAGCAGTAAAAAACTTGCAGAATTTCAAAGAAATTCTGGGACAAACATGTCAGGTGTCAAGGGCAGCCTTAATCTCAAAGCACAGGGAGGGGCAATTAGACAATGAGGTTGGGGTAGATAACCTTTAAAGGTCTCTTCCAAACTGAGCTCTTCTACGGTTCTGTGACCCAAGAGAAGAGAACTGAGCTGAGCTTGCTCAGGGCAGCCCCAGCGAGGTGATTTCATTGCTGGCACCTGTAAATATGAAGGTGGACTCTGCTTTGCAGGCCAGGGTGTTGGCACACCCCCATCACCCACACCAACACACTAAAGTGTCTTAAGCGGCTTAAATAGCTTTAAGCAGCTTTGAAGACTTAAATACTGTAAGCTTATAAAGCAGATTAAGCTGCTTAAACCACTCTAGGACTTCAGCAAGGGCCCCAGGATGCTGCTCCTTGCCTGGCGAGTGAAACAAAGCTGGTGCAGCTCCCTCACCGTGGGCTGGGAGGATGGAGCTGCAAGGCTGCCACAGATCCAGCCAGGAAACTGCTGATATTGCCATGCTTTGTCAGTGATGTTGTATGAAATAATGCAGCGTATACCTTCTCCCCCTGTTCTTTTCTTTTAGCTACCTCACTTCCCCAGCCACCGCTGTGTCTTTTATTTTTTCTATTTTCTCCCATTTAACTCAGGCTCTTTCAGTATCTCTTTTCTGTCTAATTAATTCTTCCTAAAGAAATCAGTGGGCTTCTCTTACTGCAGTGATACACTTTCATGAAGCAAACACGTCTCAATTCAGCCTATTCAATCCACAGAGCCGTGCTGGGGGTAACTGTTCATTTGTATCACAATGGTTTAACCTAAATCTAGACTTTTTTTCTCAGAAGAAGGGCATGAGTTGATAGAAGCATTGTGGAAAAACCCAACCATGTAATCCCAGGAAGTACCAGTGGCAGTCATTAAGTTATCACCTACAGAATCAGGAAACCAGATGGGAGAGCATTGTTCAGAAGAGGGAATAAATTGCACCGAATCTGTGTCGCAGTTTCTGGCATTTTGGAGGTTTCATAAAGGATATAGCAGGAGGAAGTCTGGACAGCTGTCCAGAAAAATTGGTAAAATTATGTTCTTGCACTGAATCTCTTAGGGCTGAAAGGGCTCTGTTTTCAGTTTTTACTCCATCTGTCTGCATTTGGGGTATGCTGTGCAAACCACAAGTCATGATGTTCTCACCAAAGGATGTAACACCCCCTCCCCCTTACGCAGAAGACAGCAGCTGGCTGTAGGTTTGGTTTGGTTTAGTGGCAATTCACTTTGAGCTCCCATGCTAATAGCTAGGGCAGTGGTGATAATGTACTGGAGCACTTGAGTTGGATGTGATCTCCCTGCTGCACAGGGTCCTCTCAGGCCTGCATCATCCCATTTTTCTTGTGTTTGAATTCCCTTTTCCAGTTCCTTTACAAGGAACATTCTCCTCTTCTTTTTCATATCCTTCACCTACTTCCTGGGGCTTTATCCTAACATCTCAGGTGTTCTCCCTCCATAGTCCTCAATTTAACTGTACCCATATTTTTCACATCACACGTGCCTTTGCATATATCACACACTTCAATCACAATTTAGCTAAGAAATGTAACTGTAAAGCTTATCATACTCAAACAATGTGTTTTAAAGACTTGAGAGTGTTAGCAGGAGGAAGGATAATGGTCAGCCCTACTTACTGATCTATTTTTGCTGATTATCTATGTTATGCATTCCTAAACTACATTACCTATCACCATAGTGTGGATTGAATGCACACCATGTTGAATGTGACATAACTATACAAGCATCATTTAACACTTTCATTAAGACTTGATTTATACTAAATGTTACTTTTTTCCAGTATCCTGAAAGCATATTTGTCTCCATTTTTATTGAAGAAAATTATTTGTAGCATGATCTGTCCTTTTCAAGTCATCAATGCATTTTAATCTCTTCTCCCATTTATCCACCTATCAATAATTACTTCCTTCAAAATGTGTTCAAAACCCTCACATATTATGTCAATAGGATTCACTAGCTCGGTGAGTGATTGAATTATTCTTTTCTTAAATATTGGTTTGATATGCTTCTATCAGATGACACCACTGGTAGTTAACAGATATATCTGGAGTGGAGTATTGGAACTTTGGGAACGTGGTTTCCTTGGGTTCATGACTTGTGTCTACATCACCCTCCTAGTTGTCCCAGCTCCTTCTCCAGCTCCAGCCAGTTTTGTAGGAAAAAGGGCAGGTTGTCTGGACTAGCTGTGGGCTTTGTGATCAGTGGATCAGTGTTAGCTGCTTGGTGTCCATACAGCTCTCAGGCTGGAGAAGGTGAGCTGCCTTCAGCTCCAACAGTAATCTGGGTCTCATTCTTCTCTAGGAAGCTGCTCATTTGCAGCAACAATTAAGGATGGGAATTGAGGAGGGTAAGGTTAATTGTGAGCATGGAAGAGTCATCTTTTTAACCCTGAAAGCTATATGTAGTAATCTATTCACAATTCATGTATTTTCTTTGCCATATATTCTATTATATCTGAAGAAACAAAAGTCCTATTCATGTTGCAAGAGAGTTTGGGTAGTTTCACAACTAAAGGATTTTTTGAACATTTGTAAACCAGAAAATAGAAACCAGGCATCAGGTCATGGTTTGGCAGACATTGACACTTATGCCCAAATTTCAATTGGAACTTGATTTCCCTTGACTTCCAAGAAACATCAGGATATGTCAAAATTAACTCTGCTGCTTTGAGGTGACAGCAGCACTGCATGCTTGCACGGCTTGATAAACAACTGCATGTGCACCAGAAGTATTTTGTTGACTGTGTCAAGCCTGGTGAGGTCACATATCTGTGCTGATCCATTCACCAATGGAGAAAGCAAGTTTTCAGTGCTGCTGCTGGACTAAATCACCAAGTGCTGGCAGGCTGCCGGGGTCGTGTTGCTGGGCAGATCATCAGGTGCTGGCCAGTCACTGAGGGCTGCTCACACAGAAAAAATGTACAGGACAGCAGACTCACCCTTCCTTCCTTCCCCAAGGTCAGGACAACTGTGTCTGATGAGTCTGGAGGGTTACAGCTGACCATGCTACAGGACAGCATGGGGCTTCTATAAGCCATTTTTTTTTTTTCAAAGTCACTTTTTCCAATCCCTCCGTCTTCTTCAGCTTTTTCTCACAAACCTTGACACTCCCACCGCTGTTTAATGTATTTTTTAAAATCTTGTTGAGCTGAAGAAAAACTTACTTCAAAAGATAACTTTTATTTACACTTGTTCCTAACTCTTTTTTTCTTTTTTCCAGGTTTGGTGGCTAGGTTCTTCAGCTAATGGGTGACACAGAGAATTGCCTGAGTCTATTATGTGGCTGTGAACACCAAATTCCTAGATTGCAAGATGAGCCAAATTCTTTGCTCTGCTGGAAGTCATCTTAAGAAGTAGATAGAGCTTAAGATTTTAGGAAGAAATCCAGAGTTTGCACTCTACCAATATTTATTTCAAGCATTCCCACCTGCATTCTTCATTCTATAATTGGGCTGTGCTTCCATCTCCTCCCACATCCTGCCTTGACTCACATCCACGTGTGGAGGACAGGGGCAGTGACAGGTAAGCCAGCAGCTTGCAGGCTGAGTCACCCCAGGAAGGCAGACAAGTCATCTGGCAGCTAGGATGGAGAAGAAGGAAGTGTGCCAACCAAACAGGTGATCTGAGCAATGCATGGCACCCCACATGCCAAAACAGAGGTTGCACAATATTGGCTATGACAGAGAAATGTGGAGAAGAACACAAGAATGCACTTACAAAATGGCCTTCATAGCAGGAATTAAAAATACCAAAACTCAGCCTATTTCTTTTCATAGACCACTTCAATAACAAAGATGAATATCGCAATCAAGAAATAGAGCAATGGTGTAGTATAACCCTCTCAGCATTTTTGTTCACTTTTATATGGGTGTCTTTTCCTCTGCATGGAGGCTCAAAAGCAGGATCACAAACACAATTTATGAGTGTGGAGCAATTATGCTATTTGTTGGATTGCACACACAATAAATGGGTGTGAGTAATGTGCTATTAGCCTAAGCATTAATACCCTCACCACCTCTGATGCAGGTAACCACTGGATTTCTGCTGGTCAGGCAGATGGTAATCATATGGGGAAGTGCCAGACTTCATTGCTCCTTACAATAGGGTGATCCTCAGTTTTGCTGAGGTGCTATATTCTATTTTGATTTTTTTTCCTCAGAGTTTTAGAGTTATTTCAATTGTTAATTTTTCCATGAGACCTCAAGTGACTGCTGCCAACTCAACAATTTCACTTCTATTCTTGTTTCAGCTTTTTTTTTCAATATATCTTGCTTGGCTTAAGTGCTTATATTGTCACTTACAGGTTAGCAACCTTTTTTTAGTCAAGCAGACTTGGAGTCACATGGCCTACCTAGGCCTTGTGTTAAAATAGTATGAGTGTGAAAGATCTACTAATATGGTGGGAGACAGACTTATCTGTACTTGTTGTTTGATGCATTTTTAAACACCTTGCTGGGTCTTGCCAGATGGCAAAAAGTCTCAGGAATAGATACTGACACAAACACCCTGCAGGGTCAGATGTTCTGTATAACTGGAGGTACCAGTGATGGTCTTTATAATGCCAAGCAGAAAAGTCTGGGAAGGATGGGCAGAACAAATCAGGTATGCTCAAAAAGGGTGCTTCATAAAGGAAATTAAAACTCAGAAATAATAATTCTATAGTGCTATGTGGTGATGGAAGGGACATGGACCATGCTATGCAGTTGAAGCCAGTTTATTACACTAATCACCAGTCCCTGTTACATTCTCTTGCGCCAGCACTGTCCTTGTTGCATCTTCTCTCATCAGTTAGTGACCAGACTGATGATATCTTCGTTTTTGTTCTTGCCTTGAGTTTATCTCTCCCACAGCCTCCACTGTACCAGGGCCAGCAAGTCTGCAGTGCTACCCAGCTCAGCTTCTGCAGCTGTCTGATCTTCCACATTGCTGAGGCAATGAAAAGTGTGGAATTACAGGAGGGAACGTGAGAGCAAACAAATCAGTGAGAAATAACGTCCTTTGTAAAGATGCAAAGGAAAGATGAACAGAGATGTATCAAATACCCAGCACTTGAAATTGAAACTCATGCCCTGGTAGGAAACCACAGATCTTGTTTACCGAGTTGCAGAAATCCTGTGTGGGTAGTTTAAACAGGAAATGGGCTGATCAAAAGCAAAGATAGGGAAATATGTACAACAGAGATAATATGGATCAGCAATGTATTTGAAAGAAGTCAGCAGCAGAAAGTTAGCCCTACTTTGACATGAGATTCTGTAACATGAGATGATGTGAATCTCTTAAAAAAGAGATTGCCGTTAGTGCAGTGATGACATCAAAAAAGCAAATTGTAGTCCAGTAGGTAGCAGCAAAAACACAATGAAAAACATTCTGGTTGCAGTAGAAATACTAAGAGACCATGATGTCACTGCATAAGTAAAATTTTAAAAGTTGTTGAAAAAAACCTAGGAAAAAATTGCCAAATTTTTACAAGATGAAACATGGAGTTAAAATATTAAAATGTGAGACTGGGAAAGTTTCTCTCTGGCTTGTGTTACAGGGGAGGTCATTTGCAGTGGAATAACATGCAAGGTGACACAGAATTGGAGGAGAGCACCCTCTGGACTCGGGCCCAGAAAACCAGATATCCATGCAAAAGAGCACCCTGAAAGAACATGTGCACAATGACATGCTTTGCTCATCACCATCTTCATTGATTTTTTTTTTTTCAGGTTGCGTGACATGGGCCTCAGGAATGCCTTGTGGAACTTCAGCTCTTAGTCCATCATCACAGGCTTGCAGAGAGGGGTGATGGCTGCATCTGGGATTCCATCTAAGTAAGAGACTGGTTCACTTTGAACACTGGTGTGAAGCAAGGCTCCACTTGCTTTCTGGGGCTGTTTAGCATCATCATACATAGCTACAGTGCAGGCAGCACGAGCAGCAGTGCTCTGTGGGGTGGGTTGCACATATCTTGGGAGCATAAATTGTGCTAGTAGCACTGCTTTACTGAGTCATAGACCTGAAAAAACCTGTGAAGATACATAACCTAGAAAAAGAAGTAAGCCAGACAGGATTCAAAATCAGTTATCAAAGCAAACATCCCTGAAAAAGCTTAATACCAAGCATCAAAGTCATGCTAGAAAACACAAATTCTGGGAAAGCAGAGCTTGCCAGTCCTGCCCATATCCCATATCCTCTGACTAATTAGGAAAGAACTGACAGTAAAAATAGGAGAGTCTTCCACCACTCATTTCAGCATATGGAAATTCAAGATATTCTGTTTCAGATTTAAAAAAAAATTTTTTTAGAATTATTATTTACATGTAATTACAATGCTAAAATAGATCCTGGAAAACAGAGACATCAAAGGTGCTAGGAAAACTAGATGCCTTGAGAAAAAGAAAGTGCCTATGAAAAAGTCTGAATGTTGGTCTCTGTCTCAGCATAGAGTTGAACTGCCCACCACAATCCTCTCCTTCCACCACAGTCAGCAGGGAGCATGGGATATAATTGTTGTGCATTCTCTGAATGGCAACCCCTAGAATTCCCCAGAGATGATCCACTGTGTGTGAAGAAGACCCACCTGACAGGAGTGATGGTGATCAATCCCAACCATGTGTGCTAGAAACAGCAAAGAATGATGGCAAGAAATGGAAGATGCTACCTTCCACAGTGAGAATAACATAAGGGCTGCAAAGAGAATCCAATGTATTCTCCAGAAGTGCTTTGTTTGCTCTGCAAAGCAAAACTTGCATTAGCTAGCTTGCCACTGGAGGTAATAGTTGTGAACCTTGCCAAAGGAGAGGAAAATAATGCTCTTGCTCCAGAGATGCAAAGAGATGCTGTCCAGGTGAAGGCACTGTGCCAAGTACTTCAAGGAGCCAGGGAAAACCTCTTGCCCAGGCATCACTGTGTAATTGCTGCAGCCGTGGTGGACTGGGGAGAGAGTCCACATCAAGGAGAGTTGGCAGCTGTGGGACTCAAGCAGTCATGCCAGTGGAAATTACTTGATCCCTAATTAAAGGAGCTTTGCCTTTCCTGAATCTTCAAAGGTATCTGGACTCTACTGGTGTCATTAGCAATGATGGTTTATTTTCATGACCTAGACTGAATGAAAGATCTTTAATCAAACTGTGTTGTATTACAGACAGTTCTGCTGTTTAACCATAAATATTTGGTGTGCAATCTGGTGTTCATCTGCAAGGTTAGTAATATCTATAAAATAAGTAGTTCTCTTTTTATTTGCATTATCTACCAAGTTGATTTTGCTTATGAAGTTTGAACTTAGATCTGAGTGTGCTTTTTGAGGTAATTCCTTGTTGAAATAATTGAATGCCTTCTGGATATTTCTTTCTGCTACAATTCTCAGTCATTTTCCTAGCCAAGTTTTAACAAAAAACCACTAAATCTGTGCTTCTGTAGAAAAGTAAATCTCTACAGTCTGTTCTCAGCTTTCTTCTACATTTCTCATAATATCAAGCCCACACACAGCCCAGATTCCTCAATGGTAGCTGGTGAAATTTTCCCACCTTCTAGCACTAAATATATCCCTATGTCCTGAGCAGCAGCCTGTGTCTGTGTTTTGAGCACAGACTGCTGTTATTTTAGATACCTGCCTCCATAAAGGAGCATCAGTGTTTCTTACATGTCTTCATAATGAGAATTTTTTCATTACTTTCACAGAGGCTTAACCTCATTTCCAAAATTAGCTTGTTCTTGTTCTCCAAGTTAAATAACTAAATACAGATATGTGTGTGTGAGTGTGTGAGTGTGTGTGTGTGTGTGTATAAAATATTGGGAGTCTGTCCATCAAGATCCATATGTATTTATACGTATATAGTGGTTGAAGTAAAGAGCTTCAATCAGGAGGGACTCTTAAATATGTGCCTTCTTTTTAAGCAGCTACTGAAGAGAAGTTTCAAAGTGTTTACACACTTTTCTGAATAGGGGTGCATCGAAGAGCAGGCTTATTTTCTGGAATCAAAACCTTGACTGAAATATCACTGCCTGGAACACCTGCTGCTTGCAAGGCTGACAGCAGCAAGGATAAAAACCATAGCTCATCAGTAATATAAGGACACATTGCATGTAATCATACATGTTGTTTCTCAGGTGAGACCATGTGCTTTAGTAACCCAGCTTTATGCAGTGGGAGCATCAAGATGAAGGTCATGGGTCCCAGAACACAGCTGTGATGAAGCAAATCTACATTGTGACATTCAAATTTGTTATATAATTAGAGCATTCAATTATAGACTGAAAGACATACTTAGACTGTATTAGAATATTCTCTGATGTAAATGAGGTTGGGTTAATTCCCTAACAGGTCAGGCAGTGCAAGAGGTGGAGATAAGCTCCCAGCACTAACTGGGGACAAAATTAAGCAAGTGCCTTGCCTGCCCTGCCCTGCCTCACCTCCTCCTGTGCCCTGGTCCTATGGCCATGAGAGCCCCAGCCACAGAGAACAACGGGCAATGTCCATCTTTTGTTGTAATCTGCTAAGAAATGATTTCTCCCTTGGGCTCCATCTGCAGCTCTGCCCTCGTGTAGGGAATTGGTTGGGTGGAGCAACTGCAAGCACTGGGAGCAGCTAAGACTCTTCAACAGTTTCAGTAGTTTTCTTGGATTAATACTGGATTAATTTCATCTCTGAAAACAATAAGTTTTGATAGGAGACCTTGTTTCTCTAGGCTGATCTGGCAGGTTCAGCCATATCTTACCTAAGTGGGAACATTGAGACTTGTTCAAAGAGAGAGGGAATGCAAGCCAAGACAGAAATATAGGCCCCTATTTTCCTCTGAAAAATATGATTAGGTTTCCATTTTCCTCTTAGGCAGCAATAAGCTATTCCTCTGAGTGAGCAAAGAGTCCTTTATATTTTGGAGATATTTGAGGAAATTACCATGGCATTATTGTTCCATAAGTCACTTCCAAAATATTCTAGATCTCAGGCAGAGGTGAAAAGAGTCTATGACCACACTGCATAGCCTAGAAACAACTAAGATTAAATGCAAGGGCAGCAGGCACAATGTCCAAAGCAGATAAATCAGAGTGACTGCATAGTTGCATTTTTGTTTTTCCACTGTACTAACAGAGAAGGTAAAAGCCTGTATAGGAAATACATGAAAAAACACATACTGGAAGAAATATTTATGTTGTATTAGCATATTCTCTGCTCTAAATGAGTCTGGGCTAATTACTTATCAGACCAAAATGGGATAAGCAGGGGAGATAAGCTCTTAATATCACATTAGGAAAAATTAATTAAGCAGAATAAACATAATTTATTTGATTCTTCTCTTTTCTATTTCAATTGCTTTACTTATCAATCCCAGTAATGTTCTTTAACAAATTCTTAATTTATTTTCTTAAACAGAAAAAAAAATGAAAACAAGCTGGAAAGAGATGAATTTTATCCTGGTTCCTCGTTCTCCTCAGCAGATGAACAACTGCAGCATCAGCACAGATTTCTGCTACTCGAGTTAATGGAGTGCCACTACCAGTCACGGGTTGTCATCCTCTGAGTAAAGCACTCCCACAAGAGGATTGCTGATGGGCACAGGTGAGAAACATGGACTGAGGATTTGCTTGTTGGCTGGAATGGCAAGTAATTGGATAGATGTATATTCCAGGTGTAAGGTAATCCACTGTGTCTCCTGCAGCCTCATGCCATCCTTGTCCTTTTTCTTTCCCCACTTCATTCCAGACCTCATCTTCTCCTACAGGGAGTCAGTGGATCCCAGCTCTTGATCTCCCAACCTGATGAGCTTTTTGCCCCCCAGAATGACACTCTCTGCTTCCAATTTACTTGGCTGGACTGCCCTAACTCTCCAGTTCCTTCTCATGATCCCATTTCTCATCTAGAATAGGTTTGGTATCCAATATATCTGTCTGAGAAATTCTTCCCAGTGCGTTTGAACAACTCTGTCTTCTCTACTCTAGATTTGAACATAGGTGTTGCTTGGACCCAAGGAAGGCAGACCTCTTCTTTTCTTTTGTTGATAGATCTCTTACAGCTTATGTCCATCTGTAGCAAATAGGACCTTTTAGGAAAGTGTTCTGTTGAAATCAAAGTCATCTTTATTAAACATGCACCATGATTTTTCATATACCTGTCACTGACATAAAAGCTGTCTTCTATCAGCTTTTAAGTCCTTACACCAAACTTGCAAGGTGTAGGTTTTGTCACAGAAGACATCAGAATTTTTAACCACAGCATATTTTCCCCAAAAGCCTGTCAGACATGTCAGAGATGTCTGAGTTGTTTTACACTGGTTCCCCTTGAGAATGTGTGTCAAGTAAAACGTCCTGAATGATACAATATCACATTGTTTAGACGGGACAGCAATATCAATGCATTTAATCTCATAAAAAGCATTCTAATATCTTTAGTGACCACTATACAGACTTTCATTGCTTAGAGAAGATAAGGAATGTCCTTGCAAACAAGAAAAATTAGATCCTGTTGTGCCAAGGCCTATGCTCTAAGTAGTTCAAGGTGACCAGTGTACAGCTCAGACTGTTACATAAAACAATTTGCAAAGATCAGTGAAAATTAAACACAAAATGACAGCTTCTTCAAGAAAACAAGATCCAGTGAAAAGCCTCAAGGACTGCACTGAAATAATGTCCAGCAAAGATAAAAAAAAGTGATACTAGACTCAGTGGTACTCCTGCAGAGTAGCTGAGAGAAGACTCAGTCAGGTGCAGGAAGTATGACAATGATTATGTGAGTGATTATGCTGAGATTTATTGCTAACACAGTATGTAAATGCTACCAATGCAGTGTATAATATAAGCAGGTCTGAAGGGCTATAACATGGACAGGTTCAGCTGGAAATGTGCAGGTTTGCAGAAAGCACAATTGCAAAGCAGCAATGCACCCATAGAGCTGCTTTAGGATTTTATCTCCACCTGTTACTCACCTGTCCAAAGCTGAGTGTTCCCATCCTCGTGCTGGTTGTACCCTGCTGGGCTGGATCCACCTG
>JAOTQP010000870.1:65751926-65764361 GCA_026413545.1 Cichladusa arquata | reverse complement strand
TGCATTAGTTATGCAAGCATCCAGACAGTTCCTCCTGCAATTCCCACTGCTGTTCTTATCTTAGGACAGATCATATTCAAGGACTGCATGGGAGAGGGAGTTGGTGTGTGTGGAGGACGCACTCCAAGACCTGACTGTTTTTTGTCACCATCACTGTGGCAAAATTGATATGGTAGGGTAAACCTTACTAATGAGCAAAATCATGAGTGGTGGGCTAGTCTGACTCCCTGGTGACTCAAATCTTGAGCTGCAAAGATGCTGAATTTGACCCAAACTGCAGAAAGATAGGTAGGCAGCAGAAGCACAGCAGTCTGGTTTGTACTTTTTCTTTCCTCCCCAGTTCTTTCCTTTTCCACATAGTTTCCCTTCAATTTCTGAGAAAAACCTGCTTGAGATACTGAAGCTGTCCTTTGGAAAGCTGTTGTGATGCTGTTCATAAACATCCAAAAATCTGTGTTAGAGACAGCAGGGCATTGCTGCAATTTCCATGTTTCCCTGTGACCAACAGACAATATGCTGTCCTGAAGTTTTCAAGCAATGAATTTGCTGTTCAGTGCCAGCACCAGAGAGAGAGGCTGAGTTCCCTTCCCCTGCAGCTCTTGAGCTGGCTTTGTCCCTTTCCCATACAGCCCTGCCTCTCCAGGGAAGGACTGGGCTCTGTCAACAGCTCCAGTAGCATTTCCAGCCCATCTCAGTGAGCTGAAAAACTCTCTTTTCTGAAATAGAAAACCCAACACTTTGTCTTTCTTACTATATCTAAGCCTGTTAAACAATGGTGTCTGTCTCACAGACTTTAAACTGTGAATGCCAATTGGAGTTTTAAAATTAAAGCCCGACTTTTCTGCATTCTAAATATTTTTATTCTTCTTTTCTCCTTATATTTTTCTATCTTTAACAAGGGGTTTAAAAGGTTTTGTGTGATCCATATTGACACAGGAATAAACAAGCATTTGAAACATCAAACCCTATCCAAAGCTTGTTTAGCAATACAGTTTTGTTAGTGACACAGGACCTTCAATTCATTTGACCCTCTGGATCTGTTTGCTTTACTGAAATTTGACTCAGCAAAGTTAAATCCCTTTCTATCATTCTGCAAGACAACTCATTTTATGTTTGGATACAAACCAATCCACTGCCAAAGCTGCATAATCAACTTCTGCCCTAACATTCCAGTTAGTGCTCGTAGGGCTGAATGGAGAAATGAAATGGTGAGAGTTGTATAGAAATATAATTTCCATGGAATGCTCAGTGAATATCAGAACAATAGATGGTGTATTAACTACTGTGTTTACCAGCACTCTTTTCCCTTGGTGTAGCTTATATGTTTCTGTAAGGGGGTAGCAGTCTACCATCATTTTATTGTGCAAAATTCTTGAGTGGATACCATGAAGTAATCTTTTTTTTTTCCAAATTTATTTTTACTTGATATTTGGGAAACTGTTCTGTAATGACAAGCTCTGGAACAAAATCTAAAAGACAAGGCATTTTCTGTGTTTGAAAGATTTCTCCATATGACTGCAAATAAGAAAATTATCGAAATATATATTCTGTTTTTATTCTATATTGTTCAATCAACATGGTTTTTTCTTCCCTCTTGCTATACCATCATGTGCAGATTTTATTTTGTCTTTGGTTCATTTTTAGCATTTATACCTACTTATTATCAAACAAAGCAGAGCAAACAGTTCTTAAAGGATGTGCTGGAGCAAATCATTATATGTTATATTTATTTTTGTGTTCAGCTTGTGGAAGGCTAGCCAGGGATATCTCTTTCCACTTAAAATTTTTAAGTCCATTGGAAAATAATTAGAGGTTGGTCAGATAAGGATTTTCTTCTTTTTTTTTTTTCTTCCCTCCTTCATTTTGTGTTAAACATTTGAATCCATGAAAAGCAGCCTATTACTGTAAGCCATAAAGCAGTTCTTCCCCTGTTTCAGAGAAATCTACTTGAAATGTGTGCAGCCTTTTTGATCTCCAGGCTCCTAGTCTGGGCAAACAGATGGAGTGTTTCTACCTGGGCTATTATTTTCTTTTCCTCTTCTCCCATTTGAGCTAAGCCTTTGCTCCCTGTGCAAGCCAAGAAGGAAGGACTTTTAACCCTGCACACACCATCGTGTGGCTGAGCAGATCACAGAAAGTTCTCAGGACTCTTCAGTCCCAATGGACAGCTCTCATGGACCCCAAAGCATGGCTGCACATCTGCCTCATTTCCCTGCACTGCCTGATTACATTCCAGCCTCTGCCCAGCTGGTGATGGCCACAGGACCACAGCCTGAAGAGGGAAACACTGAAATACTGCTTTCACCAAGGTACATATGAGAGGTATTTGCTGATTTGCTTCTGACTCACTCAATTTTCAGTGGCTTGCAGTATCACTAAAGCAGTTTTTTTCCACTACCTTGTTAAATGGAAGAGACCCTTCTCTTTTATTTGATACATTGGTTTTCTTCAGCTCCTTATATTTCCTCTAAAAGTCCTTAGGCATTTTTCTTAATATAACTCTGTGCCTCAGCTACTGCACCTCACAGGTAACTTTGTAAGAAGAGTGTGGTATATCTGATATGACTCCTGCATGACTCTGATCTGACACAGCCCTATAATGCTACTGGGATGTGATTGCTACATAGCAGTGAGCACCGAGCTAGCACAACACTGGGGGGAAATCTTAGAGGCTGCAAAGAATGCAGCAACATTGGGAAGAAGGCAGTGAAGTGTGGCAAAATGTGAGTAAAGGAATGGAAAGACTGGAATGAAATATTAACAGTAAATGCACTCAGGAAAAAAATATCAGAGGGTGAAGGCTCCTACTGTCTGCACACACTGGAAATAGATACTGACAATGATAAAAGATAATTGTTATTTTCATCTGTAATACAAAATAATGTACATAAGAAAAAGGAGGTAGGAAAATGAAAGGAACAGATTAACCAATGCACCTGAAACTGTGAAAGGTATTGGACTGGCATCATTCCCGTGGCAAGAGTGGGAATCATTAACTTGAGCTATTTAGCATTCCTATCAGGGCAAAACTGTAGAAAACTACAGAATGGAAAAAATTCTGTACTGGTCTCTTGGATAACTATAAATAATTTAAAGCAACTTGCATGTTATCCTTTACAAATCAGTGGGCAACTGATTATGCTGTTAAGTAGTTTTACCATAGCTACCCCCTTTATCAGGAAATGGTGGGGGGCATTAAGATAATGTGCATTTCTTTGGCCACCCCTATTTCGGTTGTTCAATTTTTTCTAGGGAAAAGGAGTTGTCATGTTCATTGCTTGATGCAGCTGCTGTTCAGATCTGGTTTTACATGCATTCTTCTCAGTTTGTCACTCACCTGTGATTAATCAAGCAGAAACTAAGAAATAAAATTATGTATTTTGTAAAGGTGAACTAAGGTTTCAGTAACTCTGAAACTGTGGGTAGGAACACTGTGACAGACTGTCAGGAATTCTAACTTGGTCTAGTTCTAGCTACTTTGGTGAAAACCATATTTTCTGAGAATCTGAATTTTAAGCATCCTTGCTATGTTCTTCATAATGCAGTATAATCTCTGTAGGAGTAATAACTTGGGAAAATTTTGCTTTGGTCAATATCTGAAATGAAAATTATGTCATTAGCTGTGAGCTGTCTCCCAGGGCAAAAATACACCCAGTTATTACTTGAGACCAGGAAAAAAACTGCAATATTCTCCTTATTTTAATCTTTTACTAGATGATGATAATGGCAAATTAGAAATTACTTCCAAGTTCCAACTTCATTTTAACATTTAGGATATCTGCCTGCTGCACATTTAAAATGATTTCCAATTACAACAGTATGTGAGATATCTCAGTGTTTGAGGTCCCTCACAACAGGCCCACGGGACAGGAAAATGCAATTTCTGTGCAAATGCAAACAGAGCTATAGACTTACTTTCCCCAGGGAAGTAAGTGATTGATACATGTGTATATATATAAAATATAGATATGTATGTTTTATATATATGTGTGTGCATATCTATAAACTCAATCCAGTGGTGTTTAAGTCCAGAATATGTCTCTGATGCATGAACCATAATCCTTGATCCCATATTCTGACATGTCAAATGATACCCTCAAAAATATATTAAAATTCATTATACTCTAGACATATTACTAAAATGTTCCTTTGGGGTATGACTTGTTTGAATAGAAGTACAAAAAATAAATTAGGCAGTTATTTACTTACATATTGCCCACAGTTCTATAGATTTATGAAGAAAACAAATCTGGAGTGCTGCATTGCACAACTTCATAACACTGCAGTTAGATTTTCCCTTGTATTTACAGAATGGCTTATTTTAAAATCTACTCAAGCACTGGAAAAACATAAATATGCAGCTCCACAGATCTGGAGGTCAGGTTCCTATGACTGTAATACCTATCTTCCTTTGGCAAAGCTCTCCAATTTAGGGTAAAACTCTGCTTGCCTTTCTCACATTTGATTTAGGATGGAAATACACGAGTGAAGGAACAGGTTTTGTCAGAGTATTGTACACAGTGCTGACTGCTCCAAACAAAAATATGTACTAAGGTTGTCATCTAAGAGGGGCAGAATATGACAGTGTTTGGTAGAAATATTTCTAAGAGGTCTATTGGCACATTCATGAATTTATAGGAAATCTAACTAAAATATGTCTGATATATGGCTATTTATCCCTCCTAACCTGAAGGCTCATAGTTGAAGCCTCATTTTGACACTCTATTATTATTAGAATTTTTAAATAAAATGAGTCAACAGATGTAAAAGCTGGCATCAGTCTTAACACCTTCAATTTCTGATCAGGAATGAATTTCTGTACAGGTGGAAATTGCATGTGGAAAAGCAAAGGCAAAGTGAAACTTATCTCCCTCAGATATTACCCAAACCAAAAGATTTTTAAAAAGGAAATGCTCTTAGATGCCTAGATCCATAAAGGTCTTGAGGTAACCGAGAGCAAAATGTGTGGGGTTTAGATATCTATCCAAAGTTCCTATATATATAATCTACTCCCTTTAATTTTATTATACTACCCTAAGAATTAATACCATAAATAGTTCCATTATTATGTAATCCCCTAAGAATTAATACCAAAAATAGTGATGGCAGAAGGAACAAATTGGAGAGAAGCTTGGGATATCTCATCCCTTATGTCTTGGGGCTGAAATGAGTCATACTGCCATGTCTCCTATGGCAAAGAAGACTTTCACAGCTGAGAGGCCAGGTTAGAGCCTTGAAATTTCTGTGCAGCAGTCCTGAGACAGATGGTTGCAGGGTTCAGAAGGTGTTATTCTAAGAACACAGTACTATGTCTATCCACCTGTGGCTTTCAACCAGGATTGTGACTTGTTTATCCTCTATTTTGTTGTCCCACCCTCTATTCAGGGCTGTTCAGGGGAGGTGTGTAATGAAAAAGAATCTGAGTTGGTTTGGCTCCAGCTGGTCCTGGTGCCTGTTGTCCAATGTGGGTTTGGTTTAGTTGTGGGGACAACGCTTGGGACACAATGAGAGAGAAACTCAAAATACTCAGAGGCTTTTGAAGAGCTGAACATTTTGTTTACTAGCTAGTTACCACTGCAAATAAAAATTTTAGTGCTCAAGATAAGATTAGTTTTATCTTTCTGCTAGGAAATTTGTAGCATATTCCTTGGACTTAAATTGATAGACTTCAAATTTTCTAACAAGCTTTGGTTCTTTGAAAATCATCTAAAAACAGCAACATGTGAAAGCAAACCAACTCTTCTTATTTTCCCTGTAGGTATAGTGAGAATCCTATCTCCAAACAACCTTAAAGAAAGTTTCTGGTGCTACTTTTCTATTCTTGTTAGTTCAGCATAGGCAACAGTAAAGGCCTTGTTGACATTAGGCAAATGTGCAATGATGCAGCAAAATCAATTTAGTCACACTGATGCAAATCCCTCACACGGATATAATGCCTGTGTGCAAAGTAGGGCATTTCTGAATATACATAATATTTACAATGAAGTCAGAGAGACTCTATTCCTCCCAACTGATTCCTTAATGTGATTTATATAGGTGCCCCTGGTAGCCTTAATTGAAAGAAAGGAACTTTTTGGTCAAAAATAAGGGTTTGTTAGGGGTACTGCTGGGAAGGAATATTACGACCTTTAAATTGCAAGTTGCAGTAGCTTAACAAATTTTAAAAATATCCTTTACCTTTAAACTGAGGATATTTGCCCTTAAAATCACTAGAAAAAGAAATATGTGATTTCACAACTCCATTATATGGTTACTTTTCAGAACAGAAGTGAAAATTAATGTATTTTTGGTCCTGGGCTGTTTTTAGTAATTTCATGTGATCTGCTGTCAACAAGAGGGAAAACAAACCTCTGATGCTCAATAAGACTAAGAGAACAAAATGTACCTTACTGTGGGTATTCAGTTAAAGTTCTATGGGTAAAAAATGGCACAGCCTGTGAAGGTGTTATTGAAAAACAGGTGGGGTCAGCAAGGGAGGTGACAGTAGGAATACCAGCAATGAGGTAATAACCATCTTTTTTTGCAGTCTGAAGAGGTTTGGGGATTTGTTTTCTTTTTCTTTTAATGCCTCAGCAAACTGTGAATTTTAAGTAAAAGTTTTAGTAATTTTGTAAGTGTCTTCTAGCTGTTTTGGAGGAAAAAACTTCCAAATACTTCACGTGGCAGTATATAATTTATTTAACACAGTAATAAATGCAATATCAAAATCCAAATAAAACATAATTATTTAAAGCATAGTTTTTAATCAAATACAGAATATATGGCAGTATTTTTTTTTTAAGTATTTTAAATTTGGGGAAAGTCTTTCCTAATCTGAATGGAAGGACATTTTGAAACCTGGAATCCTTTTTTTAAGTGAATCTTTGATTCCCCTGGCAGCTAAAGACTCCTGTTAGCGAAGTGAAAAGATACGCAGGGCTTCTTTTCCATGTCCAAGTCCCTATAGCCTGACTGTTAAAGCAACATTTTCCTCCTCCACCTTCCCTCAAAAAGAAGATTAGGAAGTCCCTTTTCAGGAATGAAGTCAGGGCAGAATCTCATGCTGGTGGATTACAGTCTCCCAGCAGAGCCAGGTGACTTGAGGAAACGCTGGTTTGTTCATATATTGCCAGGAGTTGGCACTGCTTCATTTTGTTGTAGCAACAATGCCAACCTGAGTAGGAAACCCTCATGAGAATAAGGAATCACAGAATATGCTGAGTTGGGAGGGACCCACAAGGATCATGGAGACAGGGCAAGGGAAGTGCTTAGGCAGGCAGGGAGCAAAGCAATCAATTTTTACTGAATTTCAAACCCACAGGCGATACAACTATACCCCCTGCTTTATAATTACTGAGATTCATCAACAGAAGCTGTGGCCCCCACTGGGCAATTCCCAAGTTCCTTGAAATGAGTCTAATACCCAATGAGGTTACTTGTGCTGCTGCAGAAAGATATTTCTGGCCTTTTACGTGTCAGAAAAGAAACTGGATGTGACAGATTTGGAGCTGGCCTGTGATAATTTAGGAATATGGTCTGTTGGCCTGATTATTTGGTTGAATATCTGGGTTTAACTCATCAGAGATTAGCTTGCAGTTGCATTCTTAAATTATCAGGGCTGATCTGTGCTCATTACCCTGGGATGCCCCACTTCCATTGATGCTGCACAGCCAGGGAGCACAGGGACTTGAAAGGGGAAGACAATAAGTTTTGAACCACAGCATCTCTACATGGGCAGGCCTAGCATCCTACTCACCCCTAGGAGAGATATAGGGTTCCAGAGGTCCATTGGGAACTAGAGATGGGACCTGTAGGTGCCTGATAAAAAAGTGGATAGAGCATTGTTAGGAGATACTAACTGGGATATGTTTGTGTGTATCTCAGCTGTTTCTGTGTGTTTGTGGAATTTTTGATTTTTAGTGAACACTAAAAAATACCTTTGGAAGAAAAAGGGGTTGTGAATACTACAGTCATTTCCATCAGTTTTTACCTAATACTGAGTGTTCAGAACTGCCATGCTGCCTCTCACCTAAAGCAAGCTCTTTTTCCCTGAAATCTAATCTAACAGGATGAACCCAGGCTTAATTTACAAAAGCAGAGTGTCTTCTCTGACCATGAAACCAATAGGAAACTGTGCAGAGGTGATATTATTTTATAGTTTACAGTGGAGGCATGTTGTGTGGAGAACTGGAAACATTAGATGGCAGCTGGCCCACTCCAGAGTGCTGGACCCAGTCTTATCTGGGGTGAGCTTCCAGCTAAAACTGATCAAGCAAATCTCTTCTCAATTGTCAAAGTGTCAGTTGCTGTTTGCCAGGTGCTGGAGAAATATTTTACTTGGGTAAAGAGCACATATAATAGGACACAAAAAAGGTTTCCAATCTGGAAGAAAATTTTTATGTGTCTCTGTATATGTTAGGTATATACTTATGTGAAGTACAGAAAACAGGAAGTTGAAAATCCTAAGAAAATGACCTGAACTGAGTTTTTCTCACTCTCTCCTTACTGAAAGAACAAGTGAGTAGTTTACTATAGCTTGATGGGTTCTTGATTGTGGAGTTCCAAAAGGCAGCCTACAGATTTAAGCTATATTCTAGATCAATTCCTAGTTCAGCCTTCAGAGCTTGGGAGGCACTATGTTCATTCATTGCTTGTTCCAGATGTCTTATTATGTAAAGTTCTCCTATTTCACTGTTGCTGGGAAGGTTAATATATTACATTTCCCTAGCCGTGAATTCCTAATGTATTCTTCTTGCTTCCAGTGAACATATTTTATATTTTACAGATTTCAAAAACCAACCACTTATTAAGATGTCCATTTCTCAAAAGGACACAGACCAGTAAAGGCTGTATGTTCTGGGACACATCCTCCCAGTGACTACTTTGTGTTGCTGTAATAGAGTCTGGCCAAAAAGCTGACAGATGTCATCTATATTTTGGATGACTACGGTGTCAAAAGCATTTTTTAATGACACAGATGGAGCACTGAGTCTCCTCCCAACTTCCTTCACTGTTGCCACATAAAGGTTAAACTGGGTTGGCACACTGCAAAGACCCATGGCTTTATTTTGGTCTGTAAAAAAAAAAAACAACTTTGGAAAGAGACTGTTTAGTGTCACATAGCTGTTTTAAGAGGAGGAAATGCACATGCTGACCTTTAGAGGTAATCTGGGAAGATTTGCATCTGTTGCATTTGCAAGGCCAAGTGACTGCTAGAAAATCTAGAAATACAGGAAAGAGACAAACTGAAAGGAATAAAAGGAGGAAATTAGAGCCAGCAAGTAAATTCTAAGTGCAAGGAATCTCTAGTTATGAGATGTCCATTGAGGTTCTTCAGTGCAGCTGGCAGCCATTTCTTTCTGCAGCTGAACTTTCTGAATAACTTTTTGTGCAGTACATCACAGGAATGTAGATTACAAATGGCAAAGATCTAGACTGCAGCCACAAAGTGTATATCTGAACAGAAGGTAAAATGCTTCTGGAATCTGCTTTAAATGAGATGTCCAGAAGAAGCAAAGGAGGTAGTAAAACAAATTATAAACAGGAGTAATGAGTAGCATAGGAAGGGAAGAGAGAAGCAGCCTCAGCTTCTGGATGTTTCCTGTAAGTCATCTTGATTTCCATTTACCAGCTTGTCACCATCATCATTCTTACTTCATTGATTTGACTCATTCCAGTGAAACGCTGAAGAGCCCAACAAGTCGTCTTCCATCAGAAACTAGACAAAACCATCAGCGAGTTCAGCACATACTGCCCAGTGGCTGGCTTGTCTGCATGTCCTTCTCCAGCAGCCCCCAGCCAGCTCTGCCGTGTTCCCTGATGGCCAGGTGTGGTGTAGCTGTGGCCAAAAGCTGTGCACCCAGGTCAGTATAGATATGTTACTTCTTTCACTGATCGTTGTCACATTTCGTCTAAACAATGTGCTTACATTTAAAAGTTTCTTCCCTCACTCTCTTGTCTACGTGTACTGCACGTTAGTTATCCCAGGGTGTTTTTTTCTGTTCCTCCGTGCCCTGTTTGTTCCTGTCCCAAGTACTCCTAATATGATGCTAACTACAGGCCCACTAACAGGAAGGCTCTACATTCAAATTCAAATTATGCAAGTTCAAGCTTTCATTTTAAATCAGATGCTGTTCCGATGCCATGCAACTACTCAGTTTGAGCGAGCTTTGCAAACATCCCAAGCAAACAAACTTTGCAGGAAACATAATCCTATTATTTTACTAATCTTTGGGACACTGCCTCATGGGGATCATCATTTGCAACAAAGCCTCTACTCAGTTCCTTCACAGGGTGATCTTTGTACCATTACACAGTAAACATTGCTGTTTTCCTTTGTTGACATCTGTTGGAGAAATAGTTCATACTAGTTACAGAAACTACCTAGTTTGATGATCTTATGACTTGCTACTACTCCTCACAAATGTATTATTTACTGACTTTCCGATCATGTTTGCTCTCAATACTGATCAACCATTCTTCAGCTATTGCCCGTTCCTCAACAGACCCTTTCTAACGGCGTTTTTGGTGATTTTCACTTTGCAGAACCTGTCCCATCCTCCTTAACTTGAATTCAGAACCCATGCTCTCAGTCTGCTAGCTCCTGTCACGATGGATTGTTAGCACATCATCATAGGACATTGGATAGCCAAACCTGTGGGGGGGTGGAAAGAGGACTACAGGGCTCTCTCCTACCACTTGGTGACTCTTAGTGAAGGGACAGAGGCAGCTGGAGTGGGAGGCAGAAGCTGTACTTAAGGAGATTGCTTCTGGAGACATTTTTTCCTTATGTGTTGGCAGGTCAACGATTAAGAATGTGTGGCTTGTCCCCACCATTGATATTCTGAATCAGAGAATGACATTTCCCTCTTAACAATTCCTCATTGTCAAGCCAAATCCATTCCTCCTCCCCAAAACAACCTGTAGTATTGTTCTCCTGTTACCATGATAAATTATGCATGTGAGACATGCTGAATCATGACAATGCTCCTATATACAGTTGTTCCTTGTGCTGACGAAATTTGTCTTTTGTCATGTATGGCTTTTTTTATGGTCCTATTTATTATGGGACCGATGTTAGGGTCTTGATGAAATTGCAAGGAAGTGGGAAGTATCCTAGCTGCTCTGAGAATTTAAGCACAGACATCTGGAATATTCTGAGGAGCTTGGATCAGTTTATGGTTGATCAGCAACCAATGTATAAGCAATGCTTTGTGTCTGCATGCACACTTCACAGAATCATAGAACAGTTTGGGTTGGAAGAAACCTTAACTATTATCTACTTCCACCCCCCCTACCATGGGCACGTCATCTTTTACTACATCAGGTTCCTCCAAGTCCTGTCCAGATAAATAACACAGAGAATAGAAATTTTCAGTTCCGCTGAAGATGCTAGATAGAGCTTAAAGACGAGCTAACAACAAAAGAGAAAAGAATGTAAAAGTGTGCACACAGGATGATAAATGTAGCTGGATCCAGTAGATAAAGAGATAATGAGGAATATATTGGCTTTTTGGGCAAAGTTATATAGAAACAAACAACAGCGCATGCCCTATGAGAAGTTCAAGGAAACTTGAACATTGGGGGCTCTTGGTGAGTACAACCACCAAAGGCCCCTTCAGACAACCCTCTAGGAACATTAAAGGACTTCCAGTAGGAGACAGCTGCATGCAAATTAGTTCTGTGAAAAGTGATGTTTATGTATTAGCCAGAAGGACACTGTAATTAATCAATATGTATGGTCACGATGGAATATATACCTTGTTGTACCTTTTGGACACATATCAGATTAACAGAGCTGTCCTTCTGATGTGTCCAGCACTGTAATGCCTGCTGTCTGATGCTCAAAATTGTGTTAGAAAGTTTGTTGCCTATCTGATTTCAGTACCAGTCTAACATTGCTTTGAACACTTCCAGGGTTGGGGCATCCACAGTTCTATGGGCACCTGTTCTAATGTCTCACCATGTCTCACTTAATGGCCTTTGATTCAATAAGATGTTGTGTCTAAACAAGAACTGTACTTTTCTGTTTTATCTTTTTAATTGTACCAATTATCTTCAGTCAGGTAACGTGGCTGCATGTGGTGGTACTGCTGTGATGACAGGCCAAAACCTACAGACTCTCACCTGCACACGGGGCAGAGAGAAGGGTGACCTCTTTTAACGCCCTGTCCAAGGGACAAAGACTTCCACAGAATGGAAGGGACCACAGAGGGTCATCTGGCCCGACCTCCCTTCTCAAGCGCGGTCATTCTAGAGCACACAGGCGGTTCTTGAGCATCTCCAGCGAGGGAGATTCCACACCCTCACTGGGCAGCCTGTTCCAGTCACCCAGACAGCAAAGAAGTTTTTCGTCATATTCAAAAGGAGAACTCCCCGTTCTACATCCCTACAGATGCAGGTACACCCCAGGGGAGAGAACGCGGTCCGCGGTGCGGGGCCGGGCGGGTTCCTGGG
>JAOTQP010000870.1:65702015-65751826 GCA_026413545.1 Cichladusa arquata | reverse complement strand
AGGCAGGCATAGGAGCACAGGGCTGGGAGGTGGGGGCGAGGAGTGGGGGGGGTGCGGAGGGTTGGGGTTGGCTTGGCTGGGTGCATGACACGGTTTGGCCACACGGTGGCAGTGGTACAGTAGGGATTGAGGCATTGGAAGGGGGGAGGGGGGCGAATGGCGGGCTGTGGGCAGCTTGCGCGGCGTGGTGATTGTTGGAATGCTGGAGGAATGTCATTTCCCTGGCGACTGTGGGGAGTGAGGGGTTGCAAGGGGCCCCCGTGGGGGCAGTGAGGGGGAGGTCGGTGTGAGTGTTGGCTGAGGTTTGTGCTGGGATAAGGTGAGGGGGGGACGGGCTGGCGATGGAATATGGCGCGGGGGACTGAGAACAGGGGGAGGGGGAGATTAGAGGATGTGGGACAGGGCTGGACGGCTGCAGCGCACCGTGCGATGTGGCTACACCACTGTCAAGCGACAAAGCAGAAGCGAATGTCGCAGAGGATGACGCGACGCAGTGCGCAGCAACGGAGCCGGGGAGCTGTGAGGAAACTGGGGCCATCGGAACGTGCGCGTTGTTGCCGGAGGGATGGGGGCCGCCGTGAGAGTCGGTGAAAAGCGTGGTTATGAGTGAGGGCTGGGAGCTTTGCAGGGAAAATGTGGAGGTGGGAAGGGAGAGCGATGTTTGGAGCGGCTGTGGTGGGGAACAAAACACGTATTGTGGTATAACGTAAGCAGGGTACGGAGCGGGACCCAGGGACACGAGGGGATGTGGCAGCATTGCAGTTCCGGCTGGCGCGGTGGGGCGGGAGTCAGGGGGTGACGAAACAAGCATGCACAGCTGTGCAGGGTTCAGCGGCGGCGGCGGGGGGGCCGTGCCCGGCGGACCGGCCGGGAGTAGCGGCGGCGGCGCTGAGCGGGGAGAACGAGGCCGAGAGCCGGCAGGGCCCGGCGGAGCGCGGCGGGGACGCGGCCCCGCTCAACCTGTTGGACACTTGCGGCGTGTGCGGGCAGCCCATCCAGAGCCGGCGGCCCAAGCTGCTGCCCTGCCTGCACTCGGTGTGCCAGCGCTGCCTGCCGCAGCCCGACCGGTACCTCATGCTGCCCCCCGTCCTGAGCTCCGCGGCCGCCGCCGCCCTCAAGGAGCCGCCGCCGGCGGCGCCTCCCTCCTCGCCCGTCTCTTCGCAAGCCTCACCGCTGCACTGCACGCCCAGTAAGTGTCCCTTGTGCCGTACCCCCCTGCCCTGCCTGGGGGTGCCGCCCTCACCCCGCAGCCCTGCGGGTCGCATTGGGGCCCGGGGAGCTGTCGGGACCGGGTGCCGTGGGCGGGGTGCGGGTGCCCGGCCGCGGAGCTGCCGGGGCACGGAGCTGTCGGGACGGGCGCTGCTCGCCAGCGCCGAGGCTGGCGGCGGCGTTGTGCTTTGGCTTGGTTTGTTTTAATGGTTATTTTTTAAATTTCCCACCTCCGAGGGAAGGCAGAACTGTTGTGGTTTCCCAGGACCTCTCTGTGCGGATGGAGAGGGGCGGTGAGAGCCGGCCTCCCGCTGCGGGCCGCGGGGCCGGGCAGCCCTTCACGGGAGAGCCGGCAGGAATTGGCCCCCGGCCGGCGGAAAGCCTGAACGCGGGCTGATAACAAGGCGCAGGAACGTAGCGAGAGAGCAGCGTTTTTATTTGGAGTGATGTTGGGAGTGCGCAGCGCGGCCGGAGGGGAGTCCTGCAGGTGTCGGCGGTGGGGAGCGGGGCGGCGGAGCGATGATGGCAACGCTTGTCCGCGCGGTGGGCAGCGGTGGCTCTGCTAATGCATTCATGCGCCACTTAGCCTAATTACGCCCCAGGGAGAATGCCGCCAGGAAGTTTTGCTCAGTTCCTGTACTGACACAGTAGCCTGTGACAATGTGTTCGAAAAGTACGGATCGATGTGGAATAAACTCCTCCCGTTTGAAACTACTTTACTATTTTTTCCCCCCCTAGCCCTTTTAGGCTAGGTCTAATGGCTCACTTAGTTTTGTTCAAGGCAGTTTCGTCTTAGAAAAAAGTGCGAACAAGCATCCTGTAGTGGAAGCTGGGCAAGGTCTTGGGAAAACTTGTGTAGGAAAGAGGAAGTGCGATGGAAATTGAGCTAATGCATAGGTATTGTTGGAATGTGTAGTGAGGGTTCAAGTGAAAAGTAGTAGCTCCAGGTTGACCATTCTTAAGTCCTTAGGAAAATTTCACCATCCTGCTGGGGTTCTGACCAAAGATTACCACTTGAATATGTAATGTGTTTGCAACAATTTGTAAAGGAAACATCCTCTTCAGAGAAATAAATATTTAGAACAGTTAGAGACTTGCTTCTGAATGTCTGAGAAACTCCCAAGTACGTTAACAGAATATGTATTCATCTATGTGAATGTCTATGGTAATATATTCATTCAGTCTTTAATTTTGGCATGTAAAGTATGTCGTAGTCAGACTGCCTAATCAAAAGTTATAGAATGGGAAAATCTGTGAGACCCAAAGCCTATATACTTAAGCTTGGTTGATTCAGGACATGAATTGCTTATAAGTCTGTGAGTAGAAATGGGAAATTCTGCCTGAGAGGAACAGAAAAACACAGACTCTGGAGTATGATGAGATATTTCAAGATGAGATACTTGGGAATAGGAAAGAGGGCTTAGATACAAGCTCAGGAGTTTGTAAGGTAGTGTCAGAGGCAGCATCATAATTTGTTTTCTGAGATTCGAGGTCATGAACAGCACAGGTCCATTCCCAGATGTTCTGTATAAATATAGCAGAAATAGGGATCTGTAGCTGAATGAGAAATGAGATGCATCATAAGAATTAAAAGATTAGTGCTGTTCAAACATCTGCTTGATAATGAATCACAGCAACAGTAAACTTATAGCTCTGTTCCCTCCTTTTGATTGTGAGTTTGTTCTGTATGAATGACTTTCACAGGACATACTCTCCCTCATTCTAGAGATTCAGGCATGTTGTATTTTTGGTGACAATTATTTTTACCCTGTTGACTTTTCTCCCAAGCTACTTTTAGGCTTCCATACTAGAGTTTGTTGTCCAGTGGGAAGAAGAAACTCACTCTCACTTTGAGGCATTTTTTATATCTTTACTTGTTATGTATTTGCCCTGGTTAAAATGACAGGGGCTGTTTATTAGATTGCTATGGCCAAACTTGGTGAAGTGGATTGCCTACTTTCTGTTTTCCAGCTGGTACAAAAAAAAAAAACCTGTGAATTTCAAGTTAGGATTGGGAAAAATCCACCTGTTACTGTTCAAAACTGATTATATAGAGAAAATTTGTTACAGCTGGAGGAGTTGCTAAATTCTCACAAGATGGTAGGAAGGACCAAAATGGTGCAAAACTGTCACCTCTTCTGGTAATACATTAGGCAAAATGCTTATGAGGAATGACATGAAGAAATAAACTGAAGAGTATAGTCTTAGAAAGCTGGATAACAAGTGACTCTCATGATGAAAATTACGAAATTACTGTGACTAAACTGAAGAATTAAACATCAAGGAAGCTGTTTTCGCTGGAAGGAATGTCCTAAGTAAGGAACACAATAGAATTGCAAGCTATGGAAATGTCCTGAGAGATAAGCAGACAGGCTGCTTATGTGCCTGTGCTGAGCCTCGAGTTTCACAAAAAGAAGCCTGAAGAAAGACTCCATTCTACAATCTACCTTGAACAAAAGAGAGGATGTGATTTGAAAAGTGCTTCACCAAACCAGCCTTGTGTGTTGTATGATTACTGAAATTAGCTGAGAAGCAGGTAGCTGAAGAGGTTGAGTTTCAAGAATAATGTGAAGACACTTTTTGTCTTCATTAAACTGTTTCCAAAAAGAAACATTTGTTCACTTTACTAGAAAAAAGTGTGCCTTCAACTTCCAACATACAGATGAGTTTATTTGTTGGCTCTCTTTCTGTGAAGATTCTAACAACTAATTAAGGAGCTGTGAAAGACTTCAAGCTTGAAGTGAATTAAGAATTCTGGAGTTGCTCACTTGAATACAAGATCCAACATGGATAACAGCAGACAAGTGACAAGACATGCAGAGGAGTTTAATGTGCTAAATGTTAACTAGTAATTCCCTTGCAAAGGGAAGCTGGTGGAGAGGCCAGTTGGCATGGCTATATTCTATACTGCCCCATGCACTCAGTTTTGAAGTAGAATAACTTCCATAGAAAAGAAAACCTTGAGTTTCTGATTTTTCTATCATTCCTGAAGTTGGAGGTGTTGAAGAAGCATCAGTGTATTATCAGACACCAGTGGTATTGGCACTGGAGAGGTCACTGCTTTCTGAATGTCCAGTGGTAGCTTATTTACTATAGGTGATATTTTTGATGTTGCATTGCCAAAAAATGCGTTGTTAGACAGAAAATTATGATCTGCAGGGAGTGCTGCAAGAGCAGCTCTGTGAATGTGGCACTCACTTGTGAGCAAGTATCTTCAGCTACCTACCTCTACTATTTGGCTAAGTTCATGAGGGTCTTCTTGTTGTTTCTCAAGTGGCCATTCTTTACTGTCCAGGTGTGTGAGTTACAACTGGAGCACACACAAAAAAGGCTGTTATTAGGAGTCTGCCATTTGCCCAAATTTTGTCTGGGCTGCACTTCAGTAAGTGAGTAGTAGCCTGTACTTAAAGGGTAGTATTTGTAATGTGCAGATCCTCACAGTACTCTTCTGGAATTTTCAAATGTGTAAGCTGTAAAGTTAGAGATGGGAATTCTATTCCTTCTAAAAACTTCTAAAGTTGCAAGTAGCCTTGTTTGTTCTTTGTCATAAATCTGTACATGAAATAGAGTTGGAACTGCTGTGGGGAAATAGTTGTGAATGGAACTGCATAGCAAAGTTTTATGCAGGTATCATCACAAAATCTTGCTAGTGTCAATGCCAAAAGAGTAGGGGGAAACTTTTTTTTTTTCTGTAACTGCTTTTTCTGGTCCTCTGTAGCAAACCTGGTAGCAAACAAATTTATATGAATCTGTTAGAAGCATATAATGTTTGGACAATCCCATGATGTAAATTCTTGGGGAGTGTCTGGACTAACATTTCAGATATGTTCAATATATGCTGTTAATTAAGGAATAAATACTTCCAAGTTACTAAATTTAGAGGTGTTCATGTTTCAGGTTGTTACTTCCCAGAAACATTTGCTTGGCAGTACAGTTTAGAGTTCTCTAATGATGCAGTGAAAACCCTACCCTTGACATCTCACATAGGTGGATGGCATCTGCTTTTTTATTATGTCCCATAGTCCTTTTACAGATAGCTTGAAATGCTTTCAGCTTGTCACCTGGTCTTTATATCTGGACTTTCTGATGTCATCACTTCATTTGACCTTGAAACTACAGCTTTTGACATGAGTTTAAATTTTATTACTTGTCTGTTTTGTTACTTCCCTCCTTTAGTTGGATAATGATTGAGATCCTTATTAGCTAGTTTGAAGGATGTAATAGTGTCATTTGATCTTTCTTATGGTGAAATTCAATTTTTCTTCCACATCTTGGTAGTCTGAGAAGACTTGAGATTCTTTTTCTGAATTTACTACTAACAAATAATTATTTCCATTTCATCCTTGATATTGCCACTTGCTAAAAGTGAATTCTCTCCATCTTTGCTATTACAAAGAGCCCATGTTTTATTTGTATGGCTATACATTCACACTTTCAGACGTGGTTGCATCTATGCATTCTTTTCACAAGGATCATCTTGTTTCTCTTGTTGTGCCTCAGGAAGTTAATTGTTTAACCTCCAAAATAAAGGAGATTGGGGAGTGCTAATATTTGGAAATAGTGTGTTATAGGAATATGTATAGGAAAGACATGTCTAGTTTTCATTTTGTTTTGGATTTGTGCTTCCTTTGAATTGAAAATTCCCAGGGCCCCAGAGATTGCTTATGTGAAATGCATTTGGAATTGTTACAGGTGAAATAGTGTTATTGTTTCAATAGCTTGTAATGGACAAATCTCTTGGTTAAAAAAGTCACAAAGCTAGTAAAAGCTTAAAATATCAATATAAATATTAATGAGTAGAGAGTGTTTTTCCACATTATTTTTCAAGTTAATACTCTTATTTTAGATAAAAGTGTACTCTCAAGATATATACAGTAATATATGATACTTATTGTACAAGTGTAATTTGAAGTAGGGACGTATTTGCCAAAAGTTACAGCTTTCTCTTCTACCAGGAATTCCATAAAAATCGGGAGGCATGCCTATGCAGCCTTTATTAAGGCAGGCAACTGCATGCTGTGGAAATAAATTTGCATCATGCTTGCTCTGATACATGATTAATATAAGTATGTAATAGATATTTATTGTCTTATGTATGCAGAATAGTATTTCTAGGGTAGTTTGGATGCATTTGTGTTGTTGCTTCTTTTGCCCATGGAAAATGGGAGATTGAAAAGCTGAAACCATCAGGAACATCAGATGAATGCTGAAACAACTGCAGTTGCCAAGCTCATTCCAATTAGAAGCCTTAGAAAAATTAGGCTGTACAAGTTATGAAAATAGCTGCATAATTGTGTGAAACTTCTTTTCAAAGATTTCTCTCCTCAGAGGCCACCCCGGCTCTGTTTCAATACAAAATCAGCTTATAATGCCTCTGGTAAGCAGTTAGTGCTTTTATCAGTGGAAAGGAATTCTAGATCATAAAGTGAAAGGATCATAAGGAAAGCAAATACATACTAGAGTATTAAAAATTCTCATGTGTGTAACTGAAAGTGTATTGGGTTGTTTGAATGCTCATGATAGAGATATTTCTCAAGAAAATGTCTGAGGAGCAAGGGAAAATAGTGATGCATCTGTTCATGAAGAGGCAAGTGGAAGAATGTTTTTGTGGGCTAGTTTATTCCTAGGAAAAATGTTCTGAAGAACTACTCAGTTATGCAGCAGGCTTTTAGCTTGGTCTGCTGAATTCCATGAGTACCACAAAGTGACCACGTTCTCTCCACTTCACCAGTTTGTTAAATTTGAGAAAGAAATTTTGTTGAAGCTCTTGATTCTGAATGTAGTGTTGTTAACGAGACTTGTCTTTTGTACAGGACAAATCTTTGTGCCAATATTGTGTGTGTTTGCTGAGATGCTGTAGGAGGAATTTCCATATTATTTAGTGGAATTTCCCAGTAACGGTAGACTTGTAAAGCTGGTATTTTGCCTGTTGTATCTAATCTAAAAACAAGTCAGGGGAAAACCAAAAGGAACTTTAAGTGAATTCTAAATAGGACTGTATTTCAAGATGAGTAACTGACTAGATTAAAAAATCCACTATTTCTGAAGTTGGAAATTTAGACTTCTTTTAAAAGTTTTTGCAGTAACATGAAATACTTTCATATAGTTGTGTGGTGGTTTGACCTTGGATGGATGGTTGATGCCCACCAAAGCTGTTCTGTCACTCTCCTTTACAACTGGAAAGAGGAGAGAAAATGTAGCAGAAGGCTCCAGGTCAAGGCAAAAGGCTGTAGGTCAAGATAAGGATGGGGGAATCAATCAGCAATTACCATAATGGGCAGAACAGACTCAGTTTGGGGAAATTACTGAATTTGTGACCAATCATAATCTGAGTAGGATGATGAGAAGTAAAAGCAAACTTCAAAAAAACCTTTCCCCCTCCCCTTTTTATATTTTTTAAATATAAAAAAAATTATATTTAACTTTTATGCGCTGTAACAATTTTCTGATGTGTTCTTTTTTCTTCTGCAAATTTAAATGTCACAGCAAAAATGTTTTCATAGAAAAATTCCAGTGATGCTTTTAAAATTTACTTCTGCAATTAGGTGGCTATGGAGTTGTGTATGTTTAAAGTATGTACTTGAAGTTCAAATGGACTTTGAAGGCACCAGTGCAATAGTTGAACTGGCCAAATTATCTGCTTTTTTGCCTACTGGCCAGAGAGTATGTATAAAACTGTAAATATTTACTATCAAAGAAAGCATGAAACAGTTGTGTGAAGTAAGGAAGAAAATGACACTATTTTAAATAGGAAACAGTCTTGTAAAATCAGCTATGAAACCAAAGGTGAGTCAAGGAATGTCCCTAATTACTTGATACCATCTCTCTGGTGATTCAAGTAAATGCTTATTTGAAGCTTTTATGTGGGAGAAAATTGCCTATTACCTTACATACATTACTAACATGATAGAGGACTGATGTTCAACAAGGTTTCTACTTATTTTTGAAGTTTATCAGTGGGCTATGGGAAAAGGATGACAGTAAGCAAGGCTCAGCTCTTTGAACTGCGCTCATGGGCTTTGAGGGCCCTTGTTTGTAACGTGGATTTGGGTCATGGAGACATCCTCCCTTAAAAAAAAAAAGAAATCTGCAACTCTAGTGCTGAATCCTCTCTAAATGGGAGTACATAGACAGGGAAACGAAGCCGTTTGCCTTCTCAATGTGGAAAGATTTCTGCTTCTGATTAATAACTAAGTTGCCACAGGCAACTTTCTATTAAAATGGAGAGTTTCCCTTTCAACTGTAGTCCCTCAAGTGAATATAGTGCAATTTGAATAAAACAAGACTCCAGTGCAAACACCCTTTGAACTAAAATGATTGCCTAATTTGAAAAGTGACTGTATAATTTTCCCAATGAGCTAACACATCTGTCTGGACTGTAGCTTGTAAAAAAGAAATAGGACTATTTTAACATACATGTTGACTTGGAAACTCTTCCCTGTGTTTTCTAGGATGTCTACATGAGGTCAGAAAGCATTTAATAAAACTTATTTGATAGGCTTCATTTGTTTCTAGGCACGTGCTCTAGAGTCTGAGCGTGGTCAAGGATGTGTGGAGCTGAAATGAGTTGAACTAATTCCCACAAGTTCATATTGTGCTCAGGTAGCTGCTGCTGAACCTGCTATGTCAGGGTACTTGTAACACTGATGCTCTTAGGGGAGGGAATTTTGGCAGCTGCACAGGGAATGAGTAGGTGAGAAGAAAAGAGGGAGAGAGCTGCAGCACTGCTGGGACTGGAGAATGAGATTTTAAAGTTGGAGCAAGGTTCTAATTTTAAATGCAAGGTGCAGTGCTTTGACAAAACAGCCTAGTACCAGCAAGTCTGTTACTAGAAATAAGCAGTATGCAAAATTGTCCTGAACAGCAAAAGTGTGAATTGAAACACATATTTTTTTTAACCTGGACTTCGCTTTGAAATGAGTAAACTAGTTGCTGAAATAATGTAGGAATGTAAATTGCATGCCCTCCTCACCAGCTGGTTCAAGGAGAAGGGGTAGCAGCTTCGAATCTTCTTTGCCTTTGGAAAAAAATTTGATGACTTGTAACTATTGTTTCAACAGTTTCCAAGTAAAAGTTGGAATTCCTAGCATTGCCCAGAGCACCATTTTAGTCTGAGGACAGTAGAGCAGTGCAGCCTTGGAGAAATAAAGGATGTAACTTAGGCAAACGGAAGTCATGCAGAAGGCAAGTAGGATGCCAGCTCAGCTCTGCAAGGCTGACAAAGCAGAAGTTATGGAAAACAATGATATTGTGCTTACTCAAAAGTGAAGGTTGAGGAGCAGCCACCTGCAAAGGACACTGGTAATTGAAGACCACTGAAAAAGACCCCCCCAAGAATCCTGCAAGGACTCCCAATAAGGGGTCTAACTATGCGTCCTGGTTTGGAGGAGAGGTGTCTGCTAAGAAAGGCAGGAGCCTCTCTGAAATGGAGAATGTAAACCCCCTCCCTCCAAATTATTATAATTTTGAAATTAAGGGGCTCTGAGACAAAGATATGGGAATTAGGAATAACAGTTCTTTATTAGGAAAATTAAAATAGAAGTACAGTATTACAAAGAACAAACCCAGAAGACTGGCAGAGTCAGAATCCAAGCTGACACCCTGTCAGTCAGTCAGGGTGTTGGTAGCAGTCCCATTAAATGCTGGCTCCATCCTCCTGCAGTGGCAGATGTGGATCAGATGAAGCAGTGCTCCTGTAGAAGGTGCAGTTTTCCTCTGAAGGTCCAGAGATGATGTGGAAAGGTCCAGATTTCCTCTGGAATCCAGTGGAAAATGCTGCCTTGGTGTTCCAAATCTCAGATTTTATCTAGGTAGGAAAGGCTTGGCTCTTCCCCCTGGGTGGAGCATCTCCCCATGGGATGATGTAATTTTATCAGTCACACAGTGGGACTCAATGGGCCATTAGCAGATGATATCTTCCTGGAGGAAGGATGGGTTGTGGAAAAGATGGAGAACATTGCCCCACCTGGTTTTAACAGATGGCCCATTAGCAGAATATCTCCCATGGTGATAAAGATCACTGCCCCACCTGGTTTCAACAGGTGGTGATAGAATAGATACTTTTGGTCACATCCTGTATTGCAGCCTAAGACACTATGTCAAATAAAGTAATGAATATACATCAAGTGAGGGGGTAGCTAGTGAGTATGTCATCACTGTGTATGATGAAAAGCTGTTTACCTGATGCTCAGGGCACTTGATTAGAAGAAGGATCCTCCAAGTGACCAGTGCACTGCAATAAAGAGTGCCTGCTTCCTTATACTCAAAACTTGTTAGATAGTTTCTGTCTGTCTGATTTCAGTATCACAGCCCCAAAGTGCCAAATTAGGGTAGCAGGCAACTCATCAGTTGGACACTGAGATAATCTGTTTAGTGGACAAGCTTTGTTGAGTGAATGTAGAGCTGTATAATGATGGGTAGTGTCCCACAGCAGGACCTCAGTAATGGCTAAATGTCTGGGAACTTTGAAAGCCTGGGGGTATCATATGTGTGGATTATATTTCTCTCTTGTGTGTTCACAGATTCCTACCTTTTCTTGCTTAAGCAGTGGCTTTTCAGCACTCAATAGTTCTGTTCCTTATTTGCTTTTGTGTTGTTTAGGGGCCTTTCATCACATGTTAGCAGCTGTTGTTCTCACTTGGTTTAGCTTATGGACTGTTTGTTGAGCTTATTGGCTACAGACTACTTGGCCTTCAGTAGTTCAGTTTTATCTTCCCATTTCAAGTAGGGAGATCTCTATCGAGTAGGGATCACTGAATTTAGAGTACCTAGATAGTTTAGCTTAATCAATTGTCAAAAGAACTTCAGCTCCTTTAAGAAATTCTAAACTTTTCTTCAGTCTCTTCTCTATGCAAGAAACTCAAATGTGGTGTCAGAGCTTATGTGTTAAATGTTGCTTAAGTATTGCCTCAGAACAGACAGATAGAATTCTTTCCTTGGGTAAACACAGGTGAAGTTCAAATAGTTTATCTGAGTGGGAGTCCAGAGATGCTAGCTGCTCTTTCTTCAAATATTGCACTTCCAGTTTGTTAAATAGAATAAACATATTTTCTGCTTTGTAGCAAAGGCAGAGTCCAGTCTTGTGAAAGAGCATTCAGATGTTTCTGGAATGGAATATGTGGGATGACTTGTGGTGTTTCCACATCTAGCAGTGAATTTTAAACAAAAAATGAAAGCAGTCTTTATGTTTGTCATAACTCCTATCTGTACCATAAGAATGACTTGCAAGTATTGATTTATCACTCAGTAAGTATTTGATGCATAGACTTTTGGCACTGGCACCATCAGTAAAATTTTGTGCATCTTGCTGGATGGTGCAGGGAGACCATACTCTTATTGCCTTTTGCTTTTCAGAAATGGCCTTACAGCTGGACTAGATACAAGTTAGAAGCAAAGCCATGATTTGTGGTAGCTCATGTGTCTTCTAGATTATTATCACAGCCTTTGACACACAACAGGGCCAAAGATCTCTCCTCAAAATAATGATTTTTAGAAGCTATTTTGGCAAAATGAAGATGACTTTGTTTATGGGTATCCCAAATGGATTCAGCTGACAGTCCTCTTTGCTGTATTCCATCCCTTGTGCAAGAGCTGAATGTAGTCCGGATTCTTTAAGAAACTAAATGCTAATCTTACATCCTTTAAAAGTCCATTTAGCAACAGTATTATTGCTGCATTGTGTTCCAATCTGATTGTATGTATGGTGTGGGGTTTTTTTTCCTTTTCCCTGCTCCCAGTTCCATTGAGATGAGGTCAGATTTAAAATGGTTTCTTGGGCTGCCTTTTTGACTGATCTAAATTATTGAGAATATAGTATAGGTGTAAGCTGCAGTGTAGTGTAAGCTGCAGGATGTCTGGCTTCCAACTTTTACCAGCATCTCTGTTGTTCTGGCTTTAAAGTTGTGGCTGGTTGTTTTTACTTTTTTTTTTTTTTTGTCATGCCAGACAAGTGGATTAAGAACCATAATGCCATGGGGGAACAACCCTTGTGATTATTCCTTAAAAATAAAGAAGGAATAGAAGTACTGTCCTAGTTCATTGCCAAGCTGGTATTGAATGCCAAGTGTAGTATTTCCAGAACTTCATTATCAATCCTTTGAGGCAGTATGGTGCAAGAAGGTGGAAAGAGATTGAGTGAGTCTAAAGGTGTATAAATGGCACTTATGAATAACAGTTTTGGTAGAAGATGAATTTTCTTAAGCTTCATTCTTAGTGCTGAGAGTGTCATACTGGCAGAGCACCTTTGAAGGAGTTCTTTAGTTCTGAGAAAATAGAGAAAACCATGGGAAGTCTAGATTTCTTCAGTGGATGTGGGTGTTCATTCACATCAGCCAACAGGCCCTGGCTCATGGTTCAGTTCCCTACTGCAGATTACAGCAACAGCAGGAGATACTCCATGGGAACATAAGCACTGTCACTGCTGGCTCTGTAACCTGCTGTTTGCTGAAAGCTGTAGGGCAGCTGTTGGAAATCCCTGTTGTTCTTATTTGATCAATTAGTGCATCTCTTCAACCCAGAAGGAATATGTTTTATTAGTTACATTCAGTAATTTTCATATTAATGCAATGTCAGAGGAGATGATAACACTGCTTCTTAATTAATGCTGGTTCTTGCAGGCTGCATAGCCATGTGTGAATCTCACAATGCATATATTGCTCCAGCTTGGTAATCCTAAAGCTGTGTGGGAACTGGAAACAGCTGGGCACCTTGCTTTTTGAACCCTTACAATGCTGCTGTGGCATACTGGGCACATCTAAGAGAAGAATATAAAGTGAGCTGGCTTTTTTTGCTGACCATGTACAAAAAATCTAACTTGCAGTATACTTGGAGGATATTCTCTTCTCTTAATGACTGATTTTAGATATTGGAGGAGTTCTTGCAATTGAAATTGATGGCCAGTAATGGATAAGAGTGTTAATGTAGATACTGGAAAGAAGTGGATGTTTTTAAAGTCTAATTAATCTGACCAGGTGTAAACATCTGCTTTAACAAGGAGACCACTCATGACCTAACTATTACCTATGTCTGCAATGACTGTGAAACATTTAGATGAATCCCACTGAAGGTATTAAAACTTGGCAACACTGCAAAGAAACTTTATCCATCTTTCAGGTGCGAAATTTTACTCTATGGAGTCAGCATAATAAATCAGTATTAGTTTTGTTCTGCCATTAAGAGATGCTTTTTCATAGATGCAAAAATCCTGCCTGTCACAAGCTTTATTGTTGAACAGCTTTTAAATATAACATGTAGTCAGAATAGAGTGGGAGTCTTGGGTTATATTACTTAAATAAATTCAATGGCTTGGAGCTTAATTTTTTTTTTTCTAGTAATAGTATCTTGCAGAGCACTCAGAGATTTATCTGATGTAAATGGCAGGAAATAGGTATCTTTACTGTTTTCTCTTACTAGAAATTATCATCAAATATTTTTTATACTTTTCCTTGTCTCTGTCCCTGTCAACAGCAAGCTTTAAAAAAATAAATCTAGAAAATTTAAAAGTATTGCCAGGTTAAAGTATTTGTTATAAAATAGATTCTAAAATATTCAGAATTCATTGATAAATACATAATTTCCTCTTTCTTGCTGTTAGGGATCTAAGTGCTGGACAGTGTACCTGGATATAAATGTGCTATTACCATACTGTTGTTGAAGAATATATTGAAGAGACATTGATTAGAGACATTAATTAATTTCTATACCCTCTCATCAAGCAAAATAACATAAACAAAGGCAGAGCCTATTATTTTAAATCAACATATTATTTCTATGTACTATTAAACAGCCATTCCCTGCACAAGTATTTTACAGATAAAGTTGATGGAGTTTTCCATTATATTTTGCATCACTGTAATCTGTATTTTGAGATAGTTTGAAGGAGACATAACAGAGGTCTTGATGACTTCTGAACTCCGTCCTTGAGGAGAAATGTCCTTGAGAACTTCAAAATAAATATCCATGTTGCAAAATACAGACAGATGCACTGAACACTGCAGTTAACAAGTTGATGGCTCTGAACATTGACACTTCAGCATTTTAAACTTAGTTTTCATTTGGAGCTAGAGGCTGCAGTTTGTTAGGGTGCAGAGATTTGTGTGCCTCAGTTGTGTTCTCCAACAGAAATTGAAAATCACAATATCAGAAATACATGGCGTAGAATATTCAGGTAAGTTGAAATTCAGCTGTCTGAACTTCTGCCATTTCTGAATTTTTGGAATGCCTGTAATATTTTAAGAAGGGCTGGTAGATGTGCTGCACAATCCACAGGAGCCCTGTTTCTTTCTGGAATAGTAGCTGGAAGCCAGGCAGGATATTACCCTGAAATTAGGTATGTCTCTTTAGGCACCTGAATTGCTTCCCTGAGGCTGGTGGCTGGAAAAATGAGGGCCAAGAGGGTGGTTTGCTGAGTCTCTCAGGCAGTTTCCAGTTACCAAGTAGTGAATGTATTGAGAATGGGACGAGACTTGTGAAGGAACAGGTTGGAAGGATGCATTTGAGCACGTGACTAACATGAGCTAGTCAAAGGCATTGAGTTGCATTATCGTTCCTGTTTGGATTACCTTTATACTGAAATACTCTTAAGTAAAGCCTGTTACCTGTTGTTCCCACTACTGTGTCTAATCTGGTTCCCTTAATATGATCCAGATTCTTAGAAGTTATTTTTGAGGATTTTTTTACCTTCACATCTGCTCAGTGTAGATGGGAACAATGTTAGCTGGGGCTAAACACTCAAGAGTGTCACATGTTGGGGTGTAGTTTTCATCCTTTTAACAAAGAATTAAAAAGAACCAGCTCTGCAGTGCCTGAGAAGGTTCCTTGGGTTGTGACTGGATCTAACTGTCCAAATGATACTCTGCTAACCTGCTGGTTTTATAATTATGATTTCTGGGAATAGATGCATTGTACTGTAACTGCTGAACTCACAGCTGGTGGTAGATGAGAACTCAAAAAGATGAAGACCAGAGTATGAAATGTAGTGCTACAAAGAAATCATTGTTAGCTGTGTTGTGCTCTAAGGCAGGGTCTAAGGCATCTTCATACCAGAGATTCTGGCAATTTTTTTTATCCCAGTCATCTTTTTAAAAAACTAATTATAACATGTTAACATGCTGCTGTTTATGGAGCAAGGTATTAATTTCCTTGTTCCAGAAACACATGGATGCAATGCACTTGAGCACTGTTGTCAAGATCCTAGAGTAACTGCAAAATGCTATTTCAGTAGAATGTATACATCTAAACAGCATTAAATCCACTTTCAGAATGTTATTTCAAAATGAAATACTTGACTGATCAGAAAAACTGATGCAAGAATATCACAGAATCTTAACAATCTTTGCATGTTATATGTCTGAATTCATTACATACCATTTGGAAATACTTGACAATTTCAGGACTGGAAAGAATGTATTTTAATTTTGATGAAAGAAATGCTCATCACAGTCAGCAGTGACAATTGGTTTGTTGGCAGCTTCTGCATCATCATTTAAGCATGTTCATTGCAAGACAGTGAGACTCATTGTTCATCATCTTGTACTTAAACATTGTCTATCCCACAAAATCAATGTTCCCTTTTGTTAGCACTATGACACTTCCTACAATTGTGTTGTTGAAGAAAATACATTGGACAGCTTTGGATGTGAATGTAAACTCTGCCATCAGAATTTCTTAAGTTATTCGGGAGTGGCTGGACAGTCAATGCTTGCAAAATTTGCAATTTTTGAAGTCTAATAGAAGCTGTCTAAAATGTTTGAAGATTGGGCATGTATAGCAAGGACAATGAACCATTTCACAGAGCAGCTGAAATATTTTAATTCAGCTCTGCAGTGCTTTCCAAGAAAGTCAATGTACTGCAGCATAAAAACTGGCCTGTAACACTCTTCCAGAGGGGGGATTACAGCTAATAGTCTTTGTCTGCTTTTCATTTATTTGCATTTTAAAGGATTTAAAAGAATTTCAATTAACAATTAATTAATTATAATTTTAATAAACTTCTTGCTAGATCGGTGGTGGGTTGGAATGTTGATATCTTGGCAGTAGGTGCCAGTTTTCCCTCGAGATGTGCCTGCTTATTGGTTTAACCTATCTCCCCTCTACTAGCAGCAGCAGGCTGTCACAACTAGATGGGAGCAGCTTTTTCTGGAACAAACTGGTTTGAAGAAGTTGCCAATTTTGCAGCACCAGTAGTGGCTTAATGAGAAGCAAGAGGAAAGCAGTAATTATTTTAAAAATTGCTTCAGATGTTATTGCACATGATACTGCCTCTCAAATTAAGTTTTCTAAGTGTTTGTTCTTAACTGGGAAACATGACCTGTGTAAATATAACCAGCTTACCCTCAAACCCATGCATTTTAATGAAAAGCCTTGCAAGTATTAATGGTGTCTATAGAAAGAGCAAGAGGAGAAAAGAATGTGTAGCTCACAGTTGCAACACCCTAATTTTCTGTGTAGTTATGTTAAAAATCTTATAGCTGGTGCTGCCTTCAATCTCTGACATACCTTTTATTAGTTTTATTTAGTGTGTCCATGTTTTAGACATTGTAACTGCATGTGTAACTTGCTGTTAATGTTTTTTGTTCTGAAATCTGTGTAGTTAGAATTTCAAGCAAAACATCTGTAAAACTGGGAAAGATTGCTGTACAAAACCCTAATTATTTATTCTGTAATGACTATGTCGTTGCAGGTAAAATTGCCAGTTGCTTCTGAGCACTCTATTTAATAAAGAGAGCTCTTTTTCAGAAAACTAGTGGGTTTTTTGACTGATTTAATCTGAAGAAAGGGAACTATTAAGTCCTCCTTTTTTTAGTAAAGCACTTTGCATCTACTAACAAAAATACCCTCTTGGATCTACAAATGATCATCCAGTGGCTTTATTAAATTGGCTCTGAAACCTTTTTGCAACAGTGAAGACGCAAATGAGTCAAAATTGAGGCAAACCAGAACAGTCTCCTCCTATTGTCTTGGGAGGCTTCAGTGGTCTCAAGTGTACTCCCAGGAAATTGAGTTTTGAGTTGGAAATAATACTGGATAAGCTATAAATCTCTTCCACTGAATGGCTTGAGATGCCCTTGTGGATGCAGCATGTAACTTGTGAAGAAGATTTAAGAAAGGGCCATGATTTTTCCCACCTCAAATGCAGCCTGGCATTCCTTTAAAGAGATTCAGGAGCCTGTAGCCACTTGGGGGAAACACTTTTCTTTCCTGGCACAACCCCATTGAGTCCATATTGCAATCCCTAATCCAGCTCGCTGCAAGGCAGCACAAATCTTCCTGTTGCCATGGGGTAGAAATGAAGGAGCAAGGAAGCCAGCATTGCTCCTTCTGTTAGCATTGTGGTGTCCTGGCCTGGTTCAAGCCAAATCTGCATGTGAGATTTCACAACTACTTGGTTTTTTTAAGAATGCTGCTAGAAAGGGTGGAGGTCTTCTCTTTCCTCCTACTCAAGAGCCACATGTGCTTGATCCAGCTCCCTTTACAGCTGATAAAACACTGCTCCTGATGCTAAGATCCAGCTGTTGAGATGTGCCTCTGCCCAAATTAAGGTTCAAACAAGATTATATGCTGAAGTCAATAATACAGATTTTATTTAACACTAATGTCAGGGAGAAAGGTAGACAGAAGTGGAAAAGAGAGCAGAAAGAGAGAGATCAGGTAGAAGATAGCCACCACCTGTAGGTCCAGTGTCCTTTTGATTTTTCTTCATCCCTGGGCTTTTCAGTAGTGGGAATCTCCAGGTTTTTTCACTATTCATACATATTAGCAGAAAAATCAAATTATTGCTCATTGGCTTACACAGTTTACTATTCTACTGGTTAATTGATTCCCTTGCTTCTAATGCTAATTAGTCCTTGTAGTCAGTCTTCCTCTTTGTTTGAGTTGGTGGTTGCAATCTCCCCCTGCCAGAATGATGTTTTACCAAGTCCAAGCTGATTTCAGCACAGTTGCTGAGCTGGCTTTCCTTGTGGCCCATAAATTCTGCAGCTGTGCCCATTATGGGCTGTACATTCTTCTCCCCCAGCTTTGTTCACCTCCCCCTGGATCTGAGATAGCACTCAGACAGTAGCACCCCTTTTATCTTACCTCACGTTCCTGCTGTGGTGGCTTATCTTACAGTCCAAGTTCCAGCTATCCAGGGAGGCATTTTCAGCCAGCTTCAGTGGCTGGTGGTGGTGGCAGATTTCAGCTGTCCCAGAACTTGGGGTGATCTTTGTTTGACCAGTGATGTGCATATGAGCTTCTTTACCCACGTTTCTATAATGGGAATTTTTATCTGGATGCATTACCCAGAATGAGCTAACAGAATCTCACCTCTGCCAGGCCTGGAGATATCACCATCCTGTCACTCCATTCTGTGCTTATCTCATGGCAAAGTCCTTCTGTGGCTGTGACAGTGTTTGAGACAGCAACTGTGTTCTTTAACTCCTTACACCTGGAACAAAGGAGCAGATAAAAATGTGGGATCTGCTCACACACTATCCTCACAATTATCATCATGATGATTATGAAACTCCTCCCAGTTTAAGTCATATGTTCTCACCTTCCTGTGCTTGCTCCCTTAAAAAGAGATAAGAATCTAACAGAATTACTTTGATGAATATAAACCCTGATTCTTGAGATCTTTTGCTTAGTCACCATCCTGAGGCTGACTAAATCTGGGTTAAAACTGATTTGTTTAGCAGTCATCAATCCAAGATTATAACTAACGCAAGTTTACCCTCTCACAGTGGCAGAAGAAACTCCTGACATAAGGCTAGACAGCATAAAGAATTCTAGAAAAGAAAATTAATGAAGATTTTGAGAGTTATAGGCACTTTTTCCTCTTTTTACCCTTTTTCCGTCTGACACTAGAAATTCTAATTGATTTCTTGAACAGGTGATTGGCAATATTCTGTTGGTGAAAAGACATATAAAGCATTTGGTTTATGTTAGTATGTTTCCTAATTTCTTGCCTCCTCTTCCTTGTCTTCCATATTTTCAACTCAACCTGACTTAAAGACCCTGCTTAATGCTGTTGATCTGGTTCAGTGGCTCCAGGTTTAATCTCCAGTGGTGGTGGGGTCTTCCTCCCATCCATGTGCTGCTTCTCATGTTGTTTCACTGTGGTCAGTAGTGCATTTGGTCAGTGAAGCAGAGCAGGGGATGAAAGTGAAGCTTGGGAGAGCAGGAAAAATACATCCATATCTGAGTTGGTTTGCCAGCCTCATTCTGTGTCTATACCCATCTCCCAAACACATGCAAAGACCAACTTAGGCACCTGTGCTGACCTTGATAAAAGAAACAGAGCATAATGTCCAAGTAAGGGAACATTGTGTTTTAAAGAACTAGATAAAAGAATGTGTAAGTAAACACAGGATGCTTCATGGAGCTGGAGCCTGTGGAAAAACAGATAATGAGGAATACAATGGGTTTTGTGGAAGTTATATAACAAGAGGCAACAGTGCATGCCTTAAGAAAAACTCAAGGAAATTGAAGCTCACCTGTAACACTGGGGGCTCTCAGTGAATGTGATCTTCAGAGGACCCTGTAGGAACATAAAAGGACTCCTACAAGAGGTGGATGCATGCAGATCAGTTATAGGAAAAGTGATGTGTATGTATTGGCCAGGAAGTACACCGTAATCAATATTTATGATCATGGAATAAATATACTTTTGTAAAGTTTTGTGACACATCAGATTGGAGGAAATAGCCTCTGTGTGTCTAGCGTGCTGTAATAAAAAATTCCTGCTTTTTAATACTTCAAATTGTCATAGAACTTTCCTCCCTAGATGGTTTTGGTGTCAACCCAGAGCACTGTGCTTTGTCAGGGTCAAGAATGAGCAGTGAGGGAACAGAGGGAGGGTGGTTTGTAATTGGTGCTGTGGAAAAACGTAAAAAATAGTCTTTTTTGGAAAGTGTGTAGCTTGAATATTAAGAAATGTATTCACTCTTGACTGTGGTAAATTGATTTGCTTAATTACAGGAGAAATTCAGTACTTGCAGCTCTGCTAGCTACTTGATTTACCAGAACTGAATTTCTCAATTATCCTTGCAGATGATGGTATAAAAAAATGTTACAAAAGTTGTAGCCAAAAAATGGAATTTGTATATCAAAGGAAGCTGCACAAATGTGTATTGACATGCAGACTGGTAAAATGGCACTTAGAGTAGAATCAGGCTTAACATCATAGCTGTTCAGATGAAAGTGAAATGCCTTGATAACAAGTGAAAAACTGCTTGCTGATTTTCCAGAATGAATTGCTTTAGTGAAACGGGTGGACTTTTATTGGAGTACTGATTTATACTGAATTGCCAGTTAAATCTTGAGCATCTGTTGGAAGAATCTGATGAAAAAGTTACCTAAATCTTGTATGAAGCACTTAGAGTAAGGAATTAAGTTCTTCTGCAGTAAGTGAAATATTTAATTGTTCCTGTACTTCTGCATTTTATTGTAAAAATGAAATGGGAGCAGATTTAAGCCCACGCTGGTTTAGTTAAATATGCAAGTGGTGAGTTACACCCTAGTGTTGAATTCATTGCGTTAAGCAGGTTCAACAGATCTTTTTAAAGGCCCTGAATCTATGTCTCCTCTCAAATGGGGCTGAAGGTCTCGAATCTGTGTCAGGGTAGACTTGCATGACTGTTTTACCATAGGCTTTTTGCATGTGATTTCCATGTCCTAAGTGATTATTTCAGCCTAATTTAGTTTCAATTGCTTCCTTTTTTGGTTGTAATGACTGTGATAATTTTCTTCAAGCAAGATGTCAGTGCCTAGCATTTCAGAGATTTTTCTAGGATGTTAAAACCAAGCCTCAGTGCTAATAAGACATTTTCTGCAGCTACAAAAGGTATCTGCTCAAAAATGTTAATATAGATCTTTTCCATTTCAACCTAGTCTACTCACAGCTCAGCCCCATGTTTTGAACTTTACTTTATCCTTTCCATTCTGTTGAGAAGACTAATTGTTTAACCCTTTGTGTTACTTGTTCTTAGCTCACTTCAACCTGGAGCCTAAGAATGTTTCTGTCTTAGAATTGTATCCCATTGTGTCTTGCAGAGGAGGGGAGGGAGAGAGCCTTGCTTAATTTATTCCTAAGCTTTTCTTGCTTTCCCTTTTTTAATTTTGAAGGTAGCCATGCTATGAATACAGGTCCATTCTTCCTCTCTACAACCTGCCTCATTAATTTTGAATGTAATGCATTTGTGTTCTCATATGACATGGATGAAGGTCAGTCATGTCACACTGCTGCCGTGGATGTGTGTGTGGATGTGTGTACTCAGTGTCACTTATTAATATTCCACACTAATAAGTGTTTACTTTAATCCATTCTCTAACAAATCATCAATGGGAATACATTCCCTTTATAGTAAAATAATTATTTTTATAAGATTAAGGCAAATTCCTTATGGCATTGAAACAAGAAAGTGTTTGACCTTGGGTGATAGAATATACAAAGAACAGGTAAATGTAACTTAGGTGATAAATGAGAATTTGCTTTTTCTTGCTCACACCTTATTGGCAGGAAAGTATTAAAGCATTCTTTCAAAAATATTTATCCTTGCAAGTTGTTTTTGAAGTTGTTTAATATATCTTAGTTTGTGCAAGCATAATCAGATATTTTTTTTTCCCCCCAGTCGGTGTTATCCGCTGTCCCATTTGTGGTCAGGAATGTGCAGAGAGACACATCATAGATAACTTTTTTGTGAAGGATACCACAGAGGTTCCCAGTAGCACAGTAGAGAAATCAAATCAGGTAAGTGCATTACCATGTAATCAAGTTAACACCTTTTGGATGTGTGTGCATATCCTTGGCTTCTTGCTGTGTGGCCTTTTTGTTCTTCATATGCAGACAGAGCTTTAAGTACTTAGACATGACATGGGGTAGCTGCTTTAGAAAATCAGTTAAAATGTATGAAAATGCACGTGAAGAAGGTGGTTATTTTTCCCTAAACTATTTTTAATTGTTGATATAAACTCGCATCTTAGTAGCAAAAGATAAAAGTAAGGAATAGGCATTAGAATGGAAATTTCTGTACTTTGAACAAGGTACTTGAAGCACTTTTGGAAGCAGAGACTTGAATAACACTACACCAGGAGATCTAAATGGACTTTATCACATTACTGACAAACATGGGATTAAATAGCTGGAGTCCTGTTGCCAAGGAAGAGGCTCAAAATGCTAACTGGGGAGGATGTTATATTGTTGGGGTTTCTTAATTGTTTTCCTTATGTAGTCTGCTTTTTCTTTCTTCTGCAGTCAAATAATAACCATCTCATAAAAGCTGGTTATCTGGAAGAAGAATAATATTGGGTTGTGGGTTTTTTTTGCTCATGGTTTTTTTTGAGGAGGCAAGTACTAGCTAGTATGGAAGCTATACCAAATACAATAGTCACATGTGTGTAGGATCACAATGGAACAATCTCTGTTAGCAAAATATTGCATGTCTTCATTTTTAGCTAGTAAAGGAGTATCTCATGCATCTCTTTACTCATGAACTTTTTATTAAACTCCAGGAACTTACTGTAAATAATTTAGCCTCTTTGAATGTTGCTGCATTCTTCATAAGAACAGTACAGTAAGGTTGCTTTATGGATGTGGCTTACATTCCAACTCACGCCCTAATATTTGGATATTTATTGGATATTTATTTTGAAAATCCCTCTTTTTTACTTTCCCATGTTAGTGGGGGCTGTGTTCTTAGCTCTTGAGCTGTTTGCTTTAGGGGCAGCATCTTAGAGCTCCTTTATTTTGTGTTCTGTTCATTTCAAGGCTCAGCTGGAATCTGTGCTTGTGTCTGTGAACAGGAACATATGTCAGGACCCAGTGAGGTTCATGATACCAGCTCACTGCCTGTTGAAGGCATAAGTGGTGTCTTCATTTCTGAGGAAGAGAACTTCTGTCTTGCAAGCCATTAAACTGTTCAGATTTTAAGGAATTTTGAAACTGGATTTCTGAGAAATGGTAGATCTTACCAGAAACTGAAATGGAGTTGCTGGAAGTACAAGCTGTGTTCTTGCAATGTAGGACTGCTTGAACTTGGCTTTTTTTGGATTTGGCAATGGGAAATGTTGGTTTGTTTGTTTTGTTTGTCCCCTGGGAATTGCAAGAAACTGAGTTTTGCAGATGGTTGTGAGATTTACACAGTCTCTTTAAACTGTACCAGTAAGATTGACCAAATGAGTAGTCCCTGTTGAAAATTTGATCATAACTTTTATGGTGACTTTAAAATCAGAAAGAGAAGCAAGATAACAAATAATGTTAAGCAGAAGCAGTCCTAAATGTGTGGGGGTTTTTTGAGAGGATGGGGCTCTCCGATAGCCTCTGCTTTGTTACATAAGAAGTCCTCGAAGCTGCTGCTTTGGGGAGTGGTGATAGAAATGGAATTTTTATTTTTCCTTGGGACTAGTAACTTTTTTTTTTTTTTTTTTAAGTCTCTGATCACTCCCTCTTCCCTCTCAATATTTTTTTACTTCCTGTGAAAGTTAAGTGGAGAATTCCATTCATTGAGTGGTGTGAGCAGATGTCAGGGAGGTTCTTAAAGGCATTTGTGTTTCCTTAAGGTCCCTTCTAGATTTTTGTCTTACTCTTCCCTTCTGTATTTCTTCCTCCCTCTTCCTGACACAAACCAGCAGGTTTGCACTTTGAAAGTGAGTCTGTTCTTCAGCTAAGGTCCTTGGCTGAACTCAGCACACTTTCTGTAGCACTTGAAGGCACACCAGCAGACTTTGTGGCCAGCAGAATAGGACATTCATGTGCTTTTTTGCTGACTTTTTTCTAAAAAAATGGAGCTAGATGTTTTGTTAGATGCCTCTTGAATGAGTGTGTACCTTACCTCTTGGAAATGAATGATGTGCAGTTCTCTTCCTTTGAAAAGATTTATTTTGGTGTGATAATGAAGCTTTTTTGTGCATTCCTTTGTACCTTGACATAAGAAAAAAGCTACACTGTTCTATAAACTTCTCTGTTGTGGAACAGCAAAGTTAACTCAATAATAGGTAAACTGATTAGTGTGCTGTCCAGGGGGGAATATTATTATGTTTAAGGATGACACAGCCTTCTAATAAGCCTGTCTTGTTTTGCCTTTGAAGGAGCAAAGAGAAAAGAAAGGAAATTTGCCGTTAGCATAGGCAACAGATCAGAGAAATTTAAGTAGAGAAGATACTGACACTTTGTAGAAAATAGTGCATTGCATCAGAGATCATCCAAATTCTATCTAAAACTGGCTATTTTATAGGATTTTTCTACTGAGATAGTTAATTTGTCTTCAATAGTTTTGCAGCTTTATTTGAACAATTAAGAAATTAGAATTGGAAGCAAGGCATGAGTTTTGTGCAAATATTGTTGTGGCTTAGAAGCACTGGTGTGTATCCATGATTAGCCTTATATGTGTGTTGTCAGGAAGGACTGCTTTATTTCAATCCAACACAGACTGCAAAAGACCTCTTGCAAATTAAATGTTTGATTCCAAATGATACTAATGCTAAAGCAATTTTTAGCATACTGAATTAAAACTGCAGGAGTGAATGGCATATTGTGGAGCCTGGCATTGTAGGAAGAGAAAAACAGCTGGAACCATGGAAGTGCTATCCCTCTGTCTGTAATCATGTTTATCCTACCTGAGCCTGATTTGGGCAGTTCAGTACTACTGGCATAGCTGTGCTTTCTAGCAACTGCTGCTAAAAACTTCAGGAGCACAACAAGTGAGCATGAACAAAATATAGAAGTCCCTAGTATGTATTCCACAAGAGCTTTCCTGGGTAGCATTAAAGGTTTTGTGCTGGCTATTAACATAGGAAGATTTGCAAAAGAAAAGAAACTCACTGCAAATGCAGTTGAGATCTTCCTGACAGTAATTATTCTAAGTTGTGAGCAGCTAGGACATAAATACTTTGAAAGAGCAGATGCTTTCTAATTTTTTCTCCATTGTGATTTATTGAAAGACTTGGCAAAATTATCTGCTTCTAAAGAGAAGTTTGAAAATAAAATTAATTACACTTCATTCAAATGAGTGAGCAGAGAGGGGCTTCAGACCTAAGAGATGTAGCTAAAGAAAGTGCTAGATTTGGGTAAGACTAAAGGGTAGACAAGTGAGGGAAATTTAGGGAATTTAGCAGAAGAACATGGCCCATGCAAAACCATGAAAATAAAAATGAGAAATGTGAGATTGATGGAAGAGAGAAGACCTTAGTGATAACATGGGTGTTGGTGCAGCATACTGAGCCTCCAGTGCATTTTAGTCTAGGCTCTAATTCTCACAGCTTCTGTGTCCAAAACAGAATGTGTCTAAAAATATTTTTGATGATAAGAATAACTTTCTGTATCTTCACCAGTTACTGGCCTGAGAGTTTAAAATATTGTGTTAGGAATGAAGAACAGCTGAGTTTTATGTGAGATGATGGGAATGTAGTAACAAAACAAGGTATCAGCTTAGATCTGATACTAGATCCAGATAATAGGAAAGCAAGTCTGACTGCCATAATGAGGTGATTAATGAGGAGAATTTAGAACAGTAAGTTTCTTTAAGTTTGTGTGGTGTCAAAGGAACCACTGTGTGTTTTTCCAAAGAAGAACTATTATGCTTAAACAGCTTATAAAAGCTGTACCTGTGACCAAAACATCTTTGAAAGCCAGTGGTTTATTGAGGTGGGTAACAGACTCAGGAAGAGTCACAATATGCTCTTGTATGCTTTGAAGAGATGTGGATATTGATGGGATGTTGGGTAAGAGGGACATGTTGATCAGATGTTGTGCATTTTGAGCTGTCAGTACATGGTTCATATTTAGAATTACATGCAGTCACTGTCTTTGGTGATTTTCTGTGTGCTGGTAGTTACATATCAATTAGCATCAGTGAGGTTTGGATCCAGTGGGGGAAAGCACTGCATCTATTTTACACTGGTGATGTTTGGAGTTCACTGCATATTTATCTGGACTACTTTGCTCTCTTCCTTTGGAACCTTTGCTTGATTACTTAATCTCTTTAATACTCAAAGTGTATTTAATTGGAAGAGTGGTTACTTACTACAGTAGCTGAGAAGACAGGTCTATTACCTCAACTTTTGCAAGTAAATGTGGTTTTTCTGCCATAAATGCTTGTGTATTTACTTAAAATAGCACTTACCTGCAACATGCTGAGTAATTTCTGCTTTCATTAAATTTGACTGAAGGCTGAATGAACACTTCCCGGGGTTATAAATACTAGAACTCGTAACTGAATTAAATGTAATTACTAGAAAAACTCAATGAAAAATAGATGTCTGTCTGACCAGAATAAAGGTTTATATGTTAACTAGGGAGAGTTTTCTTTCAAGTCACTGAAACACTGCTTCTGTGGATCACAAAAATAAGAATGAAATGAGTTTTAGGTTTTGTAAGTACATAACAAATATTTACAGAAATTATACTTCCATGTACTTTAGCTGTATGGCTTACTGTAATAACTAGGAATTCTAGCAAAATCCAACCTATATCTGAAAATGCTATTTCAAATTACAAGTGGATAGGAGCAAATCTGATGCTACCTAGAAGGCACTGCTGTTTTGACAGCTTGAGTCATGATGTCTATGAAAAGCTTTACAAATCTGTCTCAGGTCCACTTGGTGGATTTGAAGAGTATGAAGGTGGGATATGTATTTTTGATACTCCAAAGGAGGAGTTTTGATTCATTTGGCAGCACCTGATTATTGGTTATTGAATCACAATTTTCATCTCATTCCACATACAGCAGGTCAAAGCAGTTGGAAAAAACCCAACTAAGACATATTGAAAAGGGAAAATAGATGAAGCACTTGGAATCTAGGGAGAATTAATAACTTTAGAAATTCTTGGAACTTACCTAAATGCCCTGGCATGTTTTTCATCTGCCTGATTTTGCTAAAGGTGATCTGGAAAGGCTGTTGTGGGGAGTTTGGTTGGTTGGTTGGTTTTGCTTTTAATTTGGTTCCTGCCATTTTTTTCTGGTCTTTGTTTTGCTTGTTTGACTTAGAGAATGCCTGAAAGACTTTTTGGGTTTTTTTCTCTGCTTATTTTGTTTCTTTTACACTAGAAAGCAAAACATCCAGCGTGTTATTCTCCACTCTGACTTCAAAAAGCATGTCTGGGTATTTGGGGGCACAGCACAATCACACCTCTCTGGCAACAAGACTGATGTGAAAACTTCCTTGTCCTGCCTATTCAGTTCACTCTCCAGTCAGCATTGCTGATGTAACTGAGGCTTGGGCTAGGATGCTGTAATCCTGGTTTGATTACACTCCTGCAGAGGGTTCACTGGCACAAAAAGGAGGAGACAGCTGGCTACAGAGAAAGGAGGGAGAGCATTTTTTCCCCCAAGAATTAAGAATACTTTTAAAATACTTTTAAACTGATGTGCTGGTTGTTGCTATCAGTGTTACTTTCCTACTGAATCTGAAACCACACCACTGTGCCAGCTACTAAGGAAAACCCCCACTCTATCCCAGCTGAAATCAAGACAGAAAGAAAACATTTTCAGTTTCTTGATTACAGTTAACTTCCTTTTATTGCTTTAATTCCATTTTCTAGACGTTTTTATGATGTCCTGACCTTGGTATTTTTTCCTAGTCTACTGGTCTGGATAGGAATAAGAATTTTTTTTGTTAGGAGAAGGGGAAGAGAAAGAAAAACCAAGGAGAAGTTAAATTTTTGAGATTATTTTGAAAAAGAAAACTTTCAGACCTTATTTTTCTAAAGAAACAGAAAAAGGGGCACAAGCCCAATTTTTTGTCCTTTGCAGGTCACCTTTAATGAAAAGAAACTGCTTCAAACTCCAAGTGACAACAAGAGGGGTCAACAGCCCTTGTGTTGTAACTTCATTTCTCAGAAGATACTTGCTTTGAGAGGTAACATGATCCAGAAGAATAAGCACAGCATTGGGAATCTGGAACTCATGTTCAAATTCCAGTTCTGTCAGTAACTTGCTATCTGGCCTAAGGCAAGTTTTGTGCTAATTTTCCCCTCTTTCCTGAAGGGGAAACTGGAGCATAGTTCTAGGTATATATTTTTTATCTGCATGAGATAGAAATATTTCCTTCCTCTTTAACTTAATCTATATTTACCTCGTGTGGGTGAGGAAGTCATTTGGTTGGGTTTTTTTAATCAAACCGAAAGCAAAACTAAAACCTGAAATTTTCTCCTTGCTGCTCCTGTGAGCAGAAATCTGTCCCTGTGATCTGTAGGATGTAGCAATCTTCTGGCACCTCGAGGCTTTGGTTTGCAACAGTGCTAAACAGTGCCAGAAATGGGTGGTAGTTACCTAAACAAGGATCTGCATAAGCATGTTCACTATTTTTTACTACCAAAACCCCACTGAAGGCAGGACTGCAAAGGCATTGTAAAGGAAGGGTAAAAATGAAATGATTTTATGAACGTGTGGAGTGGTGGTGTCCATCATTCAGAGTTTTCAGCCTGCTGTTCAGATTGTGGTACTGTAGCAATTTTGTCTTGTGTATGTATTTACTCTGTGTAGAGAGATTTTGGTCTGCTGCCATGTTTATTTGCCTTACTTTTCTTTTTTTTTCCTAGGTCTGTTTGGTGTAGTCCAAAGAGCCCCAGGGGTTAACAGGCCACAGTTTGAAAATTCTTATGCAAATCTGTTCTGGGGTAGCTTTTTTGACAAACTTAAGTGGAATACAGTCTTTAAGAGGTGATGCTAAGTCACCAAATAGGTGACTGGAAGCTGATATTAAAGCTGCTGTGTGAACTGAGAGAGGCTTCTAAAATCAGAGCAGTGTTGGTTGTGTTCTGTCATTAGTAAATATTTCACAACAGCATCTTGTACACACTAAACATTGTTTGGCTTCTAAGTGTGCAGGGAATGGCAGAAGGTAGTGGTCTGACTTTTATCATGTCAGGCAAGGGTTTTAGGGTAACACTGACAAAATGACCTGTTTCTTTGAAAAGTCACATTCAATTACTTCTGTGCTATTATTTATAATGTTCCTGTACCTCAGGCAGTTTTCTGTTCTCATTTCACTTTTTTCAGAAAACTATGGAACTGCACTGATGATGTATAAAAAATAACCTGTGTGTATATATTCCAAACTTATTTTAACAGCTACCTTTTCTTCCTCTTGTCAGGTCTGCACAAGCTGTGAAGACAATGCAGAAGCTCATGGGTTTTGTGTGGAATGTGTGGAGTGGTTGTGCAAGACCTGCATCAGAGCTCACCAGAGGGTTAAATTCACAAAGGATCATACTGTGAGGCAGAAAGAGGAAGTATCTCCAGGTAACATATTTATAATTTCACAAAGAATTTGTTTCTGCATTGGAAAATTATATTGGACCAGCACACTTTTTAAAAAAAGTGATAACTTGAAAGCTGGTTTTCTGCCAGTTTTTTGTCTCAGGTAAGCTGAATAATGGTACAGGTTGTTTTAAACCACTAAATACACATAGATTTTATCTTTCACATGGATTGATGACAAATTATTGTCTAGACTTTGGAGGTCAGCTGCAGAAAATACTTCTTTAGTCATTTGGCTCCAGAGGTCTAACAAATTAAACATGAGTTTTAACATGAGCTTTATTGTTGTATACAGCAGGAAAAGGAGCACTAATAGATTATATTTTTTTCAGCATTCTCATAAAAATCCAGCCAAAATTCATGTTTTAGCTAAGTATTTTTGACCTTGAAATGCTTTGTCTTAGAAATGTAAGGGAAGTATATTATGAATTGGGGCATTTTTCCTCAGTAGGATCTAGGGTAATTCAGGCTAGAAGGGACCTCAGGAGATCATCTAGTCCAGCATCCTGCTTCAAGCATTCAGTTCTGAGTTCTGTTGCTCAGGGCTTTATCCATCTGGGCCTTGGGGACCAACAGTGGTGAATGTGGTGTACAGTACATCCTCTCTGAGAAATCTTGACTATTCTGTGGTAGAAAAGGTTGTATTTCTATTCATTCAGTACCTCTTTTGCTGCAGTTTTTCCCCACTGTGTCATTGTAGGAGAATAATAAAAACATAGGATGCTGACAAGCATTCTACTGGTTCTAATACATCCATTGAGCTTGCATGATTTTTCTTGTAAATATATAATTTTTTATTTGATTTTTAGCAATTGTTACATGTGATTTTAAATATACGTATTAGAACAAATATTTATTTTCATTCCACCTTACCTAGTATTATGAGGTAATCTATTGCTCAGAGGGTATCTTCCACCATGGTACTTTGAAGATGTACACTGTATTCTGTATCCCACTTTCACACATGGTTAATCAAAAGTGAGTGCTGAGTGTACTTTCAAGAGAGGACAAAAGTGGGTACAAGTGGCTGATGTTGGGCAGAGCATGACTCGGTGGCAGGAATGGTCTCGGTGCACTCAGGCTCTTTGGGAAGCAGTTTGTTGGTGAGTTGAAAAGAATTTTGACTGAAGGATACAAATCTGAAAATAACTTCTTCCAGATTTCTCAAAAATAAGTAAATGAATGGGTATGAAAAAGAGACCTTATCAATCTGCAGTGAAGGATGTGTGAAGCCAGTTTTCATTACAGGCTGTATAATCCTTATGAACTCAGTGTCCAGCCTAACTCCTAGGAAATCAGGCTTTGTCAGTTAAATTGTTTAAAGAAACAGATTTCATTTCTATTATCTGGTGGTGCTTCCTGCACCCTTTGATATTTGCAGACTAGAAACTGAAGTGACACCTGTCACCCATTAAGAATGGGGTCCTGAAAGGAAGTTCATATCTCTTGGTTATTACATTTTGTGTGTTCTACACTTTGAATGTCCATGTCTTGATATCCTCAAACCCCTTTCCACCAAGTCAGCTGAGAAAGAGCACAGAGCACAAATTAACTCAGCCACCTCCTCATCTCCATTTAAGAAAGGAGCTTGCTGGTTGTGCAATGCCTTTTGCAGCCACAACAGTATTGGCTACTCCTTTTGTAAATAGTTTTGTGGGGCCAGGAGAGATTATGTTAAAATAGGCTCTAAACATTTCCCATTAGAGAGGGAGCTGACTCCACGCTTGAGCAACAAGAGTGAGACATTGCAGTTGGAGCTTATGGCTGTTACAGTCTCAGTGAGTGACTTGATACCTGATTTAAGGAGTGCAAATCTTGAACAAGTTCAGTAGGATGTACTAACATTGTCCTTTATTCTACAGAGGCAGTTGGTGTGACCAGTCAGCGCCCAGTGTTCTGCCCTTACCACAAAAAGGAGCAGCTGAAGTTGTATTGTGAAACCTGTGACAAGCTGACCTGCCGAGACTGTCAGCTGCTAGAGCACAAAGAGCACAGGTACCAAAGCAGAGTGGATGTTTCATCCATCTCACTTACAGGAAGGCAGCCTGAAGTACATTGTAGTTCTAGCTGTGTGCAACACAGTCAGGTGAAAAAAGTGCAAACTAAAATTTTCTGCTCAGACATGAAACTCACAAAAAACCAGAGATTGTATCCCAAAGAATGTGACTGATGAGTGTGTGTTGCATTTAGAATAAAACCTAATTCTTCCAGTTGTTCATCTGGTGACTTAAGCACAAGACCTTTCTTACAGTCAAGTTATTTGGTTAGAATTTGTTGCTATGCAGCTCTTCAGAGAGTCCTTAGAAAACACAGGGGCTGTGTTATGCAACTGTACACTTATGGGTAATTTCTCCATTTGTCCTTCAACAAGATTATATAACAACATTACCAAACAGTTTCAGAATGGAGCAAATAGGGATTTTTTTGTTGTGAAGAGCCCTTTCAAAGAAAGGGGTAACCTACAATTTGGGTGATATTGTACTTTGACAGCACTATAGCACTCAAATCTTTGTGTTGCTGTTCTTTGGTTATCTCTTACTGGTCGCTGAAGCTGAAAAGCAGAATTATGTACAACTTCTGAGTGCAAGGCAAAAATCCTCCTGGTTAACTCATACAGTAGTGTTTTGGACAGATGCACTCTGGTTAAATATTAACATGCTTGCCCTACCTAATGCAACCACCCAAAGGGCTTACTTGGCTGACCAGGTGAATGTCAGTAGGTGAAAAAGTGTTGGCTGCTCCTTGGAACAGGCTAAATACTGCTCTTGCAGAGTTGCAGTCTTCCTCTTTTATTCTCCTTTTCTTAGGATTTATATCCCTTTTATAATGTGCCACCTCTTTTTTTCCTCAGATTGTTAAAGATTTCGGTTCCTTGATTTAAAGTGTTGCCAACTTCTACCAACTCAGCAATCTCTTTATTTCTGCATCCTTGTCTTTCATCAAGTAATAGTTTACCTGCATTTTCACATTCAAAAGTGATGACCACCTCAAAACATTAATTTTTCTTTTGCTAATATTAGGCTATAGTCACACAATATCCTTTTGTATTTATGAAAATTGTAAATTCTTCCCCCAGTATGACAGGAAATAGATTATAAAATTAAATATACTATAAATGAAATATATAAGCATTTGCTGACATATGCTTCCATGATAACAGTTAAATTTTGGATTTGAGCAGCCCCTTTCTTCAAATAAAGAAGTATTCTTTTGTAAGTCACTCTGCATTTTAGCAAGTATATCCCACCTTTTACATGTGTAAATCCTCACTGCTTTTTACTACAGGTACCAGTTTATAGAAGAAGCTTTTCAGAACCAGAAAGTTATCATTGAGACACTAATCACCAAATTGATGGAGAAGACTAAGTACATAAAATATACAGGGAAACAGATCCAAGACAGGTTTGTATCAGATTATGAGGGTAAAACTGACAGAAGTCAACTTTACATATACTGTAGTTTCTTAAAATGTTTAAATGACTGTATTTTGTACCTTTCTCCTTTTATTCTTCCAGAAAGAGGAATTCTAAAGTTCACTGTAGTGACTGTTGCCTGTTCAGTATGTTTGGTTGTGTTAGGTAATTCTTCTGCTCAGCCTGTGGACTTAATGGGCAGCAGTTGCTTGGGTGCAACAAAACAACTTGTGCAATAAAGACTGTAGGAGACAGTCTTAAATGCTTCTCACCATCAGCAGATTCATTTTCTTTGTGTAGATCCCTCTTAGAAAGTGAAAGGTTATGACTCATGTTTTCATAATGTTTGTGACATGTATTTGAAGATTTATGCTTGAGGCTCTATTCACTGGGTACTGCAAACCTAGGAGAAAAATAAATCTGTAAAATGCAATCTGCAGCAAGCCTTTGTGGCTGCTCCTTCAGCAGAGTTCAGGGGCAGCAGTACCCAGGGAGATTCAGCACAGTCAGGGATGCCAAGTGTGACTTGAACCCTTCCCTCATCTTTACAGTTGAGGTTTCCCCAATATAACATTAAGCTTTGCTGTTATGAATTTGAGCACTGTTGTTGAAATGGCTGAATTTGTGCCATTCTACCTTAGATGGAAATGAGGCTTAAGCAATTTGGTTGGCATGGACCATTCCAGAAAAGTGCAGGAGCTCTGATAATGGACAGTTTTAATTACAATGAGCATTTAATTTTTATTAATGGCAGATGTCAGAGTTACAGCATTAGAGTTTGCCACCAGTTAATTAATTTTATCAGAGGTCACTCTTACTTGCTCTGTTTCTCCCAGTAATTTTCCTGACTATAAGTATCTGATGATACATACATTAATTGTTGCATATGACCAAGTATTGTATTTTAAGCAACAGATTTTTTTATTACTGTTTAGAGGATGGGTTTATGAGCTAAAGAACATTATTTTCTATACTATCTACTTTCAGAATCCTTGAAGTGAATCAGAATCAAAAGCAGGTGGAACAGGATATTAAAGTTGCCATATTTACACTGATGGTAGAAATAAATAAAAAAGGAAAAGCTCTGCTACATCAGTTGGAGGTAATTTCATTTCTATCATAAGAAAGAAAAATTTCAATCTTAATATTTTTTTTCTATGTATTCACATTAAAGTAAATCTCTAGCATTAGTCCCCTGTGCATGTCCTCTCATGATTCCAAAGTGGAGAGATGTCCTATACAAGCTACTTGAGCAAGTGGGGTTTCTGGTGGAGCAAAGTTTGGTTTTTGAGGGGTGGCCAGTTTCTTTCTCCATGCTTTTGCAATTCATAATTTTACACACCATGCATGAAAAGTGTTCTGTCAGAATTTTTCATAAATTCAGTAATCCAGTAGCAAATCACAGGAGAGAATTGTCTAGAATGGATACCTGGGAAATATTATCTCCAATTGTGTTTTAAAAAGTGTGTGTGTGTATGTAGAGAGGCACACACATACATATATATAAACACATGTAAAAATCTGTCATTAGCACATAAAGTCCTGATATCTTGAGTAAATGTGTCAGTAAAAGTCAGAAAAAACTGACTTTTCTGTTTGATAGCTGTATCAGGGGGCAGGAGTCCTTTTTAGAGGAGCTAAGTGAAACCATGTGATCATTGTGAATTACCAATATCAAAGTTAATGCCTTTTAACTGTAAATTCAACTTTTTGACTGGAACTGCTTTTCCATTTGCAGACTCTGGCAAAAGAGCATAGGATGAAACTTCTGCAGCAACAACAGGAAGTGGCAGGTCTCTCTAAACAGCTGGAACATGTCATGAATTTCTCCAAATGGGCAGTTTCCAGTGGGAGCAGCACAGCACTGTTGTACAGTAAACGCCTGGTAAGGTTAGGAAGAGAGCTCTCCATTCACCTAGGGACTAGAGTTAGTCACATATGCGTGCACATGCTTGTCAGGACTACTGGGCTATTAGAATTTTTAATTATTTTCTACTAATTGGAATATTTATATATCGTTTTCATGGTTTTATTGTATGTCTTTGTTCTGTCAGGTTCATCTCCCACTGAAAGTCTTTGAAAATCAATAAAAATTAAATTAAGGCTCTTCTTTGTCCAACAATGACAAATCTAAATATTTCATTGCTGTAGTGACCCTTAAGATCTGTTGTCTCACTAAGCTGACTGTTCATGATGAACAGAAATCCTAGAAAATTTGAAAGAAAAAAAACAAACCAAAACCTTACCTTGATTTTTCCAAGGGTTACTAAACTGTAGTTGCTTGATAGCAGAAATTTGGGGCAATGTTGAGGAAAAATGCTAGATGCTTTTTTTTTCCCAATTCCTGTAAACTGGTTCACAATGTTTTTTTCTTTATTTTCTCATTGGTTAGTTGAGAACCTACCAGGGTATTTGGTGGGGTTTATTTGTTTGGGTTTGGGTTTGCTGTTGGTTTTTGGTGGTGGTGTTTTCTTTTTTTTTTTAATATCCATTATTGATACTGCAAGCTATAGAAGAATATTACTTGTTTTTATCAACTTCAAGTAGTTAAGTTCATTTGGTCAGCCTTATATATACTGCCTCAGCCAGTCATTTTTTTTTTTAAATTGAATAGAGAAAAAGGACATCAAACTGAGTCATGTTGTTTCTAATTGCTTAGTGTTGCCACCAAGACTCTGCTACATGAGTAAGAAAACAAGTTGAGTTTCAGGCATCTTAATCATATAAACTTTAGGCAGCTGAAAGAAAGGACCATCTAGCCCAGAAAGCCTCAGCAAATGAAAAATATTTTTCAAAAGAACAGATTAAGCTTTAGAAAGTTGGTGCTGCTTGGGAGTTGAGTAGATAACCTATCTGTGGGCATTTGGAAAAATCTATTTCCAAGGATTATTGCATAGAGGAGCATGTGGGACTTCTGCTCCAGCATATCCAGGGAGAGGAAGGAATATCCATCAGACTCAAAGGCAGCATTAGAGCTCAGGGGTTGTACTCTCAGGCTGTACTTCTCACTTCTACCAACACAAGGTGACCAGTCAGGAGTTTATCCACAATACATGTGTGTGCACAATAGCAGGAAAATAATGGAGCAAACTATGACAGGAACTGTGTGTGAGCAGTACTATTAACAGGATGAAAGTCTAGAATTTCTGTACTGTCATCTACTTGATTCTGGTAGTGTACACAAAAATCCTAAGGAAATCTCGATCCAAAACAGTAATAATTAAAATTTATTAAAAATTTTCCATGGTCATTTAAAAACCTTGAGTCACATTAAATGTTTTTTGAGTACAGTCTTAAGCTAAACCACCTAAAATTGAAAGAAAAAACTTGTACACTGGAAGCTCTTATAAAATTTCTCTCAAAAAAAAAAAAATCCAAACTTGTATAATTTAAACAGTTAAGATGATTTCACAAAGTATCTCTCTTTTCAAGGAAATAAACTATCACTCAAGAAAAACAAGAGTTGAACTCCTCAAGTTTTTTTTCAGGATCTGCTGTGTGTGATTCTAAAATTAGTGCCTGTTATATTTTGGTGTATCAGTTCCTGACATTTCTAGTGAAACAACTGCAAGACAACATTTTCTTTTTAGGAACTAGATAAATTTGTGAGCATTTGGTAGAATATTCTCTTGTGTAATCACAGCCCATTTCTTTGGAACCAAGATATTGGAAAAATCTGAAAATATCTGTGAATCTGAGCTTTCAAAGACAGTTTATAAAAATCTGTTCTTTGGCTGTCTGAAGAAAGCTTAAATTTAGTACAAAAGAAAATTCCCTGTGATCATACTTGTTGCCAAACGAGTGGCATACTTTGAAAGAAAAATGAATGGGCTAAAATAGATTCATGGGGAAAAAACATCAATGGTTATGTAAATCTGAACTTCACTTGCAAGTAGTTAAAGTCATTGAATATAATGGCCAAGTTTTTAGAAGGGTATGTATTTCTACAGGGAAGAATTGTTATTTTTGTTTAAGCTGTAGTTAACTTCTTTTAAAAACTACTTTAGGAATAAGGGAAGGATGTTAAAAATACCTCTTTATTTGTAGCTTGGACATGTTTCTCTGTCTTTAACCTCTGTTCTCCAGGGGCTTGTCAGGGGGGTTTTTGTTGGTGGGTTTTTTGATTGGTTGCTTTGTTTGGTGTGTGTATGTGGGTGTTGTGTCTATGTGTGTTTGGGTTTTTTGTGCTGTTCAGATACATGGCTCTGGCCCCAGAGGAATAAAAACACCTTTTTTTTGTTCTTGTTCTAGATTACATATCGACTGCGGTATCTCCTCCGAGCAAGGTGTGATCCTTCCCCAGTGACTAACAACACCATCCAGTTCCACTGTGATCCCAGCTTCTGGGCTCAGAACATTTTCAATCTAGGTATGATAATTTTTTATTAGCCATTTGGTGTCCTGAAACTATTTTGAAAGCAGCTTTCTTTTTGTGATGATAGCCTCTATGGTACTCATTTCTTCATCTACTCTGTTAAATGTATTTACCTAACTGTGAAAAATATTGAAAGTGCACAGCATGGGGAAAATATTATTTATGAATACCATGATAAAGTATTAACAAACTTATCTTGTTTGAATGGTATATGTGATGGTAATAATAGCAGCTTTCAGTTATCTGGTCAATACTTCTAATACTTTCAGCCACAATGATAAGCACCCTAAGAACTCAACAGCTTAGCAGGAGGACTTAAAGGTTTTGGGCATCTTTCTCTTTCCACTGTTATCTTGGTGGGCATTTTTGTTTTTCTGTCATGTGCAGAAGGTTTTGTGAGATACCTGTGGGACATTTTCTGCCTTTCATCAGGAAGTGCTCTCTCAGTGTACAGAGGTGCAAATGTATGATTCTCTAGAATGTCAGAGGAAGAAAGTGTTATGGCAGTTCTTTAAGGCAAACAAGCTCCTTTTCCCAGACATGAGGACATTGGATGGTAGCAAGGAAATTCTCCAATTCCTTCTTTATAAATAATTTTCTGAGAGACAGGAATTGAAAGTGAAACGTGTTTCCAGAAACCAGCTGTCAGGTTTTGTGGTGAGAATTCTGAACTGCTGCTCAGCTGAGATGTTTCTCATGAGCTGACTTTTCCCTATGTTTGGTGGGCTCTTTTTCTTGTGTATGTTTATTTAATGAACTTCTGAAATGTGGTCCCTTACCTTTTGAAAAGTGCTACAATAGAAATGGCACCTGTATAGACCAGCACTGGGGTTAAGTGATGGATAAAACCAAATCATGTTTATCTATCTAGTTTCAGAAATCACAACTTTTAGGCCATTTTGTTTATGATCAGACGTGTTCAATTTCTGTAGGTAAGCTAGATATAAGAACCAGTGAAGAGAAATAAAATAAAGTGTGAGAAAAGGAACAAGTTACTTCAGAAATGTTTTGGGTTGTAGTCAGATTGCATGTCACTGACAGTGTGATGGCATTTCAGCTGTCTTCCATACTTTGGTATTGATTTTATTTATTTTGATTCAAATAGGTTCTTTGGTCATTGAAGATAAGGAAACTCCACCACATATGCCCAAGAGCCCTGTGATGGAACCAAACTTACAGGCAGCAGGCAGCTTACCTCCCAACCAGCTCTCCAAGTTCCCCACCCAGATCAGCTTAGCTCAGCTCCGCCTGCAGCACATGCAGCAGCAGGTCATGGCTCAGAGACAGCAGGCTCAGCGCAGAGCAGGACCTGCAGCTCTGCCAAACTCAAGAGTGCCAGGAGCCATGCAACAGCCTCCTGCTTCTCATCAGGTAAGTTAGGACTGTTTTCAGAGTCTCTTTTTTACATGGCACCGAAGGAGAAAGTCAAGTAAAATGGGAAAAAAGGCAAACAATTTAAATCTAGACACATAACTTCAGGTATCTTCATCTTCAGCAAGTGGCTATGTAGATGCTTTAGAGGACATTGTCTTTACTGAGAAATAAATGAGCATTTTGAACTTGCGTTGCAAAATGCATGGCAACACCCAGCCTATATTTATTCTTTAAAAAAATTAAATCTAGTTGTATCCAGCCATATACAGTGCTTAGCAACATTTTTGTGGTTTTGTCAAGTGATCAAAAGTTAGTGTCATTAGTTTTTTTGCTACATCTATTTTGTATAGTACCCAGTGATTCTCTCATATATCTTTCAAAGCTGGGAACACTCTTACTGGCTCCTGTTGTGTCTCTTCATATGTTAAAATAATTCAAAACTGTCGAGGTTTTAACATTGAAATTAATGCTTTTGGTCATTCCGATAAATGGTGTGGTACTATTTGTTTGCATATAGTTTATGAGGAGTTTCAGAAGTTTAAAAGGACTGTTTAGTAAAAAATGTGTGGAGTACAGAACAGATCTCAGCTAACTTGCAGAACTGTTTTTATTGTTTTTATGCAGGCACCTCCACGCTTGATTCATTTTCAGAATCATAATCCCAAGCCCAATGGTTCAGCTCTTCCTTCACAACAGATGAGATTTCCCCAAAATCAGAACCTACTAAGGCCAGCAGTAAAGCCCAACCCATTGCAAATGGCATTCTTGGCTCAGCAAGCTATCAAACAGGTGGGGTCTCTTTCTCTTTTCACTCTCCCATTTAGAAATTCAACATCAAATGTGCCTTATATCATCTTTTCTACTATACTACTAGAATGCTTTTCAATTAAAACAGAGACTGTTATTTTTCTATTTTTCTGTGACAAGACACCCATAGTTTTCTTAGTGAGGTAATGTCAAATTGCTTTCATTTTGACAGTTCTAAGCAGCTGAAGCCTTAGGGAGCTGAGCCACTGTGTGTGCTGTGCAGGTGTTTTGTTCACTTACTTGCTGTTGCTGTGGTTTCTGACCACTTATGCAAAACTTAGCATGGCCATGATCTGCACACTGCAGTCAGTGAGCAGACAAATCAGAAAATCCCAGTTTAGTGACTTGATAGTGACTTCACCAGGAACCAGGAACTTGACTAAAAAGCTAGAGCTGTCATGGTTCCCCAGAGTATGGCAAATCTGAACTCTTACAAGTGAAGGGAGAAAAGAGAGTCCACAATGGTGGGCCCTCTGCTGAGTGACTGATCAATGCCCAGCTGATCAGCAGCTGAACTGGAGCAGAAGCAAACATGTCATGTGTGTTCTGGGTGTTTAGGAAGGCTCATCTTTACTAAAAACCAAATTATTACCACACAAGTTTCTGGGTGCAGGTAAGCAGGAAAGAATCAAACAAACCTGTGACCTGAAAAGTGGTGTCAATACCAGTTATGTGTGCAATGCTTATGATGTCAGAGAACTAATTTCAACTAAATGGAAGAAAGCTGTAGAATATCTAAGAGAACTTTTGAGAATAAAAAGTAAGTCACTTCTGTTCCGTGCCTCTGAAAAGAAGACTGGCCTGTCTACAAGCCTTTCTTTAAAGATACCTCATTATTCAGTAATGTCTTTCTGAAACTAGAGGCCAGTAAATAGAATGATTGACTACAAAGGAATTGTGCAGAGTCAGATTTTGCCTGCAGTTGCCAGGAAATTCCATTAAAGTCATTGAAAACTGCATACATTTAAATGAGAAAGAAATTTGGTCTGACTTGGCTGTGCACTTCATATCATGGTGTTAAATGTATATGTGGCTGGAGATCCAGTCAGCATTTCAAATTCTCAATGACTGTGTCATTAAGGAAAGCACAACATCATAGACTTGAAGGCATCCAGGTGACACTGCAGCCATTTATTTGGTCAAGCACTGGAGCAGTTGTGCATTCAGCCTATTACCTGTAATGCTTTTATTTCACAAAAACTGTTACATTTCTTCCACAACACTGTCAATGCAGCATGAAATATTAATAGATACTTAACACTGAGATATAGCTTTGAATTTAAGGATTTGCATTCATTTCTTCTATTCATAGTTTTCAACTAGTTGTCATCTTCTGTTGTCTTGTGAGATTGGTTCTTGAAATGAGAGAACTTCAGAGTAAATCAGGATTTTATGTGTGAATTCAGCTTCCTGAACTAAGCTGCTGGTTTTTATCAGTACATTCAGTAGAAGTCACCTGCTGCAAAGGAAAAAAAAGTGCTGAACTGTGGATTTTTGTCTCTTCTTTTTAGTGGCAGATCAGTAGTGGACAAACTTCAACCACCCCTTCCACTGCAAGCAGCACAACATCGACTCCATCCAGCCCCACAGTCACCAGTGCTGCTGGGTGTGATGGGAAGAATTATGGTCCCCCTGTGATAGATTTGAGTTCCCCAGTGGGTAGCTCCTTTAATCTGCCATCTCTCCCTGATGTAAGTGTAACACAGAGGCAATGTTTCATGCATTCTGTTTTGAAATCTTCATGTTTGTGAGAAATAGAAACCTTGTAGACTGAAATTCTGTTTGTCAAAACAGGTCTAGGAAATGAACAATGCAGAGTTTCCTGGACGTTGCTGGAAATACTCAGAACTGGGACACAGCTGTTAGGACAACTAAGAAAAATAGGATTACAAGTTGTAATTGTAATTGGACTTGTTTATTTGTATGCTGCATGTTTTTCTGCAGCCCTCATAATGGTCTATACAAAAATGTGTTAGCTTAGCTTTTGTTTACCAGTGTCCACAGATAGCAGTGGTTCGCTGATGGCATTTCTGGTAGATACTTAACATTTTTTAAATCTATTTTTAACTTACTGAAAGAGCTGTCTTGGGTAAGTATTAATGGTCAGCACACTGGATATATTCCTTACGTCTTTTCCTTTTGATACTTCTTTTCTTCATATATTCTCTAACATGCTTGTGAGCTGGTGATAGAAAGAGCATGGTAAGATCATAATTTCTTAACCGTCTAAGTTTCTCTTTTATATTTCTGCATGGTACATGTTTGCCAGAGGTCCATGTTGGAGTTACTGAGTTTTAGTCAGGTGACTTCATTTTTCCACATAACTACCTAACCTGTTTTTTGTGGTCTAAGGTTTGTAGAGATACCTGAAGTGTCATGGTTTTCTAGTCATAGCTTGCTGTTACTTCCTTTATCTCCCATCTGTGCTTTATTTTTACCTGCATACTGTGTGTCCTCTTTATTAAAATGGAGTACATGGACTACAGAATCACTATATCTGTCAGACATAAACGGGAAACTACACAATGTGGTCATAAAACTACTGAGTCTGAGACATTTTAGCATATTTATTTCTGTGCACAGTATTGTGAATTCTTCTACTTGTGTGTGATTGAGTTGATGCTTTTAAGATAACATGGCACAAATCACTGTAAATATGCTGACCTTGCCAAAGCTGCTGCATCCACTTTGGATACATCTTATCAAACATTATCTTACATATTGGAAGAAATGAAACATTTCAAAAAATCATTCCTCCTTATCAAACCAGAATGTGTAGCTTTTACAGAAAGTTAGAATGCTGCATTAGGAGCCCCTTGAATAAAGTTAAGTTGTCTGGCCTGAGCCATGGTGGAAAGAACAAGTGTTGGTTTGCTGTTTCCATTTTAAGTCAATATGCATGGCTCCTGTCCAGATGGCATTGAGTGTCATTTGAGTTTCTTCCAATCCTGTTAAACACCAGTGGATTTAGGAGTAATTTGTGTGTAGGTATTATCTTTTGGAGTGTATTTAATGTGAGCATGTCCAAAGAAGGTGTGGAGATAAACTTAATTCAATGTGTGAAAGCTCCCTCTCTGATTTAAGCCTTCTGTGTAGCCTGTGGAGAAAAACTGGCACTTAGAGAATCATCTGCTCTTAAAATGAAGCACTGTCTGGATTTGGCTATTTCATTTTTCTTTTTAGGGAAAGCAAGATGTTATGTTTCAAAGTCACTTTTGGATGGGTAAACTTTGGTGAAATGCATTTTGGTCTTTGCTTTCAAAATTACAGCATGGCAGAGGCTTTTTGATTTTGTTTTTGCTGTTTTGGAAGGGGTTTTTTTCTTTTCCAATACTTACTGCTTCCCTTTGCTTCCCCACCTTTTAGATTGATTGTTCAGGAAGCATCACACTGGATAATGCTGTAAGGAGGGATAGCACTGCAGAGCAGAATCAGCCAAAACCCCCTTCAAACAGGACTGTGCAGTCACCAAATTCCTCAGTACCATCACCAGGCCTTTCAGGTAATTGAATGTGGTGCAATTTTCTATGTAAGTGGTGCAATTGAAAAATCTAATGTGGCAAGGTAAACAGTGACATCAGAATTAATTCTGTTTTATCTTAAAGATGAGAGACAAGAAAATGAAGGCCAAGTTGTAAAAACCCTAATAGGAGCCAGAGTTGGGATAATATTTTAGCATTGTGATCAAAAGTTAAGCATCCAGATCTTAAAAACAAGGAGGGGAAAAAAAGGGTAGATTTTAGCAAATTGGATAGAAATCCATAGCAAAGTGACACGCTCAGGTGTACACCAGATTAAAACCGAGCAGCTGGGTAGGAGACAAGTATTTGGGAAAGTGAGATAGGATGTAAGAGCAGACTAGAAATGGTGCCTTGGGTGGTTAGTGCAGCACTGACACAGGATGACCAGAGGTTACTGAGATGGGTGGCTGAATGTGGTGGACCTGGAGGATCCAGGGGATTGCTGTCACCATGGGAGGGCTGTGTGAGTGGGAATTCCCAGGGAGCACTCCCATGATGGTCCCAGAGTGCGACGGGGTAGCAGAGACAGCAGCAATGCACTCACAGGCAGCACAGACAGCCCACTCAGGCTTCCCAGGGCTGCTGCTCAGCAGTGTGCTTCACAAGGCTCTTGGCTCTCTGAGCCCCACACCTTTGGTCTCTCCCATATCTGTCCCCCTGACTTCTTCCTGCTCACCAGCTCAAAGTTTCCTGGCAGTTCTCCTGCGAGATCTGTTTGAATTTAGTAAGACAAAACAGCGTGCAGTGATCAGGTGGAGAGGTCAGCCAGGCAAAGGTGCTCACCCATCAGCCTGCTTCACGTAATGGGCCCTTTCTTACTCTTCTCTTTCCCTCTGTTATCTCATGCCTCTCATCCTTTCATGAAAATATATTAAATGAGATATTTCTCACTGCAGGAGAAATTTTCCCCAAAATTTGTGTACTTCTCTGAGTCATGTCTCAGACTTGGCACAGACCTGTGTTCTGTTCTAACTGATCCTTCTGTCCTAGGAGGAATCAGTGTGACAAACGTGCACCCTCCAATTCGTTCACCCAGTGCCTCCAGTGTTGGGAGCAGAGAGAGGTAAGGAAGGAGTGTGAGAGAAGAAAATGTAACTTCCACCTCCACAGAACATGCCTCAGTCTCTTCTCTCCTTAGTGCATAAAGATGTTGATTTGTCTCACCTTCTCTATTAACAGGTCAGGCCTGATGGTTGTTACAGCACTTTGCATTCTAAAAGCAGTAATTTCATTTGCAATGTATTAATAGAACATCTAAAGAAGTATTGACTCTATAAATGATGGCCAGGTTGGCGTTATTAAAAGAATACCATTTATAAATTAGGTTTTAAGTTCAGAAAAATCAGATAAAGGAAAAAGCTGCATATTAAAAGCCCTTGTGGAACTATAAATTACTTCAGATTTAAGGAACTGATGTTACAAAGAGAGTTATTAAGAATTTTCTGCTGCAATACAGTTAAGTGAGCACTAGATATCTACTGAGTCTAAACAAATGTTTTTATCCCTTACTGATAGAATATTAATGAACAAATATATTTACACAGTGTTGTTTGAAGAGTGCAGATCCGTTAATGCATTGCAATAAATAAGATCATACATGAGACATTAATTTTTCATGCAGAGAAAAATCAGATTACATTCATCCTACTTGAGTTAGGAACGCAGGTGCTTTTTAATCTAGAATACGTTTTGCTCTGTTGCATTTACATGGTAAATTCTGTGAAGGACTCTTATGAACAGTTTAAATGAACAATTTAAATGGTTGTTTGAAGAGTCTTTACTTGCATTTAAAATTGTGATTTGATACGCTGCTGCTTGAATTAATTTTGTTAGATTTAAATTCTTCATTTTTATTTTAAAAAATAAGCAGGTATTTTAAAGTTCAGTTGTCCATTCTGATCCTTTTAGTAGTAAATGCATGAAAAAAGACAGATCTAGTTCTAAGAGTAGGGTCTAAGTTTTGGTGGAGCTGCAAGGCTCTAGGAAAGTTTTTTGATATGTGTTTTATCTGCCTTATTCAGTTGTGTGGCTTAGAATGTTCAGTGGAGGTGCTTTTTTGTGTATGATCTGAAAGAAACTGAGATTATTTGCAAATTTTGCACCAATGGATCAAACCATGAGTAATTCTCTAATTTTGGGTTTGCACCATTAAAATTTTCCCATTCGATAATGCTTTTTCAGTATACATCAAAGGAAATAAGCTTGGATGTTGCTTTCCATAAAGGGAATACCACTCAGGATTCAAAGAAACAAAGTAGATTAACATCCTGACGTCTTGGAAAGCATCAGTGCACAAAAGGTGTCCAGTTCCAACTCCTAATTTCCTTCTTTTCCTGCCTCTTCATGTCATTCACAGTTCTGGCTCGTCCAGCAGGCCACCAGGAGCTGACTCTACACACAAAGTCCCTGTTGTTATGTTGGAGCCCATCAGAATTAAACAGGAGACACCTGCAGCAAATGAGAACTTTGATTTCCCAATTGTTGTAGTGAAGGAAGAGATGGAGGAGGAGTCCCGGCCTCGCAATGTAACGTTTACAGCTAGACAGATCTCCTTTCTCTTTGGAGGGTGTTTTGTGTTTATGGGGACTAAAATTACTTACTTGGGTTCTGTTGGGAACTGTTTCAGGGGAAAACTAAAAAGCTAAAGAAAAGGAAGAGGTGAAATTCAAAATCAAACTAGCCCTACTGCCAATTAAATTAAATTGTGTGATCAGACTGCTTTTATCCATTGAAAGCCAGGGAAATGCTGAAATAACTTGGCAGAGATGAAATTTTCAGGTGCTGCTAGAAAGTGTTTCCAGTCATAGTCCAGGAATATCCATAAATAAGGTACTAGTATTTTGGACCACCAGAGATTTTTTTTTATTGGTGGAACAGTAAATACTGTAAGTGTGTTATAGTGTGTTAGTAATTTCTGCATGCATGTTGCAAGTTGTATGTCTGTGGATGTGAATCTGTTACTCAGGTCAGTTTGCACGTTGTTAGGGTCACATAAATTCACATAAATACTGTTATCTAACTTCCTGTGTTTCTTCCTGCAGTCCATACTTACTTCCTTGCTGCTGGATACCAATCACAGTTCCACTTCTGATGAAGCTGTTCTAAGAACAGATGCACCAGACAGCACAGATGACCAGCCAGGGGTACTGCAGGAGAACACATTTCCTGGGAAAACAGGATGGATGGGATCCTCCCACGCTGGTGAGGGCAGAAAAGAGGATGATCCCAATGAAGATTGGTGTGCTGTGTGTCAAAATGGAGGGAAGCTCCTTTGCTGTGAGAAGTGTCCCAAAGTATTCCATCTTTCTTGTCATGTCCCAACATTGATGAGCTTTCCAAGGTAATTACTGACTATTTCAATTCTATCTAAAATTGCACTAAAAGACAGTAGACTTGTATTGTGAAATCCAGGAAGAGCACTGTCTTGTTTTTAGTCCTGTTTTTATTTATTAGCAGTTTTATTAGTTGGAGGAGATCTGAATTTTCATCAGACTTCAGCTTAATTGTATATTTTTCCACAAAATCTAGCAAAACTCTTCACTTACTTGACAATTAAGCATCTAGGGCATCTATTAGTAAAACTGGCACACAGAATTGCCAATCTGTCATAAAGAGTTTTAAGGGTGACTGAAAATAGTTGTATTTCTTAATAACAATGATCTCTAAAAAAATAATTGAGAGATGTCTGCAGGAATAATCTGAATTAATATAGTATTAAATATATTACTTCAGTGCTAAACATGGCTACACTCTAAGCATGGGATGTGTAGTGACTGACATATTTAATAACATCTCAGTGAGTGTTGAAACAAGCATTAAGCTTTCTTGATGGGCTGTTACAAAACCATTGCTCAGTTTCTTGACTTTCAAAATAGAGTTTTAAATAGATTATTTTTATAAGCATTACCAGCATTTGCTTCTGGAATTAGTGTCTTTGATTAAAATAAATGGCATTTTGCCATGCCCCAGCTTGGAAATATACAATAAGCTTGTTTGTATTAAAGGATAAAAACATTGGTCATAACATGCTCATTGGTTAATGCTTTTATAAATAATAGGTTTTCTGATTAAATATCAGCATAGTTTACTGGTGTAAAACGTTTGGATAGCAACCTAGATAAGCATGTTGATCATCTCTGTGCTACTCTGAACAGGCATACTTCTGGAAGTATATCTTTGTTTTAAATGTCACACAAAAATGTTCCTCATACTTTTTGAATCTTCAAATTCCAGGCTGGTTTGGTTTTTTTTAGTTAAAACAATGCTATGTTACAGCTTTATGCCATAAGGAAAACCCAGTAAGGTTACAATAAGCATTTATATTAATAAATATTCTTTCTGGCAAGGACACAAAAAGTAATCTTGAAGTAGATAGATAACTATGGACTACAAGACTTGGTTTCTATTAAAATTAAATATTCAATAACAAGTCTTTAAAATGCTTCATTTTTACTTGATCATTCAGTGGAAACTGAGGTAATGATGTCTGAGGGCAAGGGAGCCAAAAGGCACTTTGATGGCAGGTGTTCAGATCTGTAAAGGTGCACATTACTACAGGTGCATTGTGTTCCTGGGCTCCAGAGCACACTTAGCTCAAGTTTCTTCCTGACTTCTGATGTATCAGGTTTTTGTTCTCATCTTTATGGGCTTGCTTGTTTTTTTTTCCCCAGCTGTAAGTCTGCCAAACAAACTTTAATCTCTTAGCATTACTTCCTTCAAACATGCAAAATAATTTTGTTATTATTGTGTCAGTGGTGTTAGTCTGCTGCTTTCATGGTTGCTTTTTGTTCCTGTTTGAGGTTCATAGAGTCACAGGGTGTTTTGGGTTGGAAGGGATCTTGAAAGGCCCTAATTTGACCCCCCCTGCAATGCTCAGGGACATCTTCAACTAGATCAGGTTGCCCAGAGCCCCATCCAACCTGGCCTTGAATGTTTTCAGGGATAGGGCATCCACCACCTCTCTGGGCAACCCGTGCTAATGTGTCACAGATCTCACCTTGAACTTTTTCCTTGTATCCAGTCTCAGTCCACCCTCTTACAGTTTAAAACAATGTTCCCACGTCGATTTGTAAGGTCACAGCATATTCTTCCCTTCATTCCAACCTACCACATTCTTTTTGATTCTTGGATATCTTAATGCATCATTCTTCTGTCTTTAATTTGTTTTCTTGTATCACAAGATCTTTAGGTCATGGCCTGTGTCAGTTGTTGTGTATCTGCCACATCATTTCTGTAAGGCTAGTCCAGACAGAGGTGACACTGTCATAAATCATTCTGTGAAGTTTAGACAGTAAAAAGTAAAACTTCTTGAAGCAAAGTTCATTCACCAATGCATGCTAAAACTGGCAGATAGTGAAAATGTTTGGATCACTCTGAATAGAAAACAGTAAGATTTTCTTTTTAAATGTGTGAGGTCTTCTGCCTTACTCTTGAAATGAAATAAAGGGTGCTGCAGAAACTATTTGCCATTGATGAAGACACTTTATAATAACATACCTCTGGTAAATAGATGTAGTTGATCCCATAAGTGGTTATTGCTGGATTCTGTCTGTTGTGTGATGATTCAGCCCTCTGGTGGTTATCTGCAAGCATGCAGGTTTCTGGGATTTTTTTGTAGAGAATTACATTAAAAACATAAACTCTTCATAGTTTTTTCAAAACTTGCAAGTTCATAAATTGTGTTCAATAATCAGTGCACATAGCTTGCAGAACTAACTCTCTTATAATCTTATGCTGCCTTTTAAATCTCCAATAATATCTTATACAAACTGGTAAAATCATGAACATCTGAAAGTTTTAGGGAGTGAAATGTTTTCAGTTTTACAGAGAATCCTGTCTATGGTAAGCTCTGTAATTAGTAAGGTACTGTAGATCAAGCTTGTAGAGGGTATGTAGTTCTCACCACACAATACTAACACTTTTCCTTCTGTACAGCCATGTGACTCCTTCATTCTCTCTCTAGTTATGGTTGTACAGGGCTCTTCATAGTGCTATCCTTAAATCCTGGGAGCTGAAGTGAAAAACTTCAGTCTTGACAAACGTAGAGACCATCTGTCTGTCTTTCTGCTAGGACACCATTAATGACACCAGTGCCACTAAAAGGAAACAAAGTTGCAGCAAAGCATTTTTGCCAGCTGTTGCAGCCTTTTGTACCACCACCAAGAAAACAAGAGAGATGCAGGGAAAACTCACCCCACAGAGGAGGGATTTGCCCAGAAATAGATGTAAAGCCTTCTGGCAAGGAGTACTCCCTCACTGAGGTCACTGTGTCTGTTTGTCTTCTTTAGTGGAGAGTGGATTTGTACATTCTGTCGGGATTTGTCCAAGCCAGAAGTTGAATATGACTGTGATAAACCTGCTCACAGCTCTGAAAAAAGAAAATTGGAAGATACCACGGGTTTGGCACCCATAGACCGCAGGGTAAGGATAAAATTATTATTTAAAACTTTTAAGCTGAAGCAATTTTGAACTGCATTAGAAACTTTTGTCAGTGTTTCACCTGTTTTCAGTTGGCAACTTGTGTAAATAACATTGAAATTAGTATTTTATTTGGGGTCTTAGTCTACATGTAGAATCATTTGTGGAAGAGTAGTGGAGAGAAGACTCCCAGGCTCATGACACTGGTTAAGTAGGGGATTATTACTGCTAATACAGTATATAAATGTTGCCAATGCAGTGTATAATATAAGCAGATCTGAAGGGCTATAAAATGGGCAGGTTCAGCTGGAAATGTGCAGGTTTGCAGAAAGCACAATTGCAAAGCAGCAATGCACCCACAGAGCTGCTTTAGGATTTTATCTCACCTGTTACTCACCTGTCCAAAGCTGAGTGTTCCCATCCTCGTGCTGGTTGTACCCTGCTGGGCTGGATCCACCTG
>JAOTQP010000870.1:65647364-65672795 GCA_026413545.1 Cichladusa arquata | reverse complement strand
GAAAGCTCAGTGCTCAGCACTGGACCTACCTTGGACATCAGGGACCATCAGGATTCTGGGTCTGCTTGGTTCAGGCAACTTCAAGTCAGCATAAAGGACATTTTCTGCCATTCTTGTTCCCTCTTCTCCTGTTTCCCTCCCCTCGGCTGTTGTGAGAGTGAGGCTCTGGCTGGGCACAGCTCAGAGCTCCCTCCTCTTTCTGACCTTCAGGAGGAAGTTCTTGACTCTTCCGGCCATGCATAAACTTCTAATGAAAAGAGAAGTCTATTTCTACTTCATCTTCTGACAGCACAGAGTTTTATGTCACTAACATGAGGAAATACAAGTTCATGGACTCCCTGAAGCCACCTGTGTTGGGAAGTGGTTCTGGCATTGGTAAGTTCCCAAAGTTGCACACACCCACACACAAAGCACTTTGCCCTGCTGTGTCCTGAGCCCTGTGGGCTCTGTTCAGCTCACAGACACTGTCTGCTTCTCTAGAAGTGAATTCTGGGGGCAAATGGGCATTCAAAAAGGGGGATTACTCCAGCCTGTTTTGGCAAGTTGCTTAATATGCAAAGGCAGCAACTGGAATAGTGGAGCCTAAACAAAACAATCCCTTGGCTTTCCAGGTTTGTAATATCCCTCTGGGCAGTTGGGGTCAGCTGTGTCCCCTCTCAACTTCTAGTGCATCCCCAGCCCCCTCAGTGGTGGGGTGGGATGACAAAGAGTGGACTCTCACTCTGTTTAATCTCTGCTCAGCAAGAACTAAAACATCTCTGTGTTCTCAACACTGTTCCAGCACAAACCCAAAATGTAGCCCATACCAGTTGCTATGAAGGAAATTAACTCTATCCCAGCCAAAACCAGCCCAGGGCCCTAGAATTTAAGTAGGATGTGAAGGTGTTTGAATGGAGGCTCTGAGGAAGGGAGCCAAGCTGGGGGAAAGGTTGGAAGGAATGTCCTGGAGGAGCAGCTGAGGTTTGTCCAGTTTGGAGAAAAGGAGGCTGAGGAGTGACCTCTTTTCTCTCTGAATTCCCAGCACAGGAAGGACATGGAACTGTTGGAGAGAGTCCAGATGAGGCCAACAGATTCCCCAAAGAAGCTGTGGCTGCCCCATCCCTGGAAGTGTCCAAGGTCAGGTTGGACAGGGCTCTGAGCAACCTGGGATAGTGGAAGTTGTCCCTGTCCATGGCAGGAAGGGTCAGGGATGAGATGATCCTAAGGTTCCTTCCAACCCAAACCATTCCATGATTCTATGATTACTGTATTCCTGTCTTTACAGGACTATAAGATATTGCTTTTCTGATTTAGAATAAATTCTAGAAAAAGTTGAGTGGTTTTTAATAAAATAAATATCAGCTCTTATTGAACCTATTTCTTTCACAAAGAGACAATTTTCAAATGGAAATATTCTCTCAGAGCCATCAGATCTGGAGCACCCTCTGCTCGCCAGTGTTAATGGCAGAGGCTTCTTCAAAGGGCCAAGGATGTGATGGTATTCTGTGCCTCATGTCCCATAATTAGAGGCCCAGAGAAGCCGAGCAAACATGACCTGTGTGAGAGAAAGAAGAGGAAGTGAAGCAATTTCTGTGGTGGTTGTAGACTCAGAAGTCTGTACTGCGGTCAAATTAAGGTTTGCAGTGGCACGCAGACCTGACAGAGAGACGTGTCCAGAAATTCTGTGACAGGCAGCTAAGTACTGAGGCCTAAAAACAGACCCTGACTAAGGACTGAACAACAGGCCCTGAGCAAAGCCACCTCTACATGAACCTTCCAACCAAATGCTCGTTCTCTCTCTCTCCATCCAACCTGGCCTTGGACACTGCCAGGGATGGGCAGCCACAGCTTCTCTGGGCAACCCAGAGTATTCTGTGATTCTTTCAGCTCCACCAAGTCTTAATTCTTTTTTTCATTCAGATTTTTTTTCTACTAGGGAATTGCATTACTAATTTGCCAATTGTAATATGGACTGAGTGTAGGAAACATCCATCAATGTTTCCATCGAGTTGAATCAACTTTTTTGGGTTTATTGCTGGTTTTCTGGAGTGACAAGCACATGACAGCACCAATCCCACAAATTTTGCCATAAAAATAGTGCCCTTCTTTCCTGTGGAATATTGCCTACGCTGATCAGCAGGTTCTGCTGCATTTTGAGGGAGTGCTGACTGTGTGGGCCGGCGCTGTTTGAAGAAGGAAGGTGCAATACCCCACTGAGTTGGTGCTTTTCAACTCCATTTCACAAAGAGGATGCAAATACCATGGGGGGAAGTTAAAAGGGGGCTCCAGCTCCCCTTGTAAATCCTTTTATATGATACTGAGATGCTGCATAACTTAATACTGAAGACAGCATACCAGGTAGTTTGTATTGTATTTCTGAGCACTTAGCCATGCTTTTCAGAATTTAAATATATAGTTATTATTTCTCTGTTGTACTGTGTATTTCCCACAAAACTATGATGAGAAGTGGTAAATATTTTCAGTAAATTAAAGATATTTCAACATGGGTCTATTTGGGTGGCACAATGGCCCTGTATGTCTGTGTTAATAATGAGATGTCTGTGTTAATAATTCTGTTGCAATTCATTAGCACATAATGCATTTGGCATCCTAAACTCTAGCTAAGGGCATGGGCAACATCTGACAGCATTTTCCTAACAAATAACCCCTCACAGTCCCACTTGTCTCCTACTCTTGCCAGCTCTATTTCCATGTTTCCAAGACCAGTCATGTCCATCTTTCAGCCTGTGCAATCCCAAACATATCAGGCTCTTGTCCAATACTTACATTGTGCAGTCTCAGGTCAGAGGTGAAGATCTTCTTGGGTCAGTTCAGTTTGATGGGTCTCTGTACCTCATCAAGAAAACAGATATGATAAAGATTTCATTACAAGATCCAAATTCAAAGATAAGTAGTCTGCAAATCAGCTACTCTGAAATAGATAAAATATTTAAAATTAAATATATATTATGAATGAAGAATGCAGTAAACACTTGGAAAAACAACCCTCCTTTCTGAAAGCAAGCCTTTTGGGCTGGTTTTTCACCCCTTGACAATGCTCAGATAATGACTTTTTTTTGGTCATAGTAAAAAGGAAAATGAAAACAAAAACCAAGGCTGTGAGAGAGAGGCTTAGAAGGAAGATTTCAAATAGAGAACTTCACTTAAATTCCACTTACAGTAACTAGGATGTCTTTCCCTTAAACTGCCTGTTCTTTGGGTTCAATAAATAAATTGGATTCAGTGGATGTGCTTGACAGCTGAGCAAATGTGGATTTTTCTGGATTTAATGTGCTTGCTCACTGTATCCAGACCTAAAATACTTTGCAGATATTTTCTGATATGTAAAAGATTTGAAAAAACCTGTAACTTTTGTGGGACCAAAATTATTTTCTAATATAAACAAAGAGTTTCCACTACCAAGGAAGAAAACATAATTGCTAATGTTAAATATATTTTCTGAAAATAATGGAATGTTTAACACTTTTGAAATCAAACATTTCAAATTTGCCTTTCTTTTGGATGAAAGAGGATGTTCTTTTAGGAGAAATTAAATATTTTGGGTTTACCCCAAATTGCTTTTAAAAAATCATTGTTAAACAAATAAGAACAAGTGTTTCATCTATTTTTTCCTGCAGTGATTCACAACCAAAAGGTCTGTCTGGGTCACAATCCAAAAAAGATTTAAAAAGTGGTTATGACAAGAATAATTTTGCAGCCAGCTGATGACCATAAGGAAGACTGTCTACATTACTCCCTCCAAAGTTTACCTATTTTTAGACAAACGTTGCAACATATTTTGTGCAAAATATATTTTACTGTTGTGTGAAAGAGGAACTGAAAACAGCTGAACAAAGTAAAATCACAGCAACCGGGAAACACTTCCCTGGAATAAACTCTTTCTCTTTGTATCTGGATAAAATTAAGCTGCCTGTTTCTCTTTTATAACTAAAGCAAAACAAAACAATAGCCTGGTTTTTATTTAGCAGCATTGGTGGCACTTTTCCCCCTCTAAACTCCAGCTGCTTTAACATCAGGTGTCTATCCTTAGTGGTTGCCCGACAGTGCAAAAAACAAGAATTTCAAAGGATGTCCTATCCTATGCCCAACATATTTAAGTGTGCCAGGGCCTCAGCAGCCCTCAACGGGAGCAGTTTCTTCCTCATATCCAATCTAAACCTTCCCTCTGCCAGTTTGAATCCATTCCCCTTGTCCTGTCACTCCAGGCCCTTGTCAAGAATCTCTCTCCATCTTCCCTTGAGGCTCCCTCCACACACTGCAAGGTCAATGAGGTCACCCCAAAGCCTTCTGTCTTCCAGGCTGAACAATCCCAATTCTCTCAGCCTTTCCAGGCTGAAGATTCCCAATCCTCTTAGCCTTTCAACACACCTTTTTTTAAATATACTTGGAGCACGACCCTTGGCAAAGGGGGACAAAGAGGACTTCTGTTCAACTTACAGAGAAGCAGATGCTGCCGTTTTGGAAGGCACCTCTTGCCACAATGTCAGACCCAGGCAGCTCCCCATGAGGGCTGAATCCAAATGCCACCCAGCCAGTTGTGTGGATGTGCAGCTCGACCCCATCAGCTCCTGTTCCTCATGGTCCCAGCAGAGGTAGAACATGCTGGAAGGATCCAGGAAGGTGGGGAAACGCAGCAGTGGAGATGCAAGCAGGCCAGAACAAAAGCATGGGAGGAACAAGAGGAAGATTCCTCTTGATTCCTGAGAAGAACAAAACCATCATCTCTGCAGCCTCTGAGTCCTGCTGATACCTTGGGTAGCCACAAGAAGCCCAGTTTATATGGAAGTGCCCGAGGCTGGGCTTGTTGCCAGGACGGAGGGCTGGAATCCGACTGTTCTACATTCAATTTAAAATGTAGGGAATATCAACATTTTACATAACATGCCCTGGCAACTTGCCTGAGTGAAACTGTACTAAGCCATCTCCTATACAACTTTAAACATTTTTAACAGCTGTTTTGTACCACAAAAACCAAAACAAGGCAGCCAAGTGTTTGCCTCCTACTCAGGGTGGGTGAATGTTGGCTCTCTTCACCAAGGAAAAGGGGTTCTTCTTGTCTTGCCATTGAAGATTTTGAAATGAACCCTGATTGTGCCACTTGGTGGGATGGTTATGGACAAATCTGTTGGAAAGAAGCTCAGTCTTAATGCCATGGCTTATCAGAGGAAGCGGTTGTGGCACATGGAAAGGGCTGCTGTTACAGCAATCTGGAAGAGTAGAATAAGAAAAATGCCTCTACTCCATGGGCTGTATCTTGGTGGGAGTGAGTCAAAGCAGAAAAGTACATCATCTCTTGTGCTGTCTGAGACCTTTCAGTGTAAGGACACCAAACCAAAAAACCTTAGCAGGTTTCTGACCAGTTCTGCCAGGAAGTGCCTTGTCCATCATCTTCAATTTGCCCAATTGCATAATCCACTACAAAACTTATCCCAGATCTGTGGATTTTGGAGGACAGGGTAGTTTATTTCTATTAACTTGCAGGGAAAATGTAGAAAAGCCATTTGTATTATTTTTCTGAGGCACGTGTTGGAAGAAGATATGAACAACAGAGAAGGAGAGTTACCTGATCTGATCCTCAGGGATGGAGTTTAAAGAAATCAAATTGCATACAGATTTCTTGAATCCCAGGTCATGTTGTTGACAGCTCTGCTTTAGACAGCAAGTATATTTATGGTTCCTTATTTCAGTTCTCTAACCAAATGCTGATTTTTTTTTTTATACTGTCTGCTCCAGGGAGACCCAAGACTCTGTTTTTGGGGGGAACCAGGGCTGAGGGATACAGCGATGCAAACTGAGTATTTTAAGGTTAGGACAGCACAAGGATATCAAAACTGAGAGACTTTGGCCCCTCTGGGAGATGAACCAAAGAAAGAATTAATCATGAAGTGGGGAGGGAAAAAGGCAAGGGAATCTGTATCTTGCAGAGCTGCCCATGTGAGAAATTTTCACTATGGCTTGTTCTCCACTTTTAGGCAGAAAATCCCTTCCTCACATGGAGGAGAGTGTGAGGTTGGAGGATGCAACTGAGACGCTGCTGGAATGTTCCATTCTCCTGGAATTACAAGGAGAAATGGTTTAGCTGTGTGACAAGGATTGGAGTTGCATGGTCTCTTGGGTGGAACAAGATGTGGTGGTGTTTGCATGGCACTGCTGAGGGGCGTGGGAGAGATGTGCAGGAGCAGGAAGATACCACAGATTGGCATTGAGCAGCATGCCAAGGAAGATTTTAAAATTACAGATGACCTGAGAAGACGGAGGAAGAGAAAATCTGCTTCCTTTAGCAAACTAAATGCTCATACAGGAGCCAAGTGTGAAAAAAAAAAAAAAGAGGAGAGTCAGAACCACAGGATGCAATAGCACCTCTGAGTATCTGCCTCAGGCAACAGACAGAGACAGACAGGAGAGAAAGCAGCGAAGTTTCACTGAGTTTTCTCTCTGAGGATTATGATGACGTGCAACAAACTCGGGAGATGAAGAAGAAGGAAAATGCTATGCCCAATACTCTCAAAACAGCCCTCATTGTTCCACTGCTGAAATCCTTTGTAGGCAGCAGGCACGTCCCTGATTCACAGCCAACTTTCACCCCACGCCTCCCCACTCAGCAGCTCCCTGCTGCAGCCCAGGAAGCAGCAGAATCCTGTTACATAGAGCCAGTTGAAGCAACGTCAGTATCGTTTCACAACATTTGCATTCTGGTGAGGTTATTTAACACCTCTGTTCTTTTGGGACAAATTTTAACCAAAAAAATCAACTTAAAAAGAAATTAAGTCTAAAAATTTCTGAAGGCTGATACCCAAATAGGTATTTAACAGAGTGGTAACTTGAACCTATTGTAACTAGGCTAAAAAATAACCTTACAGTCAGTTACTCACTTCTTTCACAGCCCTCTTTTCCATGTCTGAATCCATCTCAGATTCTCTTTATTTCAAAAAACTATAGCCCTTATGGAAGAGGGAAACTATAATCACCTTGTGGAAGATGGTGCCAAGCTGACTTGCCTTCAGCCACACATCTGCAGGGCTACTTCTTCCAAATCCTATGGATCATATGGAAGCAGCAGAGGAAATGTAAAGTTGAGTAACACAAGCAATCCTGAAGGAAAGGGAATGGCATAAGGGAGATTATTTTACAAGTTGCCTAGTGAAAGGACTTTACTTAATGTAATTTCTCAGCTCTTCCTCTGCTCTGGGCTTAGCTCCATAGCTGTGTTGCACAAATCCTCCTGTTCCAGGAGTTGTCCCACTGCAGCTGTGAAAAGCCCTTTCCTTCTTCATAGGCTGAAAATCCTGTATAGCCAAAAAACCTGAGGATAGAGAGGTGGAGATTCTCTTTATAATAAGTAATTTGCAAAGGGGGTTAGCAGGGACAGATACATCAGCATGTGAGGGATATTTACGGAATAGGGAATTGTAGGACTGCAGTTCTGTTTCCCCCTTTTCAAGATCTAAAGGGGTGCCAAAATCCTGTTGGAGGCAGGGGCATCCCAGGTGATGACTAAAGGCATTTTGGAACAGATAAAAACAGTCTCTACATAGCCATTTTCTGGACAGACTTGCCACCTGAAAGCTTAGAGCACTGGAAGCACAGAGAAGGTCAAAGATGAGCAGCTCCCAGGCTGACAAATTAACCTTATTTCTCTCACATAGCAAATAGGAGAGAACAGGCACACCCAGAGCTGCAAAAATTGATGCCTGCTGGTAAATCCTTGCACAGTAGATGAGGAGTAATCAGAGTCTCTGCTTTAGAAGACCACTGATGTGGGCTCTTCAATGACTACATTTGATGTATTGCAGTTATACCCACTCAGCTTCCCAGGAGCAATGGTGAAATGCAATTATGCAGAAAGCATTCAGTTCCAGTAAGGTTGCTATTTACAGACAACAGTTTGTAATGAGGTTTCAGAAACAGAAGTGGTCTAGCAGCTTGGTCACTGAGCATTTGTGTCCTCACAGCTTGATTACCTAAAGATCTGTATCTGACATCGTCCAAACAGCACTGCTGCAACAGTGCTGGACCCTGCCCATTCTCACAGCTTGATTACCTAAAGATCTGTATCTGACATCCTGTAAATACCCACTACTGCAACAGTGCTGGATTTGGCACATTTTCTTCAACTCAATGACGTGGATCCCTAGAAGTTCTCTATATCCTGATACCCCTCCCAGTCTTACACCCCAAATCACTTATCTGTGCTGCAAAAACGCCCAACAACTGGAAGACAGAATCATAAAATCATAGAATGGTTTGGGTTGGAGGGGACCTGAAAGATCATCTCATTTCAACCCTCCTGCCATGGGCAAGGACACTTTCCTTTCACTAGACCAAACAGACAAGACAATGTGCAGAAACGGACAAGAAAGCAGCCATCTCATTTTTTGGGCAAATTTGGTTTAAAAATGGCAATACATTAAGAAACAGAACATGATGCATGGGTTGGGCTTTTCAAGAAAGCAAATTATCACTGCTTCTTTTCTCTGTGAGTCTGCGTCATGAAAAGTCTGAGGGTGGCTCCAGCTGAGCATGAGTCAGAGGATCCTTCTCAGCATTTTGTAAGTTGTCCCCTTACACAGAGAATTTTCTCATTAACTCCTTTCAAGTGGCACAGAGATGAGGATGGTACCTGTGTCTGATAGATTTACTTGTTTCCACAGAGGAATATGAAAGCAGTGATGATATCTCAGGGCTAGATGTTTCTGCCAAGTCATTTCTATTTCTGTAATCTTTGAAAAAAATCCAACAGTTCTCCACAAGAGTCCTTATTAGGAAAGATTTTGAAGATGGAGAGCACCATGAAGGCTACAGGAATTAAAACAGAACAGCAGATCAGTAAGGAAGGGAAGACAGCAAAGTCATGGCAGCTACAGTGAAATGCCATCCATCTGCCTTCTGATGGAAGCATGATCAAACTGATGCTCAGATAGCTTTGCCACTTTTCCCTCAACACTGAATGCCTTGGAAAACCCATCAGCACAGGCCATGAGAAATAATATGATGCTTATCACAAAGAGCTACTGAAATATACTAATAGTGAAGAAAACACATAGCCAGCACAAAACCCCGTTTATCAAATGAGGTTTACACCTTCACTAAGGTGACATCCATTCCAGGGGTCAAGGACACCTCAATATAATTGACCCCAAATTCTGCCCCTGAGGTAGAGCAGACAAAAACCAAGTGCACAGTCGTGACAATCAGATATTGTAACTTGGGGCAGCCTAAGAAAGAAGGGAATGTGACACAGCAGATGAAGAATGAGCAGCAACTGCACCAAAACAGTAAATTATTGTTCCAAGGGTCTGAGAAAGGTGATGAGGGCTCTGTCCACACTCTGCAGTGCACCCACCCTGGCTGCAACCATACCATAACATGGTGCAGAACAAATCTCATTTTTCCCAGTACATCATTCTGCTGAAGACTGTGCATGGGAGCAGTTGATGGTCTCCAAGGAGGGTTCAGCTGCAAAGGAGTCTCTCTGACACCAGAGGTACAAATAATTCTGGCACTGCAAGCTAGCCTGCTTGTCAGGAATGTCTGCAGCACAGCAGGATGGTATTTATCTGCCAAAATACTCTTGTAATTCTTCACTCAATTACCCTCAATAATGGACTATTGCCCTTCTTGGGTCACTCATTTTCCAGGTGTTTCTTCAGGAGGCCCAGGATGTTCCTGAAGCTGAGGGGATGATCACAGCAGTTCATTTTCTCTGAGGTGACTGCTACCATTAAGTGATTCAGTTGTACCTGTCAGGTGGCTTGTTTACTCCTGTAATACCAGAACTATTTGAGGACTATTTCCATATCCTTTGGATTTGCCTTTTGCAAAAGAGCCTGTGGGAATTTGCTGCTATGGTGACTCTAAACATTTCTGAGCACCTCTTTCCCTTGGGGCTGCTGCAGCAACATTGCTCAAGTAGCAACTTCTTGTCGTAGGACAATTTTCTCATTATTCCTTTTCAACTGAATTTCTACCTCTCAACTCCACTAAATCTAACAGGTGTAATGAGGTGGGTGCTTCACAAATGCAGTGAAAATACAGTCTGTTGTTCAAAGAGTGAAATACCTAAATTAAACACATAAGCCATAGGGATCATAGAAACTCATTTTGTTGTTGTTGGGTTTTTTTCAGAGTATTAAGTTAAACTTGCCATGAAAGACAATTTTCCCAAATCAAACCAGCTTGCTTGAATCCATTGTTCCTGTTGAGTCCCTGCAGAAGTGGGCCCAGAACACCATTCTGCTTTGCTGTTGCTAGAGAGCTAAAGAGCATAATTTACATTTCTAAATCTGCTAGGAAGGTGTGACAATGGTTTCCATCTAGTAGCTTCATATAAAAAGAAGATGGGAAAAGGAGGAAAATGAGGATGCTGGGTTTGATTTCTTATTTTTCTTATACATAAGTAAATCCAGTAATCTTATACTGAATTATTCCTGACTTAGGCTGCTGTAAGTAAAAGGATTCTGATTCTTCAGTCAACACATCTGTTCTTTTAGATCCAGGAAAATATAAAATATAAAATTCTGAAATCTGTTATAACACCAAGAATAAGCCACTCTCCACCTCTACAGTCTCCATTTTATTGCTGCTGGTTGTGAAGAATCTCTGATCACAATGATGCAGATGAGGAAAAGGAATGGTTCTCAAATTCTGTTTTGGTTGACTAGATGATTTCAGGGTAAAAAGAACATTAAATATACTTACAATGTGCACAGCCCATGAACAGACAGATATAGCTTATATTCCTGAGTACAAATAATACCTACAAAATACACTAGGTAAGCAACTGAGCCAATCATAGCTTGTGCTCGGTGTTACTTAATTGGTGGGAAAAAAAGAGAAGTTTTTGGAAGAGCTCTTTCACCACTGTCTTCTGCTTGGTCATATTTAATAGGCTTTTCCATATGGTTTTCCAGATATTTCTCTGGAATAGCATGCTTCCTTGTGCTCTGCATGTCATTTTCTGCTGTGCCTGTGAAGGGAGTCAGTCTGTCAGCCAGTTCACTCCTCACTCTGTCAGCTGCATTTCTCCAGAGATTCTCTGCAACAATAAATCATTAAAATTAGAGGGTTAAGACTGCAGACACTCAACAGCAGGTTAAACACAGGATTGACACAAACTCCCAGCAAATCAGTTCAACGTTTTTTCTGGGATCTTACAACCACCACTGCTGCCCTCTTTTGCTCTGAAAGTGACATGCACTGTGGTGTGGTGCCAGAGAAGGTTTTGCTCTCAGCAGGGAAAAGATTCCACATCAATCTTCAGGACTCCCAGTCTTCTTGCAGGCAGCTGAACTAAAACATAAGGCATGCAGTTCTACACAAGTGAGGAATGGTGCCTTTACACCCATCCCATTTCAGTAGCCGTCCCTCATCTCCACACTCTGACCTCCCCTTATTCCAGGCAGATGACACTAAACACAAAGAAAACCAAATACTTATAAATGCACTTAGTTCTGAGGTGGCATATGCTTACGAATAGTCTCTCTCCTATTTTCCAGCACAGAGAAGGAGCCGTCACTCATCTTCCTTGGAGCCTGTGTTTTCCGGAATATTTTTGGCTCCTGGATCCACGCGTGTTTCATCGCTTCATCAGGAGTCATGCGCAGGGAAGGCTCCCACCTTAAATCCACGGGAGACAAATCATTATTCAACTAGTTCTATCTGAAAATTAGTACAAGGCAAAAGACTGAGTCTTGTCTTTTAAAATTTAGGTCATGAGGACATTTTTTTGAAACAAAATAATTTTATCTTTTTATCCCAAAATCATGGAAAAATCTTATGTAATCTTCTCCAGCCTTCAAAACCTAATTACGTCAGCACTGTGCTGATCAAACCTTCTGCAGCATTACACACTTCTTAATATGCAGTTCCTGATTCTATTAGGGTAGGTACTCTAAATTGCTTGTTTAAGGTTTGATTTTTTGCTCCACTGAAATGATTTTCTGAAAATTCTGATTCAACTAGCTAACCAAAATGGATCAATGATTCACACAGACTCAGCAAACAGAACACTGAAAGCAACCTTCTTGTGAAACACAAGTGGGATGACTTTGTCTTCCTTCCCCATGTAACCACAAGTTAGTTTCTTTAGAATTTCTTTAGGAAAGAGCTACTGAACTGCTAGAAAGAAATTTGAAGTTGCTGCTAAAGCAGACATACTAAAGTGTCAATAGTAATAGTTGTACAAATGATGCCATATGGAAAACAAAACCCAAAAACAACCCACTAAAAATAAAAACCCCACAACAGATATAAAGATTTTAAAGGCAGGAAAGAATGAAAGCAAAGTCAAAACAAGCTTGTTGCATACAGTATGAACTCACATTAAGCATCCTTTCAAAAAATCCAAGAAACCAGCATCATGGGTGTTCAGCACTGTGCTTAGATCCTTGGAGTCCGGGCATCTCTTTTTCCCCTTGCTGTTAGTTACGGATTTAGGAAAACCTTTATAATCTTAAAAAAAAAAAAAAAAAAAAAAAAAAAAAGACATCCTCAAAAAACTACATTAAAAACCTTCACTTAAATACTTAAATTGCAAAAACAGTATCCATGTCCATCCCACTAACTCCAGTTTTACCCTGTTGGATTGATAATCTGCCAGAATTGTAGCAAGCAGGATTGGATACATCCTAGAGACCACATCCTACAAATTGTTGCTTTGTTTTGAGCAATTTCCAAACCTATACTATACACAGAGAAATGAACAGTTTAAATTAGTTCCCAGAGCCCACTGCATTCCTTTCAGCAACAATATTTTTAAGGAGCAACTTATCTATCACTTTGGCAATTAGAGGCCCCTAAAACATGAAGAGCAGAGCTCCAGGTTTGTTTATAGGCCTCATGTTATCCTTTTACTTTTTTTTCCCCCATACCTCTTGCTGGAAGTATTTTTATCAACTAGGAATTATCTAAAGATCTGACCCTACTCTCTACCTGTGCTATTAATTAGTGATTAACTACCAGGGAGGGATCCAGCAAGGACAAATAATCAGAAGAAATTACCAAAGAATGTTCTCCTCCTTGACGCAGCCTGGATAAAATCAGCTGGGGGAAGGCCCAATACCTTCACAGAAAATGAATTCATAGAGTTACTCCTCATTTCATAAAGATACACAACAACCATCAGGTGAGAGGTGGTATTTTGCCTTCCATATGAAAGGAAGCTCAATGTTGCTGTTGCAGTTTACTGTGAAATGTCTGCAAAGTATTTCCTCTTATTGTGGAGGGAATTAAGGGGTTGCTTACTGCTGCCTGTACACATCTTTGTACCAAAAATAGCATGGCCAGCAGAACCAGGGCAGTGACTGTCCCTCTCTCCATGGCACTGGAGAGGCCACAGCTCAAATCCCATGTCCAGCTCTGGGCCTGTCACTTCAGGAAGGATATTGAGGGGCTAAAGCATGTTCAGAGAAGGGAACAGAGCTGGGGACGGGGCTGGAGCACAAATCTGATGAGGGGAAGCTGAGGGAGCTGGGGGCACTCAGCCTGGAAGAAAAGAGGCCCAGGGGGGCCCTTCTGGCTCAAATAACCATTTGGCTGCATTACATCTCTAAAAAGCAACACCACAGCCAATCATATTTCATTATTGCTTGATGTTCCCCTTTTGTTTCTGGTGGTGCAGTTTATCAAACGGGTATGCAAACCAATCCCAACAGTTACCTCCATGATGCAGGCCAGTTGGTCAGCTTCATTTTCCCCTGGGAACAGTGGGTAGCCTGTGTAAAGCTCTGCTATGATACAGCCTAAGCTCCACATATCAACAGCCATAGCATAGGGATGACCAAGAATCACCTCAGGGGAGCGATAAAAGCGGCTCTGAACATAGGTGTACACTGGATCAAAAATCAGACAAGAAGCAAAACATCACAGCTGGGGCTGAAATGTCAATTGCAGATTCCACAGAAAAGTGGCATATGTTTAGGAATCAAATCTGTCTATCCACAGATTGCTCACATAGGCTCTGGAAACATGTTCTAATCCCATCCAAAAAGTAATGGGCGAAACACTTTCCACTATTCTATTAATTGTCCTTCAACAAGCGTCACTGAAGGAAATTGTTCTACTAATGCTGTGATTCAGTTTATCCATGCTCATTTTCCTATTTGAAGGTGTTCCATTTGCATCAATCAACAGTTCCTAAATTAAAAGCACAGTTCCTATTTCCCTCCCTGTGGTATTCAAACGAAAAGTAGCAATTCTAATTTAACCATCTCACAGGGAAATGCTCTCTGGACCTGACAAACTTCTTGATAAGGGAAATATTTGGATTATCCTCTTAAGTTTGTTCCAGCTAACCACTCCTGAAAGTGCAATTCTGATTGGAGTAGAAGAGCTGATCAGGCTTGGGATAATAAAAAAAGAAAGGCAATATCTTACTTGTCTCTACCAGTATTTGCTCCACCAGTGGCTGAACAACTCATCAGGTTCTAATTAAGGGCACAGGTCAATATATTAGCCCAAACCAAGAATTAGGTTTTTTTCCACATTATTTAAAATTAAGAAAGCTTATTAAGAAAATTACATCAACTTGACTTTTCTGCAAACCTCTTTGGTCTTCATAGCAGCTTGATCCAAAATCAATAACTTTGACTGAACCTTGCCCATTGTGGTATAATAGTATGTTCTCCTAAAAAGAAAAAAAAAAAAAAAAATCACAGGAAAAAAGAAGGGTTTAGCACCATATTAAGTTAGTGAACACTTGTAAAAATCAGAGTGCAAATCACATTTACAACTCTCTGCAAACGAGAGCTTGAAAATTCGACCTTTTTTGGAATGCAATTGCTAACATGAGGAGGCAGCCAGTAATGTGCAATTGTGCAAAGCAGAAGGGAGATTTGGAAAGGTACCCAGGCTGCAGGTGAGCCAGTGAGCTCCCCAAAACTCAGGGCTGCTTATCTAGTAAAAGTCAAACTGCACCTGGCTTTGTGCTGTGCTGAATGGACCAGAACCACCCTTCTGTAAGCACAGAAAGCCCCTGGCCTAGGAAGGAGCCTCACCCCACAGTTCTCTGCACTGCTTGCTCCAGACTCCATGTCAGCTCACCTCTCCCCGTCTGTGTGATGCACAGGTCTCAAGGGAGGGATAAATGGACAAGGTCCTATGGATTCTTAGCTGGGTGCAAGTGGGTACAGCACAGGGTTCCTGCAATTCCAGCTGGAGAAGTGATCCTTAAACAGCCAGCACAGGGATATATGCACTGATGAGCAAACACAGCCTTCAGCTCTCTTCTGCTAGAGCTGAGTTTTATCCTCATAAAAAGTCTGTCTAAATGAAGGATTTCCTTTCTCCACTCCTCAGCAAACAGATGGTTACCTTTATCAACCAGTTTTACAGTGATTATGTGTCAGGGCTTTGGAGGCCTGAACACTTCCCAGGTGGATGCCAAATAATGATGAAGTGGTTTCCTGAGTAATGAGCTCATAAGGAAATGCTTCATGTGCCAGGAAGGAGAAGCTGCTACTGGTGAAAGTCAAGGCAAGGGCTGACTTCCACAACCAGGGTCTGGATAAGAGAAGCAGCATCCCCTCTCTGCAGCTTGATATCCCTTCATGCTCATGGTAGGACTCTAATACTGAATCCCTCACAATGCAAGGGAGCTGATCAAAGCTGGAAAACCAGGATCAGCTGGAAAACTAGACTTTGAAGGCAGTGACTACCTAGCATAAAGGCCAGAGAAACTCCATATTCTACCTTGTGATGAGAAATACCATAGGAGGCAAATGGGATAACAGATGGGAGTTTCAGACAACATAAATTCATGAAACTGTACAATTGTTGAATGAGAACAAAATGATTTTTTAGTTAACTCACTACATTTTCACTAATATGTTGCTCTATTTAAATATAGGCTACACTAATTGATGCTGCCAACGTAATTCCTTGTCAGTGGCTGTCTGGAAACACATTTCCCTTTGGGCTAATTGTCTTTGATTCAGATATTTGGGTTAGCTTGCAAGACTCTCTTCTCACTGCAAATTGGTCTGCCAAAGATATTGGCAAGACAACAGGTACAGACAGTATGTGACTTCTCAGAACTCTAAATCAAGATCCATTTAGCAGAGTGAGAATAGAATTTTATCCCTAGCATTTTTACCTGAGAACTTACTTAATTCTTTATTGGTTCATTTGCCCTTTTGAAAAGAAAAATCAAGAGAATCTTTCTCCTGAAGTGAAAAATAGATTAAAATCCTTTAGAAATCTCAGAAAACTGCAAAAATTTAGATTTGGGGCTTAAGGAGAATGGCAATGTTTCACCTAGCATGAATGCTTAGCAGATACAGCAGATGGAATTGGATGACAGATGTTTCTCCAGAAACAGGTGAACACCCTAAATACTGTTCCACAGAACTCCTTTGCAATTTACTAGGCTACTTAATTTTATAGTTATGCCTAAAAAGTTAAATAGACTTAAGAGAATAACCTGAAGCAGGCTGCCTTGTGAATATGCCTTGCATTACAATGTCCCTCAACTTGAGATACTTAATTTTACAAGTACTTTTCTTTTTCTCTAAGCAAAAAGTCATTACTTGAATTTGATTCATATTTGCATACATTTTGGCAACCCAATGATCTCATTTAATGCTTCGGTGAAGGAACTGAACCAATGGTAATAATCAGCTGAGTGCAGCATGAATATAATCCAAAATAAATTAGTTGCTGTACAAACATCACACTTAACCAGTAAAGAATAGGATAAGCTCATTTATGCTGTACAGAATACCAGGTGATGAAATGATTGTACTTACAGGCTTCAGATCACAGTGAATGATTCTTTCCTGGTAGAGCACTTGTAAACACCTCAGCACACACCGAGTGAAGTGGCGAATCAAAGACAAGCTGAAACCTTGGAAATTGTTCTTTTTGATCAGCTCATACAAATTTATTCTGTGGGGGAGGAAGAAGCAGCAGACAGAGCAGATAAGAGATAGGGGAATTTATTTTTGAAGGCATGATTAGCTTCCACTGCACTAAGAGCTTGTCTTCCCACATGGAGGACTCATGCAGAGGAAAATGACAGCTATTTTCCTCCCTGAGAATGCTGCTCTGCAGTTGATATGCACAAACACCTCCCAGATCTAAAGCAAACGTAAAATCGGGGAACTTGCTTGCTAAACTCTCTGCTGTTAAGCAGCTATGCTGATTTTCACCAAGAACAATAATCATTCAGGAACCAAAATAAATTTTCTTCCATGTCCTTTTGCTGTCATTTCTCTTTGCTTTGGTATCTTGAGTAAGTATTTTCTGTCTAAAGTATTTTAACCAGCATTAAGTATTTCTGGATAACCCCCCCATCAATTCAGGTCTCATTAGGTTTTTATATCCCTCCTTTGACCATCACATCTTAGCAACTTCCAGTAGCCCTGCCCAGTAGCCTGGAGAAGAAAAGGTTGTGGAAGATCTCATTTCAAGCTTTGCAGTGCCTTAAGGGGCATATAAAAAGGAGGAGAAAGACTTTGACAGTGATAGGACAAAGGGCAATGATTTCAAACTGACAAAGCAAGAGGTTTACATTGGATATTAGGAATAAATTCTTCCCTGTGAGAGGTGTCCTCAGCACTAGCACAAGTCTGCAAGGACATGACCAACTGGAGCTTTCTGCCTTCGCCACTGGAGTGTCCACTGGTGGCAGGCACGGCCCATTCCTTTGGAATTAAAGTTGCCAAGACTTAATAGAAAAGATCACAAATCAAAAGCTTTTCACAGTATTTTAAAGGCAATGAAATTTTTACCAGACAAATATTTTTCTATGACAACCAATCTTTAACTCCTCTGTAGAGAGCTAAAAGATAGTGGCCATCCCATTTCCCTGTGTTTCCATAGCAGCTTTCAGAAAAGACTGGTCTGTGTCTCCCCTGGAATCACCCTTACCCTGTGTGCCTGTAAGTGACAGGCTCACATGCAGCAACACAAGGGATTTAGGTTTCTTTGGGATCAAGATGTCCATATGATGCTGAATTTTCAGCAGAGTCTCTAACACATGCAGCAATGGGGGTTTTACTCTAAAGGGCTGGGGAAGTGTGGGTAGCCTGGATAATTCCAGTATGATTCCCTGATTACAAGGAGGCTGATGAATAAAATCAGACTTCTCCAAAATTCCTCCAGAATTCCTCCTAAGATGCCCTGAAGCAAAGATTTATAAAAAGCAAGATGCAGTTTTATTTTTAAATTATTTCGTATTATTCATATGTATATACCCTGAAGTTTACCAGTCCTGAATTTACTCTTTTCCTCACAGGTCTTTCAGGGAAGAAGACTTCAATACCCAGCACAGAAAATAAGGGTTGGATCATGTCATTGCCCGTGTGAAGTCTGAACGTGGCCTTTTTCAGTTCACCTTGGGTGATCAAAGGCTCAGTTATGCAGTCTGTATTTAGACAGTGTTCCTTTCTAGCTGCCAATTCTTCTGAAGAAGACATAAAAATTAAATCTTGTAAGGCACAAGACCTACAATTCTCCTCAAGGTGTGTGTAAAGGAAAATATACTTTACCCCAGCAGTTCAAAGGAGATACAGAAGTGATTGCGAAAGTAGAAGTATTCCTTCATGTGGATGATATTGTGAGTATCATCTTTGTCCTTCTTCAGCAGGGCATCAAGGATCTTCACTTCTACCAAAGCCTGGCTGTGAAATCTGAAATATCACGACATGGGCATGGTGACATCAACTCAGGGTAGCATTTGTATTTCTGCAAATGCTACAAACACCATCAGCTTACTGTAAGATCAGCAGGTGGGACAATTATTAAAATGTTTCATTCAACCCTGTTAACTATGGTAATTTTGATTTCTTACAATTGATTCCTAGTCTAAATACTCTGGCCTTACATAACACTTCAGGTACCTAACTGGACTTGTCTGAAACAAACATGTTTCTAATGAGCAGCCAGACTAAAATCTTGGAGCTCTCAAGTCTATAGGAATGCTTCACTTTCCTTGAACAGGGCCATGTTTCACACCTACCACAGTCAGACAGTGGGCTTTGAAAAGCATCTTTGCACTTAGTGTTCACTGACAGGGAAAATGGAACAGCTGAACATCTGTTTCACTGACTCTGCTTCAAGCTCACAAATTTGTAGCCAGCCACTTAACAGGAACAGGTTGCTTAGGACCAGAGTGTAGAATTTTTCATATTCAGGGAAGTGATGGGTGCCTTTCAGCATATTCCTGTGGTTTTGGAGCCTTGTGGGGATTCTCCTCACTCTCAGTCCTGCACAGCTGGTTACCTGGGTTGTGTATTCACTGTGCAACAGATAGAGACCTCTTTGTGAGCCTGCAGGAACTGTGCTTGCTCTCTCCTCTGGGTCCAGGTCAGCTCCTGACATCCTCTTTCCTCACTCTGGCCTCACTGTGTTTAATGAATGTACAGGAGGTTTGATTTTAATTTGTTCACGTTGTTCTAGTTTGCCTTTAAATAGACAGGGATGATTGTACTGGTCTAAAGTCAGCAGATATCTTACCTTTTCTTATTCCTTATTATTTTCAATGCCACTAACTCATTGGTTTTGTGATCCAAGCATTTGGCCACCTGCCCAAAGGACCCTTTCCCAATGACCTCCAAGACTTCGTAGCGATAGGCAATGTGGTCATGTAAAACCTTCAAAAGAACACAAAGAGTTCAGATTCAAAGAGTACAACAAAGACCAGGCTTCCTAGTAGCTCATGTGTGTGAGTCTGCTGTGCATGACAGATGATGGGTTAGCTACAGGTGAAGCCTACATCAAATAAGGGTAACAAGGAAAATCTCAAGTGATGTTTCCATAGCCCAGCTAGCTTGCATCAACCCTGCATGACATGCAAAGTGAATTCTCCCCTGAGCTTTAAAAGGCATGTCTTCACTATGTGAATATTTATCTTCTAGAAACAACACTTATCTCACAGACAACACTTAAGAGTTGGCATAAAACCACTACAAATGTACTGAGCTCAAAACAAATACCATAATTTTTCCACTTACCTTTAAGTAGGAACCATGCTCATCATCATAACAATTATTATTCTGGGTTTCAGGCAGACCTTCAATCTTTTTAGCTTCCAGGCCAAGAAACCAGAGCTCTGTATAATTGAAAATTTCTTTTTGCTCATAGACTGTTAACTGGTTTCTAAAATTTTTCAAGGCTTCTAAATCAGAAAACAAGAACGTAAAACAAACAAAAAAAAAAAAAATCAATAAAATGTCAGAAACCTGATGGCAAAGTGCTTTTACAATGAAACATTTCACAGTAGAGCACACCACTTTGAGCAGGATACTGAGAAAAGCTGTTAGAATTCCCTTCCAACTAAGATTTCTCTGCACCTACAATTTCATACAAATTTATCTTTATTTTTTTATTTTTTCTGCCTTGCAGTATTAAGATCAATAAAGCATCATCTGTCAGCAAGACTTTAAGAGAGCTTAGGTAAAGATTATTTAATTGTGAGGGAAGTTATGTACATAGATGTTTTTGAAAGCCCCATCTGTTGTCTCTCTGCTTCCTTAGGCTCCATAACTCACAGGAAGAGTTACATTTTTGTTGATTTGATTGCCTTATTTATAAAACACCAGTAATGTTTAGTTAATCAAAGCTTTCAAGTACTCATTTTCCTGATAAAAATCATCAAGCTCAGATGCTTGAGGTTAGGAATTAAATGGAGCCCAAATCTGGTTTTCTCCTAGTTCTGATTCTTCTTGCACAGAATTTCAGCTGCCCTAACACCTCCACTCCCATCATTTAAATGTGGATATATATTCAGACAGGAGCATTATAAATCAATGTGTTGCATGCATGTGTGGGTGTTTTGTTAAACAGTGGCAGATCTTCATCCAGCAATGCAGGGATGCTAAATCATTTCAAAGCAAAAGGCCACTACTTTTTTTTCCCCCTAGACTCCTTCTAGAAATAGATTAACTCTGTCAAACTTTCTACATCTGAGAACTCCCAAAAGGCAATTTAGCCCACATCAAGAAAATGGGACACAGCCAAAAGGAAGTGGAAAAGGGTTTTATCCCTGTAATGGAATATTGCTGTCACCCACCCCACTTAAGTCTTAGACAAATAGACATTCTTTTTTATACTGCATGTTTCTCTTCTGTATTTGTGTTAGTCAAATCATTCTCCTATTAGGTACCTCCCCAAGCTGGATAATTAGAAATTACTGAGTCCCATCCATAGTGCTGTCCTCTAAATTGTTAAATATTTCAGCTGCCATTTAGCATGGCTCCTCTGGGCCCTGAGTGTCCTGACTGTACACACTCCTCATCTGTGCAGACAGCCTGTCACTCCAGTCCTTGCAGTTTATCCAGGGATATTCTACCTGAAGCTGTCATAGGCAGTTTGACCCCAATGCTGGTGCTCTCCAGTTCAGATGGTTTTGTATGGACTCTGGTATCACACTCAGGAACATTGTCTGCAAGGTTAAATTGGGGAAAATTGCCTTGAGTTCCATTTTCCTGCCAAGCAGAAGAAAAAATTGAAAATTAAAAACTACTATATTCACAGAGAAAAAGCTGCAATATATTTATTTTGGATTAGTGGAGTAAGCTCTATGTCAATTTTGTGCTGAGAGAACAAGCAAGCTTGGGCACTAGAACACCCTGATTATTCATACAGCAAATTCTGCCAAAAGCATTAAAGGCTGTTGGACCACGGAAAGATAAATCTCTGGAAATGAGAGATGGAAGTTCATCTTCCAGATTCATTCAGTATCTCTAGAAATGCTATCTGTACCAACACTGGTCAGCCTTGGAGGGTTGTGGAACAATTCCTCTTGGAAACCACACCAAGCCAAGTGAAAGACAGGAAGTTGATTTGGAATAACCAGTATGGTATGCCAACAAATGATGTCTGAATGACTTGGTTGTCCTCTCTGATGAAGTGATTGGCTTGGCCAGTGGGAGAAAAGCAGTGAGCATCATGGACTTTGCCTTGAGCAGGGCCTGTGACACTGGAGCCCAGTGAGTGGGAGATGGATTTGATAAATGGATCGTAATGTGAGCAGTGTGCTCCAAGTTTGCTCTGCTTATAGTGAGAGGTTGGGCCAGATGTCCTTCAGAGGGCCCCTTCCAACCTAAATGATTCCTTAACTTATTTATTTCTCATCCTTTGAGAAAGTCCTCATAGAAGTGGGGCTGGATGGAAACAAAAAAAAAGCTCATTGTCTGTCAGTGTCAGAAGGGTAGCAAAGCCATATTCAAAAACCAGCACATGGTTAGCAAGACAAGGACAACTCTGGTGATGGGATATGGACTAACAAGTGGGCAAGCTGGTCCACCATGTCCTTGCAAGAAGTTCTGACTGATACCACTTCAATACAAGTATCTTGGTGCTTCTGGGGTTTGAGTTAAGGACATGTGCAAATAAAAATGGATTCTTTTCAAAATGAAACACCTTTTCATACTTGTCTCTAATTCTGACACATTTTCTTTATTTCCCCACACTTACACACTTGTGACACTTTGCCACTGACACTCTCTCAGTGGTACTTAGAGAGAGGCTGGCTCACCAGGCAAACAAGATATCCAGGAGATGCATAACTCACCTGAAGAGAGGGGAGGACACCCTTCAAGCTCTTATTTGCTATTTGAGGCAGGCTGCTCTCAAAGGCGGGAGGGTTTGCAGTGTCTGCAGCCAGACCATGCTTCACTTGACCTTCCAGATGTGGGAGGGAAAGGACACCACGACTGACTCTCTAAATAGAAAGCACAAGGAAATGTCATAAAACAGCCTAGCAAGCAGTTCTGTGCCACACCCACCAACACTAGAGGGATTTAAATACTTGGAAAATGTGTGTGGTTTGCTTCTGACACCTAAAGGCAAAGGGGAAATGAGCAGATGCTAAGGCAGCTCCAGCAGTATTAATGAGCAGCAGGAGGTTGTCTGGGCAATCCAGCACAGTTTAGGGAATGAGATTGCTCACAAGAACACTTCCATCCAGCATCGGAGCAGCGACTGCTTCAGCTGCAGAGGGTGGTTGTGTTTGGAAGCCCAGCAGCCATTCCAGGCAGCAAGACTCCAGCAAGTGGGGAAAATAAAGCCCACATAGGGTAATAAGTAGGCATGAGCTGTCAATGGCAGAAAGTATCAGCTATTCCCAGTGGCAGAAGAGAAACTGGGACTGGACTGCTGCCAAACACCAGTGGGAAGTGGGAAGTCTCCCTTGCACTGGTTCCTCCATATTTGCTTCCCCCTCATTTCCTATGGAGCTCAACTTGACTGGGCCCCTTTGCTGCACTCCCTATTAGAGAGGCAAAGGTAAGCTTTCAGCAAAGTTTGCTTAAAAAGAAATGCTTATGTTCATTTAAATAGTCCAGGATTACTAGTCCTTCCTAACTTCCCATTTATTATTTGCAAAACACTTATTCATTACAGTCAGCCATTTAAGGACACAGTTTTATGAATGTCTTATACGCCTTTTATCATTATCTTCAATATCTCAAGTCTCACACTCTCACACTCTTAACAGCACAGAACACTCTTTCAGGTAGGCTACTTCTTTGGTAAATAATAAAAAAATTATTTGAATTAGATCAACTATGCACTGTGAAATGCAGAATAAGGTCCAGAGAACTAAAGCTACAACCCACATAAACCTGTGAATTTTTTCTTCTCAGGGAAGCATAGAGACATTTGGCAAGCTTTTGACAGAGGCGAGGTTTGATATTTTCTCAAAATGCAAAGGAGCAATGCTCTCAAGCCAATCAACTTCAATGAACAAGTTTATTCCAATACTGTGGAATAGCCTTTAAAACCTCAGAACTGGGATTCCAGTGGACTTTTCCCAAAAGCTTCATGAAACAAAAGTGATTTGGTAGAAAAAAATGCCTCAAATGCTACTGAACACAACAAAACCAAAATAATTGCAGGCATTTGGGACAGCGATACAGCCACAGAAGAAATGGAATAAGACTTGCCTCTGCCCCTATTATAAGTTTCTTATAAGAGATCATTTCAAAAACAAGCATTCAGGTATTTTTGAAGCCAGCTGAAGAGTCACATACCTGATGGAAGACTCTGTTAGAGCCCAGATGATTCCTCTCTTGAACAGTCAGCTGAGACTGAGAAAAAGCATCCACATGGGAAGACTGCAAACATGAAGCAAGGCTTTAATACAAATTATTCTGGAGAAAAAAAATTAGGGAATCCCTGCATGGTTTCCGTGTTTCCCTCCTTTGTGGCAATGCCTGTGCCAACACAGGCTGTGAGAGAGGGCCACAAAAGCTGCTGAAAACACATTACACTGGCAATGCCTCTCATTTGAGCAGCAGTTTTGTAGGCTAGGGCAGATAGTTTATTTTGTTATTATACCTCTTAGATGCTTGGTGTGCCCCTGTGCTCAGCCAGGGGAAAGGGGGCCCTCTACTATCCCTAAACATATACTTGGAAGCTGGTAGTGAGTCTGCTTGGAAGGACAGCTTTAAACTGCCTCATGAGGTAGATTATGAGCCCATACATTGCTAAAAGCAGCATTAGACTGATTCAGCTTGTGGTACAGATTTTATAAAAACAAAAACAGGGTTAAAGTTTACTGAAATACAGAAAAAACCCCAGTGGCTCCAAGGGGCAGGTAGTATTAGCAATAAATACCAAAAATACCCATGGGGAAAGTGTTAAGCAAGTCACCATTTTAAAGAGTTTGCTGGTGCTTTCAGCAGTTTTTTAATAAACATGCTAAGTAGCACTGTACATTTCTGCCCAATAAATTGCAATGAAATGAAGAAATCTTTAGGATAATTTAGGCCATGAAAACTCTGCATCTACAGCAGATTGGAGCTCTGCTCTATGGGCTGGAGTGAACTCCACTGGGTTTGGTCAAAAGGGCTCCTGAAAGAGTCTGAGCCTGGAAGAAACAGGGACAACTCAGAGTAGATGCTGCACCTGCACCAATACACTGCAGATATCCATATACAGACATAGATAGATATATCTATCTAATAAAGCTGTAGTGGGTGAGGGATGCTTGCATGCAAACTGATCCACACACACACTGTGACCTTGATATAGGCAGGGCACATTAGCACTGCTACAAACAGGAAGATCAAATTGAACATAGCTTGACAATGGCTCTGGCACATCCTGCCCTGAACAGAATCCCAGACTGGTTTGGGTTGGAAGGGACCTCAAAAACAAGCAGTTCCAACCCCTGCCATGGGCAGGGACACCTGCCACCAGACCAGGTTGCTCAGAGCCCCTGGCTCCAGACATCCACAGCCTCTCTTGGACAACTGTGCCAGGGTCTCTCACCCTCACAGGCAAGAATTTCTTCCTCATACCCAATCTAAATCTCCCTTTCTGTCAATGTGAAGCCATTCCCCCTTGTCCTGTCACTCCAGGCTCTTGTCAAGAGTCTCTCTCCATCTTTCCTACAGGTTCCCTTCAGGCACTGGAAGGCCACAGTGAGGTCACCCCAAAGCTTCTCCTCTCCAGGCTGAACAATCCCAATTCCCTCAGCCTTTCCTCCCA
>JAOTQP010000870.1:65631920-65647264 GCA_026413545.1 Cichladusa arquata | reverse complement strand
AAAGAGGGAAAAGTGTGGCTGTGTGGATTTTTTTTTTTTTTTTTTTTTTTGAGATGTCCTAAATTGAGATTTATATGTTGCTGCAAAAGGGATTTGATCTTTGTAGTAGATTTCCTGTTAGGGCTTAACACGTGCATCACCTCACACTTGTTAACTTGAGAGCTGTGGGAGACAGGGGACATCTTCAGGAACCACAGTTCTTTTCATTTCATAACCTTCTATTTTTTTATACTTGGAAACTGCTCTATTTCTGCAGCCCGGTATTGCCTAAGTGTGGAAGCTCTTCTAGTTGCTGTTTAAGCATCAAACAGGTAGTCACACTTGGAAGTAAACCTTAACCAGAGGCATAAATAAGTTCACTCATAAGTATGTTTGATGTTTCAACACTTCAGCTGTTGTAGATTTCAGCTGCTCTTTCACAGTCTGCAGCTTGGTCAGCAAAGTGTCTATCTTCTGTTGGATCTGACATGACAAAGGAGAGAAAACATTGATTGCTGCAGCTATTTAATGGACAAAGCATTAGATGGGGGCCTGGAGATGTGGGCTCCTTTATCCTTTATCATGTCCTGATTTGTGCAGCTGCTGCTATTGGGATTGGAATATCTCTGTTCAGAACACACTGTGTGATGGTAGTGATCTCCTTGTACTCAGGGAAGAATTGTAGGGCGTGCAGGATTCTGGGGTCTGGGTCATTTATAACACTCCTATTTTCAGTACATTAGAAAAAGTGAGAGTCACAGAATCATAGAATGGAATGAGACCTTAAAGCTCATCTCATTCCAGCCCCCTGCCATGGGCAGGGACACCTTCCACTACCCCAGGTTGCTCAGAGCCCCATCCAGCCTGGCCTTGGACACTGCCAGGGATCCAGGGGCAGCCACAGCTGCTCTGGGCAACCTGTGCCAGCGCCTCACCACCCTCACAGGGAGCAATTTCTTCCTCATATCCAATCTAAACCCACTCTGTCAGTGTGAAGCCATTGCCCCTTGTCCTGTCACTCCAGGCCCTTGTCAAGAGTCCCTCTCCATCTTTACTGTGGGCTCCCTTCAGGCCACAGTGAGGTCACCCCAAAGCTTCTCCTCTCCAGGCTGAACAATCCCAATTCCCTCAGCCTTTCCTCCCAGCAGAGCTGCTCCATCCCTCTGATCATCTTGATGGTCTCCTCTGGACTGACTCCAGAGGCTGTGGCATATCCATCCTTGCATGTGCACTTAGTTTAGACACTCTAAAAGATTTTCCCGAATTAAATATAGCGATTAAACTCTGTGTACAAATCTACCTGACCACACGGAGGAAACGCTGCCCTTTGACAGGTTCAGCTCTCTCACCATCAGCCAGGAAGATACCACTCAAGCTGGGCAGACCAGCTTGAGATAAGTGTTCTCTGTGTGCTCTTCCTGTTCATAAAAAAATAAACAAACCCTTCTGCAAGGGTAAACTTCAGATTTTGAACAAACTGAAAGGAGCTCTGGCTTGAGATGAAGGGTCATGGGTGGCTGTGAAGCACAGGAGAATGACAGGAATAGGATAAATATTAAAACCTGTTTTTGCTGGACACAGTAATTCCCATCTTTGGAACTGGAGATCATGCAGCCAGGGTTAAGGGATGATATGCTGTACATCCAAAATATTCCCAGTGCCAGCATAGCAAATGCCACAGATGAGGGCCACTAGACTACTGCATCCTAAACAGGAGTGTCCTAGAGCATGACAGTTTGCCCAGAGCACCAATTATCCTTGTACAAATTTCTTTAGATGATGAGTCCATGGAAAACTTAGTGCCAGAGTATTTTTCCAGACAAACTACAATCTTCTCATGTAATCTATGTATCTTGCATTTCAAGGGACAATCACGTTTGTTATGAAGGTGAGTCTGGGATACACATTCAAAAGGCTACTAATTATATCAGCCCAGTTCTTAGTAACACTATTAATTTTAGTACATGTTATACTTTTTCCTCACACCTCATCTGTAATTCATTCCCAGAAAGTGATCATTTTCAGTTTCTGGAGCTGATGAAAATATTATATTTCATTTAAAGGCAGTTTCTTAACTGTTTCATGCTTTTCTAGCTACAAGTCAACACAAAGCCAGGATTTTACAGAGAAAAAGCTATCACTGAAAACCAAAGATGACTCCACATACCTCTGCAGACTTCAGAACCTTCAGTCCAAAATGGCATTTTATTTCTTTGCAATACTTTTCCAAATCTATGCAGTTATGTCTATATTACTAAATTTTTAAAGTGTATTTACAACAGGGCATGAAAAATTTTAAAAAAAGTCTTTAAAACTGAGCAAGAGCCAAGGAAGAGGGCGAGTGAGCTCCACAATGTGCTGCCAGAATTTGGAATCAATTTAATTTCCATTCAGTGGGGGAAAAATGAACAAGGTTTTGAGGTGGACATGTCTCAGTACAAAAGCAAAACCAGTCCATGCCTTTTATTAACTATGGAAATCTGTGATCCTTTTTGTCCTCTTTTCTCAAAACCTACTTACTAAGGATTTATTGCTCTTCAGGCAATTTATTCAATAAAAATCAGTAAGTGACTGACCTTCATAAAATTCCCCCAAATAGGTAAATAACATACACTTTTATTTGTAGAAAAACTGATCTGTGCCTACACCAGTCCTGCTGGTGGCTGAATGGGGAGCAGGTGGATTTACTGGACAATCCACACAGTGGCTTTAATGATGGTCTTAATCCAGGTGACCCAGCAGAGCTGCTCTGGCAAAACCCTGCCCTATGGGCTCTGCAGCTGAGCTGTTGTGGCTGGATTCGTTCTGGCAGATGCACTCCAAAGAAAAACTGCAGCACCTGTTACTATTCCACTCCATTCCATTCCTGGTTTCTCTGCTCCTGTGGGACTCAGCCTTGTCCTACAGCTCCAATGCTGCAATTCCAGACTATCATCTCCTGATATTTCAGCCCCTCAAATCCTGGATCATCTTGCTTATTCCATTTACTACCAAAGAAACAGAACAAGGTCCTCATCCACCACCTAGCCCGCAGTCACAAAGTTTTAGGTTTACAGCATTCTGTAAAATCAGACATCATGACACACTTCCATAATTCTCAAAATATCAGTATTTTTTTCAGTACCATGTCTACCATAGAAATCAGAAATGCATTAAAATCTTAGAAACTTTTAAATACACAACTACTAAAATAAAGACCCCATTGTCTCCTCATTCACACAGGCATTCACTTCCCCCGTTCTCAAAACTGAATGAAGCCTGTAGAATACATAGAGAGAATACAACACAGGTCCTAAATCATGCAATACATTACAAAGCCATAGCAAATACACTCTCACTCAAAATACAGTAGGAACACAAACATTTTCCCCACCTTGTCAACTATTTCTGTCAGCATTACTGCGAGAGCTGTTAAGTGCAGGACAGGAGCTGTTTATTCCGTTCAGCGAAGGCATTTCAGGAAGCCCACCTTCATCTAGTCAGAGCATAGCAGGAGCAGCTCCATGCACAGTGCCCTGAGCAGAAAAAAATGGAAAATGCTTCTGCTTGGCTTCAGATTTAAATTTTTCTCCCGGAAATATGCCAGTGACTATTAGCTGCTCTAGTATTCTTTTGGTGGCCATCTGTTCCCTTTCTCAGCCTCCTTCTAGCCAAATATAATTTTCCATATTTATCATGGCAAGTCAGTAATAAGAAAGACAACTATAACAGGATTGGCTGTTCTCCTTGTCATCTCAGTCTGTTCTTTCTCACTGAGCTCATGTGCTTGCGAAATCAAAAAACACTTGAACTTGGATTTTGTCAAAATTTGTCACAGCGACCTTGATATACAGTGAGCAAAATCTCTTCAATAAGACTGACAGACTGGAAAATGAAAATTAATTAATTCCTCAAGGGTTGGTTTCTTGTTGGGCATTACATATCAATTAATGAGGACCAAACTGTGGCACCTTGGTCTGTGGTTCTTGAGGGCTTTGGTGCAGAGTTGCTCTGCTCTGTGGGATAACAAGTGTGTGGATTATTTTGGTGTGGATAATGAGACGGAGCTTAGCTGCCCTCTTGTATTTCCTCATATTCCTTTGGATGCTGTGCATGTGTGATGGGGCACTGATGGAGGCATCCCTACTCCCCAGCTGTCTTAAGGGAATATCTAAAGCAAAAATACAGTGTGGTCTCCTCCTTCATACAGCCAAAGAATGGCATGTTCCCTGCTGGTCTGAAATCTGCCAACAACCCAGATTAGTTCTACTTTCACTCAGAAACCAGGATTTTCAAGGAGGAAATACAAGCTCACCCACTGAAGGCTGCTGCTTTTACATATGCTGCTGCAATGGCCAAAGGACAAGCAGTTATTCCTTTGCACCCATGGTGGTATCTGCAAAGCCCTTCCTGATTTAATTGCTGGGCTGCAGCTTCCTAAAAGGCACATTGCTCCCACTTCCATCACTCCCACTTTTCCATTCATCCAAGCTTGGCAACCCTCTAAGCAACAAATCCTCCTCAGTATTATAAACCTCATGTGCAAGAGAAACTTCTCATTTTCTCACCAAATAACCACTCAGGCTGTTGTGCCAGCAGGGGAGGCATGCAGATCATAGAGTCCTAGATGGCTGGGGCTGGAAGGAGACCTTAAAGGTCATCTCTTGCCAACCCTCTGCCATGGGCAGGGACACCTTCCACTATCCCAGGTTGCTCCAAGCCTTGTCCAGCCTGGCCCTGGACACTGCCAGGGATGGGGCAGCCACAGCTTCTCCAGGCAACCTGTGCCAGGGCCTCACCACCCTCACAGGAAAGAATTGCTTCCCAAAATCCTATCCAAATCCTCAGTGGGAATCCATTCCCCCCTGTCCTGTCACTGCAGGCCCTTGCCAATAGTCTCTCTCCATTAGCAGACCCAGGATAACCTCCAGAGAAAGGAGTGAAATACAGATCTGCCCATGTTTCAGCCATCCCTCAATCAAAAGAGCATCCTCTACTTGATTTTCTTTATTCCCTTTCTTTGCAAATGTTTTCTCATCTCCTCATTTTATTACATTCTTATCACAGCAAATTTGAATGTTTACAAGTCACGCAGGAATAAAAACAACCTTCAGGACCATTCTTTTGTATTACCTGAAGAGGACCAACTAATTTTTGATGACATAAGACATTGAATACAGCTTTCTCTTTCATTTCTCAACAATACTCTCAAAGCAAGAAAAACTCACCAGGATTCTTACTGAGTTTCAGTCATGCTGCATTGAAATAAAAACCAGTACATAAAATGTTCCAGTGATAAATTTTAAAGCATTTTTTTTTGTTTGAAGGAAATATTTATGATCTAACTAATTTTTTACAATTACTCACTTCTGAAAGACATTTAATTAAAGGAGCTAAGTGCAATAGTACATAAATTCCTTATGGATGTGATCACTGCCTGTGGTCATCACACAGACAATATCTTGAACAAATTTGTAATTTTGGCAACATCTCTGAAGCAGAATAGTATTAGTGGTAAAGGAAATGAATGAGTTTTCCCAGTGAAGAAAACCCACTGCATCATGGAGTGGGAAGAGAATTAATTCCATCTCAGCTAAACATTCCAGGTAAACAAATTTCCCTGTGGAAGCACCCCTGTATATTTATTGGCTTGTCTTGAGAAGGATTCTGCTCCAATAACGTAAACTAGATATCCAAAACTTTTTAAAGTCCCTAGAATTAGATTAATTCTACTCTTTATAGCATTTACTCTGCTACTCCTGCACTTCACTCCTCCTGATCTGAGCGAGGGCTAAAAGCACAGAGGAACAATGAACCGAGTCCTGCCTCAGTGCTGTGGCCTCCATCCAGGCTTGAGCAGTGCCACAGGGAACATCCAATGCTGCCACTGCAGGCTGAACCAGTGAAGATAAATACCAAATTCCCAATGTGAGTGGTGTTGACATAAAACTTCCAAAACCGCTCCTGCTCTAATAAAGCATAGGAAGTATGTTTTTTGTCTTTTGCAAAATTAATGCAAAGTGAATGGGTGATTTAAGGTTTTGCATACATTTACTTGGGTGAAGAACCCACCAGATGAACCAATCAGTCCAAGTCTGATAGAAATAGACAAGCCAGTCATGGGTTCTGGCTCCTTTCTTCCACAGAAGACTGCAAAAGCTTGGGATATGTTAACATGAAAATTCTAACATTCAGATTACTTGCTAGTAAATTGGCTCTTTAAAGTTGATTAAGAACTTCTATAACACTTAAGAGCTGCACTTTCTCCTAGCAAATAAGAAAAAAACCCACAAGGCTGTTTGTTCTACATGTGCTCAAAAGCTGGATAAGACTCATGAATGCAATTTGACATAGGAGGGAATTAAGGCACTGTATTGCTAAGGATGTAATTGCCAGAACCTTTTGAAATAATTCCTAACATTTGAGTAAGTGTCCTTGACTGAATGCAAATAGAATTTGAGGACATGGGGATTTTCCAAACAGCTCTCTGACTGTATAAAGCCAAAAGGACCTCAGCAAAATTATCATTTCCAGAAGACAGACTGGGCAAAAAAATGACAGCCCAGAAATCAGTGCTCAAATTGATTTTCCTAATGCATCAATCTGTTCTCAGGACTATTCCAAGAACAGAAAATATGGTTATTCCCAGACCCAAAAACTGAAGAGGAATCACATGAGAAGCAAGAATTGGACATGAACCAGATAAGCTGGTTTAAAGCAAATGAGGTGCAGAGATGAAATGTAGGTCTAGCTATGTTGAAAAGTCATAGGCCAAAAAAAAAAAATCCAAATTTGATAGGTAAATATATCATAGAATCACAAAATATCCCGAGTTGGAAGGGACCCACAAGGATCATCCAGTCCAATTCCTGGCCCGGCACAGACACCCCAGCAATCCCACCCTGTGCACCCCTGAGAGCATTGTCCAAACATTCCTGGAGCTCTGGCAGCCTTGGGGCTGTGACCATTCCCTGGGGAACCTGTTTGGTGTCCACCACCCTCTGGGGAAGAGCCTTTCCCTGATATCCACCCTAACCCTCCCCTGACACAGCTCCAGCTGTTCCCTGCGTCCTGTCCCTGTCACACAGAGCAGAGATCAGAACCTGTCCCTGCTCTTCCCTTGTGAGGAAGCTGCAGAACTGCTGTGAGGTCTGACCAAGTGTCTTCACTTGACACTTCATGTGTGGCTTCCCCTCCAGGCCCTTCACCATATCCATGTCCCTCCTTTGGACACTCTAACAGCTTTAGATCTTCCTTATATTCTGGCACCCAAAATTCAAAGTGAGGCCAGCCCAGAGCAGAACAATCCCCTCACTGGCCCTGGTAAGACCATGATCAAAAAGGATTTTTGTCTTTCTTGCCAAGCCCTGAAAGCTTTGCAAGAACTTCCCTTCAAGAAAGGGCTCCACCTGTTTCTACCAATTTGCAGGTAAAACATTATCCCTGTGCTGCCTGGAAGTGGAGGCCAATCCAGGAGAACCAAAGCCTCTCAGTCCTTGTGTAGTTCATAACCACAGTTACTAAACACCTCCCCAAATCCTACTGACATCACTCATCCACCTGTGCATTCAGATACACTTCCAAAACAATGCCCTCTGAGAACAAAAACCAGGGAAATCATTTCCCAACCTCATCGCTTCAGAGGGGTCACACTATATGAAATCAGTACCCCAGCAACAAGTAACTTGTCATAGTGATTTTTCTCCAGAAAGTCACTTTCAACAAAAGCATCAAATATCACTTTTAAACTTAGAAACACACTTTTTTATGAGGTAGGACTTTTGATTTCAGAGTAATGCAATTCACTGTATTTCTATAGAGCATATTTTCTGCCTCTAAAATAAAAGCATAGACCAGCTGTCTACAATATACATATATTTTTAATATAAAACAGAGCCTTTCACTTAAACCTAAAGGTCAATCTGAAATCTTTTGCAGAACCCTAGGTACTGAGACTCTATAAATTAATTACTTTCTTACCATTTATGCAAAAACCAGTGTAATTTCAAAATGCTAATGTCTTATCTCTGCAGCAATAGTAATGATACTGCTTTCATTAAAAATTGCCATCATAAAATCATAGACTCAAAGTATCCTGAGCTAGAAGGGACCCACAAGGATAACTGAAGCTCTGCACAGGACAGTCTCAAGAATCACACATTTTAATTCTGCTTCTCCAAAGAAATTTAAATTATGGTTAATGAAATAAAACTATCATATGGAATTGATGGCAGATGGTACAACACACCAAACTATCTTCTGTTTATTTTCAGTTCCTCACAACAGGTATGTCACAACCTAATACAAACATTTGTACATCAAACAACAAAAAAATGCCAACCATTATTACCTTAGGCTGCACTCTTTTATTTCTTCTCACTTGTAAACAAGAGTTACTGAAGAAGCTGAAATCACAGCAGCTCTCACTGCTCCTTTCTTGCTTTTCCCATAATGACAAAGCTCCGTGTTTTAAATCTGTCTCCATTAAATTGTTCTCTCTGTGATTTAAACCTGACACTGCAGTTAATCTGATCCAACCTGTGCCCCTCTGTGAATAAAAGCTTGGGCTGATTGATGATTTTTAGGGTGAGCTGGCTGCCATCAAGTCCCAGCTTGTTTTACCATGTTCCCCAGCAATGACACAAACCAAATTAAGCTGAACTGGGAAGCTGATGCTCTATGAAATCTTTGAGGACTTTACACCAGCACAACATGTTTGTCAATTAGACTCAGCAGCACTGCAAATCCATCCCTTGGGGTGCCTCCTTTGCTTTCCTTTCCTTCCTTCTGTCTTTTAATTCTTCTTCAAAGACACAGCTGCAGCTTAGCTCACCTGCTCTGAGCATGAACTGTCTAATGAGGGTCGGTAATTCCCAGTGTTATTGAGAATCCCAGCAGTGTCCCTGAGCACCACATTCACAGCTCCCCCTTAGCACTCAGAACTCCTAACAATCCTGAAGTGAGCGTTTCTAGGTAGTCCTGTCTCTGTTTACACCTTAATCCTCTATGGACTCCTTAGATATTCCATCAGCAAAATGCCTGCAGCTGGAGCAGCCTCAGCTTGGAGTATTAAAGGAACTGACCTCAGCGGTCTTTTATTCAAGTATTCCTGACAGACTCCATGGGGAAATATCTAATGCTTAGTCTCAATTTCTTATTTTCTTTACTTTTCTTATGAGAATGACAAAGCAATTCATGTCTTGAAAAAATGCAGACAAAAATTTTACTAAAGTGAAAGAAAATTTTTTTTATCAGAAGAGGAACAATATCAGCCTTAAAATAAAGCCACAGTAGGTTTGGGATAAAAAGAAAATAAATAAAAGAAATTCTTAAAATCAGCTCTTCTTTTTTAATCATGGCATCATAGATTGGCCTGGGTTGGAGGGGACCTTAAAGATCATCCAGTTCCACCTCCTGCCATAGGCAGGGACACCTGCCACTATCCCAGGCTGCTCAGAGCCCCATCCAGCCTGGCCTTGGACACTTCCAGGGATGGGGCAGCCACAGCTTCTCTGGGCACCCTGTGCCAGGGTCTCACCAGCCCTCACAGGGAAAAATTTTTTTTCCTAATCTCCAATCTAAACCCACTCTCTGTCAGTGTAAATCTATTCCCTCTTGTCCTGTCACTCCAGGCCCTTGTAATGACTTGCTCTCCATTTTTCCTGTGGGCTCCCTTCAGGACTGGAAGGCCAAAATTAGGTCATCCCAAAGCCTTCTATTCCCCAGGCAGAACAATCCAAATTCCCTCAGCTTCTTCCCACAGGAGGAAAACCAGTTTGACATGAAAGTGCCAGTGAACCATTTAATAGAAAAGGCATATGGCAAGTGTAACCAGAACACATGGATAACTACAGGGATGAACCCCAGTTCTGTAAGTAAACTGTCTAATTGTTACCAGAAAAGGTAAAAAATCAACCACAAAACACAAACAATAACAACAGCTAAAAAAAAGAAGTCTGTGGCTTCCCAACATTTCAAATTAAGCTCATGAAAGAAGTCACCTCTCTCTTGAAACCTCACTTCATTCATAACCTCAGTCATCACAACAGCAATTACATGCTGCAGTAATTATGTCAAGACAGACTAGACTGGCATCACCACCAGGCCTTTATTAGAAAGCTTTTCACGCCTTCTTTCTAACAATTCTGACTCCTTCCCTCATAGGCAGCTTCACACAGCACTAACATCTTTTCTTACAGGCAGCTCCACACAGCACTGACTCCTCTCTGCAAGTTTTTTTCTTCATTCTGCATGACAGGCTAAGCCAAATCTGTCCTTCACCCAGGCACCTAATGCTGTCTGTCCCTCATACAACATCCTCTTACCTTGTCTGTCCCTTGCACAGCTGCATGTCCCTTACAACACAGCCAGCAGACTCCATCCCAAACTGCAGCAGACACTGGGTACCAAGCTCCAACTCAAACTACAACTGGGATTAATGGTGAGCTAAGCCACTCTTTTATAACACCCAAACTCATTGGGCAGGCACAGATGTTTCTACTCCTCAGTAATCAGTACAGCTGTAATTCATGGAGAGATTGCCTTCTGGACTATCCTTTCAACCCATCTTCCCACAATTACATGGATCTTACTAAAAAAAAAAAAAAAAAAGTAAGGACAGTACTACCCATAGGCTTTTGAACAGAATTAAAAACAGATCTATTGATTACATGGACATATGCAAAGACAGGATGCAACTTCCAGGCACATCCCTGTGCCTACATTTTCCTCTAGACCAGCTCTGAGTGTTTTGAATGGTTCTGTCTTCTTGCAAGGGCTGTATGTGAAGCCCAGGGATTTTGTTTAGGGAGGCTGGACGCCTTCTGCTGGAATCTACTTTTAGCTCTTGCAAGATGTCTACATTTAGCTGCACAGGCCAAAAACCAGTTTTCAGGAATGCTGCAGGCATTTGGGCATATCAGGAATGCAGGTGCATGCCTGGTGTAGTGGCTTGCTGCTGTCCACTTCTTCCCACCCCCAGCCAGTGGAGAGCACTGGAAATCCCTGGGATTCAGGCTGCTGTCTGCATTTCACATGATGTGTACTCTGATTTGTCTTGGATAACGTGCTTGGCCTCCTTTTCTCCAGGCTAAACATCCCCAGCCACTCCTCACAGGACTCACTGTTTCTCAGTATCTACATACACTGAATTTTAATACAATAATCCAAATATATTGACAATAAATGGGCCAAAAAGTCCATGCCTGGCACTTGTGTATGGCTGTCATTAATCAAATGGTAGATTTCAAGTATATATTTTGCCTCACTTTCTCTTTGGGGAGGAGGAATTTGTCAGAAATCATCTCCCAGTGGTGTTCAGGAGAAATATCTGTTTATTAAAAGAGCTTTCCTATTACTTGTAGAAAATATTTTAATAGTACTCTGCTAATGTGCATTATAAATTCTCAGAATGTTAGGGAGATTTCAAAGGAGAACTGTTTCATACACATTATTGTACAAAGAATAATTACAATTAAAGTAGAGGATCTCAAGGAGTGGCTTCACAATTCTGTGACAGTGATATTGCAGTGTCACTCTCATCACAGGAGCCTCGTGTTTTCAGGTGTGTTACCACAGTCTTGTCTCACTCTTTGCACAACAACACTCACTTTACACCCTGTGTAAGACCTCCCTGCATGTTCAGCTACAGAGTGCAAACTAATGTCATCATCAGGACACTAATAAATCAGATCACGTTAACAAATGCAGAATTTGCTCATAAATCCATTTTTTCCTTGGCACAGAAGAAATGAACAATGTACAGAGAAGCTACTGCAGTATGTGCTGGGTAACATGTCTCAGGAATGATATGGATGAAAATTTGGGAGGTAGGCAGTGTTCCCACTTAGGAACAGGCTGTGATGTGTGGAGAACAGAATGCTTCCCATCAACTTCAATAACACACTTCCCCACTCTTTTGGGAGCAGCTGGAAAAATCTGCCTCCAAATTTCTTTGGCAAGAAAGATGAATCAAAGCAAATGAGGAAAGGGGAAGGAGGAGTTGATCTCAGACAAGCTCCAAAGGGGGGACAGCTCAGCAGGGAATGTGTTCTCCATTATCACTTATTGCAACCTCATTGGGACTAATGAAGGTACAGGGCACAAAGGTGATGGATGAGAATGAGACTTTATTCCATACACAACCCCCCAGCCAAATCAGGGGTGGAAAACACATCTCCTACTGGCCATGATTCTTCTTAAAATGATCACTTCCAAACTATTCAGTGCTACATTTCTCTCTTGCTGGTTTGAATGTTTCCAGGATCTTTGGCAGCTCTCCACATTTGCAGTTCCTCTGCAGGTAGCCTAACTGCAGCCAACTCTGGGTAAATATATCTCATCTGCCTTTGATTTATGGGCAAGATTCAGACTTCCTAGAACAGGCTTTGTGCAGGTGGAAGTGCAGGTGGAATGGGTGGGAACACCAGAACCCATCCACGTGGCAGGAAAATGAGCTTAAAAGAGTTTCACTTAATGAACTTTCTCTCAAGTAAAACAGCTGGCCTGCCTTCCCAAAACCTGGCAGTTTCATGGTTACATCTCCACAGCCATGTGAGCACAGCCAAAGGAACTGAGAATTGGGAATTGGGTTCTACCTAAAATCACTGCAGGACTTTTAGATGTTATCAGAGATTATTTACAAGGGCATGGAGTGGCAGGACAAGGGGGAAAGGCTTAAAATTGGAAGAGAGTAGGTTTAGATTGCATAATATTAAGAAATTCTTTCCTGTGAGGATGGTGATGTGTACTAAAACTCTGTATCCATGTGTGTGAGGACAGAGAGGTTCATCATAATACTCAAAAAATCATAGAATCATGGAAAGGTTTGGGTTGGAAGGGACCTTAAATCCCATCCAGTTCCACTCCACCCCCATGGGCAGGGACACCTTCCACTATCCCAGGTTCCTCAGAACCCCATCCAGCCTGGCCTTGGACACTTCCAGGGATGGGGCAACCACAGCTTCTCTGGGAAACCTGTGCCAGGGCCTCACCACCCTCACAGAGATAGTGATTCTACCACCTTCCTGTGTAGCCCGTTCCACTGTCCAGGCATCCTTCCTGTGAAGAAATTCTAGTTGAAAACTGGCCGATTGCTGCCTATTTTCAATACAGGGAAACACTGTAGCATTCTGAGTTCCTGGGGAGTTCCACTTCTGCCTCCATATTCTTGGGTCTATACAGTTATCCTAACTTTGTTGTTCTAAATGCATCCCTTTTCCTGTCTTAGCTATGCTGGGGAAGATCATAGAATCCCAGAAAAAAGGGTTAGACTCTGAAGCAGATAAAAGCCACTCACAAATTGCATCAACATGACTTTTACCCAGGGAGGGGGTAACTTATGCTCAAAAAAAATTATAGCAAACATCTGGAAAAGAACTATATGTTAAAGGTTATAACTGAATTAGATAATGTAAGAAATACCTACTAACATGGTAAGTCACTGATCTATGAAAATCTATTAGAGTGAGGCTGTGCTGTTGATTAATACTTGAAAAAAGTTAAGATGGTCAAGGCTTATTAAATTCCATTTTGTTTTTCTGTTCTTGATATTTTGTTCACACTTATCATCTGACCCTTTTATATGCAAACACTTTCCAAATACAAGTGATAGCCACATAGTTCTACTGCACTGGAATGGTAACTTGATGTTATTACGCCCTCTAATGTTGACTTCCTGCATAGTTACAGACTTCTAACATTCTAAAAAATATGCATCTATCTACTAACCTTTATGCTGGGATGGAGTTCACAAGGTATTTCTGAAAGAACTGCCTGATTATAACTCTTTAGAATCTTCAGCTTAATGAATCCTGCAAAGATAATAAAATGAAAGCGAGATTTATACAGATTTACTGGAAGTAAAAAAAAAAAGTGTAACACTCAAGTAAACCTCTCATCTGTTCAAGGAGGCAAACAGAAAGAGAATCTGCCATCTTTGGCTCTACAAGATGGTCTATCACCAAGGAGATAAATATCATCTGGGTTTCAATCGGTTCTATTTCTCATGATTCCTTTGTACATTGGAGTATTTTAAATATTAAAGTACGTATTAAGCATTTAAGCACAAGGGCTGTCACTATGAAAACAAATTTGGTGAAGGAATTGAGATGCCTGAGAATTAAACAGATTTAATACACTAAGGACCATGTAGATTTTTTACACTCAATGCCAGTAAAGTCCTTCCATACTTTTATTCAGTTGAGGCTAGAAAAAACTAATCTTTAACTTTTGAGTTACCTTCAAAAACAGTTTCAAAAAAAAACAAGCAATGGGGAAAAATACAAAATGCAAGAAAAAGAAATTACAGTTTTTTAATATCCAAAACATACAGGAACAACTCATGCCCCAAGCCTTCATTTAAATGTACACAAGTGTTGTAAATATTGGGTGTATGAAGAGATTCAGCAGAGCAGAAATAGCTTCAACGCAAAAAAGTTCCTTTTTTTTTTTTTTCATCACAGCTTTTTGGCTTCCTCTCAAGAGAACATGTCACACCTGAGTGGAAACAGGCCAGAAATTCTTTGTAAGCAGCAGGACAAAGTGTTTTAAATCCAAAGAGCAGGGTTTTGTACAGAGGGTCACCACAAGTGGTAACATCCTGTTTTCATCTTTGTGGTTTGCACTGATATGTTTTGAGTCTGTTGGGTTAATGAAAGTTGGGACAGCAAAAGTGACATGAAAGGCAGAATAAATTTCCTTACAGCAAATTACACTCAACCCCTCTGTTGAAAATTAAAGAGCAGTTTATGGAATTCCTAATGCAACTGATCTCAGGAAATTACATGGGGGATTTTTGATTCTATTAGAAAAATAAAGGGAAAATACTTGTTTCCCTGATTAAATCCCGTGTCTCTGAATAAGCCTTAAGATACATCTTTATTATTTAGCCACTTTAAAGATAGAGATTTTCATATTAACAGAATATCTGAGAATAACCAATACAGACCTGGGAAATTAAGGTTTTGGACCTTTTGAAATACAGAAGGAAATAATCACACACTAAAAAGTTTCTGAATCAAAACTAAATTCTGTTTTCTTCAGAAATAATGAACAGTGATCTTTGCCTTATGATAACTTGATTGATAATGCATCAAGAGCAAACAGACAACCAATCTGCAAGGAATCAGTGAAACCATTAACAGAAGGCTTTGCAAAGGCATAGATTACACCTGAAGGGCAAGATGTCATCCAGAGGGACCTGGACAGGCTCCAGAAATGGCCCATGAGAATCTCCTGGGGTTTAACAGGACCAGGTGCTGGTGCTGCAGCTGGGTCAGGACAAGCCCTGGGATCAATCCAGGCTGGGGATGAGCAGAGGGAGCAGCCCTGGCAGAAGGACTTGGGGGTGCTGTGGGTGAGAGCTGGCCCTGCCCCAAGCCAGAGCC
>JAOTQP010000870.1:65581964-65624037 GCA_026413545.1 Cichladusa arquata | reverse complement strand
GAGGGAATTGGGATTGTTCAGCCTGGAGAGGAGAAGCTTTGGGGTGACCTCACTGTGGCCTTCCAGTGCCTGAAGGGCACCACGGGAAAGATGGAGAGAGACTCTTGGCAAGGGCCTGGAGTGACAGGACAAGGGGGAATGGATTTAAACTGACAGAGGGTGGGTTTAGATGAGATATTAGGAAAAAATTGCTCCCTGTGAGGATGGTGAGGCCCCGGCACAGGTTTCCCAGAGAAACTGTGGCTGCCCCATCCCTGGAAGTGTCCCAGGCCAGGCTGGATGGGGTTTGGAGCAACCTGGGATAGTGGCAGGTGTCCCTGCCCATGGCACGGGGTGAAACTGAATGGTTTTTAAGGTCCCTTTCAACCGACGCCATTCTACGACAGCACCCCGGGGGACACCACTAACGCCAGGCCTCCAAGACGGCCCTGTGCCACTGATCACGACCGCTCCGCTGGAAGGGAAAGAGACCACCCCGGAATGCCCCGGAGGGGCTCGGGGGATTCCCTCGTCCCCAGCCCCGGCACACGCACCTCCGGGCCGGCCGCGCCATCCCCGCCGCCGCCGGGCGCGCTCGCCGCGGGAGCAGCGCCGAAAGTGCCGCTGCGGACGCGCAGCTGCGATGACGGGCCGGGGAAGGCGGGACATCCCGGCTGTCCCCTGCCCGCGGCCCGGTTAACCCGCGGCTGCCCGCCCGGAGCCAGGTGAGCCGAGCCGGGCACAGCCGGGCACGGCCCGGAGGCTCCCGCTGCCCGCGGGCGCTGCCGCTTCCAGCGCAGGGAATGCGGACACGGGAGCTCCCCGCGGCGGGGAGGGGGCGGATGGGGCTCCGCAGGCCGTGTCCTGCCGGCTTTGAGCCTGCCATCGCTGGAGCAGGAGGTTCTTTTTGGAACAGAGGGTTTGTCCCCCGCTGGGTCGGGGGGTGGTCGGGTTCGTGTTTCCCAGGATTTCCCTTTGAATCCCACTCCCGGGGAGGCCGGGACACCGCCTCACATCTGTATTGGTTGTCCTGAGATGTTTGTTTTTGAAACTGACTTGTTTCGTCTGTGTCTAACGCGTGTGTTTGTTCACAGAAAAACCCACCCAAAAAAACCCCCCCAAACCTTAAACCCGTGAATTCTGCTGTAGAATTTTTTATTTTTATTGTTTTTTCGTCTCCTCGGGGTGTGGTTTTTAGCATTGGGGTAGGGTTCGGCTAAAGCAATGTGTCCAGTTTTGCAGGTGCAAAACAGAGGGATGTGAATAAGCAGAGGAGCCCCGTAGAGGGCAGAAATACCAGCAGTTATCCCACCCTTTATTTTCACTCAGCCCCCTTGTATCTCTTTCGTCTTATTTTTAATACAGGTTACAGAAAGTCAAAATCATCTCTTTCTAAAAATCTTTGCAAACATCTGCTCCCCCACTCCCCAGGGCTTGCACCTGCAGAAAGGAGGAAATAAAATCTCTACGCACTCTGCAGGATTTCAGCTTTTGAGGCATCTGTGACAGAAGTCAGGGTGTTTCAGTCAATTTTCTATTTATCAGGATTCCCATCTGCCCTGGATCTGCTTTTAAGTCAGGAAATTTATGCTGTAATTTTCAAGAGCAATTACCTAAATTTATATATTGACACACTCAAATACATTTTAGAAGCATTTGTTATCTTGGAAACTGGTATTCATGCTTCAGTTCCAGATGCATGTATTTGGAAGTCAAAACTGAGTATCTATGAAAATGTGGGGGGTTAAGTATTTTTGGCTGTAAATTATTAGCAAAGCCATGGCTTTTCATTACATTTTTGACTTCTAAGATTACAAAAATGTAATTCTTGTTACTTTCATTTCTATTGCAGGAAACAAACTCAAGAGAATGAAGCCTAATAAAGGAAAGACTTTAACTAGAGAGAGAGACTATGTGTACAAATTCAGTGCTGGAAATGAAGACATGGTGCTTACCGTGCCTCTCAAATTCCCTGTGCAAGAGAATATCAGTCATTTGCACGGACGTCTGATGGTTCTGCACAACCTGCCATGCTTTATAGAAAATGGTATGAATCGATTTCTTCAATTAATCTCGTGTATCCTTCTCCACAAATGTCTTACAGGTTGTTCTAAGAAATCAAAAGAAGGGTGTTTTACTGGAACAGTGTTTACAAAATCAGTTTTTGAACAGCAAAACATCAGAAAAAATTACTGTCAGTGCTAGCAAGGAAAAGGTTTTCAGGTGTAAAACTTAACTTACAGGTTTCCTGGGTGATTACTGATGTATTCTGTTGATGGACCATTCTCTTCTTGTTGCAATAGACCTGAAGCAATCTCTTAGTAAATTTGTAGAAGAGGAAACTATAAAAGATTATGACAGAGAAGCTGAAGTGGCTCTGGAAGCAGTGAAATCAGGAAAAGTAGACATCAACCAGCTGGCAGATACTTGGGCTAAAGCTTATAAAGAGGTAAGATTAAGGCTGGAAAGTTAATATTCCAGGCTTGCTTTGTGAGAGTATGTGTGTGTGCAATCACAGTTGTGAGGATGGAATATCACACTAAAATTTACTGCAATTCTTGCAGTTTTTTCTTTTTATCTGAAAGTGAGCATCAAATCTTTATCCTACAAGTTCTTAGTCAGGTTTTTCTTGAATTTAATAGAGTAAAAAGACAGAAAATGGAGAGGCAAATGGTTTGTTCATTTAACAGTTGATACTCAGAACAAAAAATAGGCATAAAGCATATAGTGGCTTAGAATTAAAGCAAGAGGTAATGAAGTGGCACTCCCATCCTGAATCTCAGTAACACCAGTTAAGGTTAGAAGGACAAAGTGTACAGCTGAGAGAGACTTTTCAGTTAATTTTTGAGTTCATATGACTATTTCATATTATTTAGAAAGGATGAACCTTTAGTTGGAATAATGTCTCCAGTTTCACATGGTATCTTAAAAACAGTGGAGGGCAAAAGAACTGGAGGAGTCCTAGTGAGGAGAAAAAAAAGAATGACAAACCTGCAGTATTTGAGGAAAAGTTTATAGGAATTCAATTTGCTTCTCATGAAATATAGAAAAATGTGAAAAATTCCATAAAAAGCTTGCAAAACCAGCTTTCTTGGGCCATTCTTTGTTCAATAAAAATAGCTTTTCTTAAATCAATGTTGCTGTTCAAATTCTTAGTGACATCAGAGGTTAGTCATCCTTACTAGCAAAGCATTTTTGTTTGCACAGCTGGTGTTTTGGGCCTTATCTAAAATTCATCAGGTGCAAATATTATTGTGGTTATTGCTGTTCTTTCCAAGCTGGTGTTGTGTGAAAATACTACTGACTGTAGTCCAAGCCGTAATGATTTTGACTTTAGTTGCTTTGAAAGAGAAAGAATGGGAGAGGAGAAAATTGAAAGCTAAAGTAGAATGCAGGAAGCTTAAATCAGGGAAGATAATTTATGTATGGTAAAGGCTGTTTGTGGGCCCCCATGGTTTTACCCCACCATTGTGAGGGAACATTATATGTCCTAAGAGGTATCTTATTCTTTAAAATCTCTTACATTTTCTTTAGACAACATTAGAGCACGCCAAACCTGAAGAAACCAGCTGGGATGAAGATTTTGCAGATGTTTATCATGATCTGATCCATTCTCCAGCTTCTGAAATGCTGTTAAACCTGGAACACAATTATTTTGTTAGCATCTCAGAATTAATAAGTGAAAGGGACGTGGAACTGAAAAAACTACGTGAAAGGTATTACTTTTTATTATTTAGGTTTAATAAACATTATTATTAAAAAGGGATGCCTGCCACTGGGTGTGTAAACTCATAGGACAACGTGTGTAGCTTGTATTTGTCTGTGTAAACCCAAAGTCATAGAACAGTTGGCTGGCACAAGAGTATGTAGCAAGGGGGAATGGCTTCAAACTGAAAGAGTGGAAATTTAAATTGGATATTAGGAAAAAATATTTTGCACAGGATATGGTGAGACCCCTGGCACAGGCTGCCCAGAGAAACTGTGGCTGCCTCATCCCTGGAAGTGTCCCAGGCCAGGTTGGATTGGGCTCTGAGCAACCTGGTCTGGTGGAAGGTTTCCTGCCCAGGGCAGGGGTTGCAATGAAATGAACATTCCTGTCCATTCCAGCCCAAACCATTCCATGATTCTATGATGTCCTTTGGGTCAGCTTCCATAGATTACTTTGATATCCTTCTATTATATTCAGTGACTGAGGAGAATATAAGTTTTTAGTCCTGAGTTCTGGAGTAAGTTTGCATAGCTGCAGGTGACTCCTTTAGCCACAAGAGGGAACACCTTGAATGTGGATTTTTCTTTTTGTGCCAGACTAATTTCAGTAGGTCTGGTTTAGCATTCTGAGTGGCAGTATTCCTCTTCAGCTGTGTGTGTTTAAACTCACATTAGACAGTGCATCATCAGTTCATACTATGGTTTCTTCTGGACTGAACTGTACATATTTCTAGTTTGGGGGTCAATGTTGCCAGTTAGGTGTTAGCAAATCATTTTGCTGCTCATTGCCTCTTCTCAAGCCTGCATACAGAAGAAAGAGCAGTATTGTTGTAGAGCTCAGGTGCAATGTAGCTGTGTATTGACTCTGCTGGAATTTATATCTCTGTTGGAATTTCTCACATCCCTATATTGGTGGCAGCTGAGATTGTCCCAAATGAGGGTAAGTGGTGTTCTGCTTACACAGAAGCTGACTTGAATCCCTGACCTTTAACTTCAGTTTGTTTTGTGGATTTTCATTGCTACATCTGTGACTGTTCATTCTGTCAGTAACAAACAATCAAGTTTGTTGTTGTATCACAGCAAAGGGTGTTCTGCTGCCAGTCTTCTGAAATCTGTGTTTGCTTCTCTTTCAGGCAAGGAGCTGAAATGGATAAGGTGATGCAGGAGCTTGGGAAGTCCCTGACTGACCAGGATGTGAATTCCTTAGCAGCTCAGCATTTTGAGTCTCAGCAGGTAACTAGAATATGTCATGCACCTAATCACCTTTAAAAGAACACCCACACACCACTCAAATTATCACTTCTCTCCTGTCAGGATTTGGAGAACAAATGGACCAATGAATTGAAACAGACTACTGCTATCCAGAAGCAGGAATATCAGGAGTGGGTGATAAAGCTTCATCAGGACCTAAAAAATCCCAACAACAGCTCAGTCAGGTATTTAATTCCTCTGTGATGCTGAATTCCAGCTGAAGTAGTTCAAAGGATTTGCATTTACAAATCTTTTAAATAGAATACTTTAGTTCTATTTATTATGACATGATAATAAGTAATTTACGTATTCAAAGGAAATAGACCATCATAAATAAATATGTGTAATTTTAGGAGTTTCTTCATTGTGTGAAATTACAACCTCTCTGTAGCAGAAAGTGTTGTAATGCACTAAAGTACAGCTTGGCATGAGTGGAATTTCCTCTTATTTTGCCTTTCTTTCCTCTGTGTGTCTCTAACACTGTTTCACAAGGCTTTCTGTTACCACCTAAGTATGTTTGGAGAATAATGGTACTTTAAAAATGGTAACAATGGTTTGAATTCACAAGCCTCTCTTTTTTTTCTATGTGTATGTCACTGGAGAGCTAAAAAATAAAATTTTTTGGTGTGAATGCTTGCACTGGAGAGAATTGAATTAGAAGCTTTCCTCTGTTTGAGGAAATAGCAGGAAAATTAGAATTTGTAAATTGGGTGGAATCCTTATTCTTTATCACCAGTACATTGCTACTTGGCAGTTGAAATTATTAGAATTGCTTGGAAGTTTATAAAAGATTTTTGGAGGTGAGGCACTTTGAAAACAGATAAATTTCTCATTAATGCAGAAACAAATTGGAGAGATGCTGATGTTCTTTCATGTATTAGGAACAGTATTTATTGTATCACTACTAGACATTTGAATTTAGGGAAAAAATTAAAATTGATACCTGAAATGTTTGTGGTAGTTTGAACACTGTGGAACATTAGATAAGGTGTTTTTTAGTCTCCCATTTTGTGTGGGAGGAAGAAAAGAAGTGCTTAATCTAATAACTTCATAAATAAGGTTTTGGCTGCTGTAAATGGGCTGACAATTCTTTATCTTTTCCTTTTATTCCTACATTCTTACTGTATTATAACTAGGTATTGTGACTTATTTTTATTTCTCTGTCTTGGAATGCTTTACAAATGGGCCAAGTAATGTAAATCTAACAGTGGAGTCTTCTCTTCCTGCTGCCAGGAAGGTAAGGTGAAACCTCACAAGTGGAGTTCATGCTTATAGGTTTGGTTTCCTGTTTCCACAGACTAGCTGAGAAAACTTGGGATAACTTTCCCAAAGTTGTTGGTCTTGAATAAAAATTAGGATTAATTTTTTTGGTATTTTTCTCATTATTTTAGTGATGAAATTAAAGTTCAGCCGAGCCAGCTGAGGGAATCTGTGGAAGGAAATGGGAGAATCTATGAAGAGCAAAGGCTGCTAGAAGAAAGCTTTACTATTCACTTAGGTAAGTAGAGTAAACCAAATAACAGCTGGTAATAAATAATGTATCCAAGTCATGTATTATTTACAGTATTTAACTTTAAAGGTGTATAATCTATCGTTTGGATTTGTTTTGTGTTTGTTCTTTACATGTGTAAGAGAACAGCATAAACTGTATCAAGCAATGTCTGAAATAGGTGGAAATCTTAGTGGAAAACATTCTAGAAGCAAATTTTCATCCATTTTGGTTGGGTGGCTCATGTAAAAAAGTACAGCAACAGCAAAACATATTGTCTAAAAATGATGCTTCGACTTATCTTACATTTGGTAGAAAAATGTGTTTACAAAATTCACTTCCCAGAATAAGTTGACAGCAGAATAGATACTTGCAATTTATATTTTTGTTTGTGCAGTAGAGTCTTCTTGTCTTGTTTTGACCATGTTATGTTGTGCAGGAGTGGTTTAGATCACTTAAAAAATCACCATCAAAGGCATCAGCCAAAGCAGGTTTGATACAAATTTGCAAAGAGTGAAAAAGTTCAAAGGCAAGTTTCACTCTATTACTACATAGATAAAACACAGGAAAATTGGATTCTAACCAAGCCTTAAAATATTTAGGCAGAGATGGGCAGCAACAATCCTCTCAGTATCACAAACTTGGGAGTTTGCAAGCTCTTAGAGGCATCTCAGTCAGAGGGAGATGCTGGTACAGCCTGCTGTGATGCAGGAAAGCTCCAAGGACATCCCTCAGGAGCACTGTCCATAGGGTCATAAGATGATTGCCTTGAATCATTTGGAAAATGTTCATCCTCAGGTTGAATTGTTGGAGTTTCCAAAACTCCAGTAATGGTGCTGTTCCCCTCAGGCCATGGGTGAGGTAGGGGATGTTTCCAGGCTGTTAGGGGCTGACTGATGATCCCTTCCCCTCCATGCAGCTCCCACTTCAGCCGTGCAGCAGTTCCTGGGATGGCCAAGGGATGCCTCAGCACCCAGCTCATTGTACAAATGCCAAGGCCTAGCAGGAATTCCTGAGCTTGTTCCTGGTTCTGGGGAGGGTGGGGAAGGATACACCACCACACATCAGTATTTCATCCCTAGTCCTGCAATATTCCTCAGGAAGAATCCTTCACAGAAAGGGTTGGAAGGGACTGCCCAGGGAAGTTTGGAGTCCCCATCCCTGGAGGTGTCCATGGAATGCCTGGATGAGGCACTCAGTGCTCTGGTGACAAGGTGGGGATTGGGCACAGGTTGGACTTGGTTTTGGAAGTCTTTCCTAATCTTAATAATTTTGTGATTCTGCAATGGGAACAAGGCTCATTTCAGGGATGGACGAGCCTCACTTTGTGAAAACACTGCTTTTAGTGCTACTTTGCAAATTGCTGATGTGTCTGTAAAACTGTATGTGTGGCTAAGAACTTCCTCTGGGTGTTACTGGTTACAGCTCCCTTACAGATCTTTAGGGAAGCACACTGTGCCCTTGCATTTCAATCCCAGTTTAGTCTTCTGCTAGGATTAAGCCACCTGTGCTGTGTGCAGGAGCTCAGCTGAAGACCATGCACAACCTGAGGCTGCTGAGAGCTGATATGTTGGATTTCTGCAAACACAAGCGCAGTCACCGCAGTGGGGTGAAGCTGCACAGGCTTCAGACTGCAATGTCCCTCTACTCAACTTCCCTCTGTGGCCTGGTGTTACTGGTGGATAACAGGATCAGCTCATACAGCGGAATCAAAAGAGGTGAGCCTTCTAATGGGAGGTATCATGCCAGGGAAAATTCATAAAATAACAAAAGAGAATAAAATCTTGCTGTCGTCTCTCACAGAAAAATATTCTTTGTAAAATTAAAATTCAGTGGAGGCATGCATGTTTTGGATATGGTATTGCAAAAGGGTAACAAATGCAAAAAGAGATATGGATGAGGATGGGGGATAGTGTTGTGCTGTTATCTCTCATCTCTTCCCTCTTATATTTTGTGTCTGAGTAACAAACAACATTGAAGAGGATCCTTCAATATTGATTTAGACAAATTTATCATAGGAGTTTCTAACTTTTTAATACCAGATGATCACACTGAAACCTGTTTGCAAAAATGAGAAAGAAATATGCAGATTTTAAAGTGATAGGTAAATATATAAAAATACCACGTACTTTTGATACTGTGAATTCCATTAAAAATGAATAATAGGAATATGACTTCCTTACTCCTGGAAAGTTTGATTAATAGTCATTTTAGAGGCATGTCTTTTGAATAAGTGGTCACTATGATGGTGTTTTCTATTAAGGTTAACCAATGAAACTTCTGTTTATTCTTGTTTGACTTTTCCACATCAATCTTGAAGTTTAATCCCAAAATACTCACACTTGGAATGTCTTTTTTTGACTATTACTTGTCATTATTCTTGTATGCCATAAGAAAAAATGTACTGTGCTGGTTGATACTTCCTGGAAACAGCTGGAATCAGGCTTGTAGCAAGGAGAGGGAAGTGTACCAGGAAAAACTGCAGTTGCATTTGTGCTGTTGATGGTTTCCAAGTTGTTTATTTGTAACAGTATTATTTTGTACTTTTTTTGCAGGTACTTGTCTAACTGTTTAAATAGATAAATGAATAACAAAAGGAGATATGTTTTTATGCTAAATTGTAGCTGATGAGAGAAGGCAGGCATTTAAATAATGCCATTAAACACAAAATTGCATCTTCTAGCCACCAACTAGATCCTGCAACCACAGTAGAGGGGAAAGTATGGGACCATGTCAGAATTGTCAAATATAATCCTCAATAAATTCTGGAAGAGGAGTCCAGTAGAGTGTTTTATCTGCTTTTGGAGAGTTTGCCTTTATAGCTGGATTTACTTGATGAGTAGAGTAGAATTACATAATATTACTGAGCACAACCTCAGGATGTGCATTTCAATCTTATTTTTTTCCTAGATTTCGCAACTGTTTGCCAAGAATGCACGGATTTCCATTTTCCTGGAATCCAAGAACAACTTGAAATTGTCCAGAAGGTTGTACTTAAGGCCAGAGCACAGCGTAGCAGCAAGACAAAAAGACACCACGGTCAGTGACAACCAAAATTACCCTCCTTGAAATAGAACAGTGGTCAGCTGGATGTTTGTGGGCAGGGCAGAGTTGATGCCACTCTTCTGCAGTTATTTCATCTGTGAAATGGAATGTTTGGGTTCATCAAGAAACTCTTGTGTGAAATTCACAGAGAGAATGTGATGTTGGGGTGATGTCTTTGCTGCTCCTTTAAAATGAATCAACATATAAAAGTCACATTTTAACAGCATGGGAAAGTTCATCAGGCCATGCTTTTCTAAACTGCCTGCAGTGGCACAAACTTTATCTGTCTTTGCCTTTTTATTGCCATTTACATTTAAATTTTTGAAAATTGCAGAAAAGGAGGTTATGACTTTTCCCCCTTCCTTTAAAGTGAATGCTGAAAACCAAATAACAAATTGCTAAAGGTGTATTTAGCTTTTTAGTGCTGACCAAATCTTTGGGAAAGGTTTTCCTTGTAGTTATATTTGCAAATGGCTGGGAAATGCTCTGACCACATAGTGTTTAGGCAGTGCAATTGTACATCATGAAACTTTGTTTTTACTGCAGAGAGCTACTTATGTGATTTAAATGCATCAGATACATGAACAAATATGAGTACACAGAAAAACAAGTTCCCTTGAGAACCTGCATATTGCTGCATCTTAAGGGAAATGGTGAAAGCTCCTTTGATGCTGCTGATTTATGTAAATCTCTTAGGAACAAATTTGTTTTAATTTGTTAAATTATTGAAAGGGTAATAGCAAGATACTATGTGGCTGTGGAGGCAATTTCCAAAGTTTCGTTTCATGTCTGAGAATATCATGTTTGCTTTTGTCCAAATGAAGAAATGTCAAAACATGGTAAATAAGAGGGGCAGTGATTTGAGGTAGGATTCAGTTTGGGGTGTGTTTAAAACAGCAAAAACACTTCCACCCATCCCCCTTGCATTTTGGGGACTTTATGGTAACTTCATGGTCAAAATTCAGACCAGTTATCAGTACATGAACCCTTTCACGCCCAAGTGTAATTAATAGAAGATATGGTTAATATTTGTTCCATGTGTTCATCCACAGAAAACAAAATCAATGGGAATGAAGATAAATTAAAGAATATTGAACGAAACCAGTCGAACATTTTGCCGGGTGAGTTGTGTGACACTGACCCCCTCTTCCTGAAGCAATTTGTGTTTCATACATCCACATTTTTAGCTCTAAACTCAGAGCATAAATTATAAACTGAACCCAAGCCTGACCTCAATCAGAGGAGAAGGATGTTTCTGTGGCTCAGGCAGAGAACTGGGTGTCAGGACATCTGGTTTCTATTCCCAGCTTTGCCACTGCATCACAGGACATGGGGCAAATCACTTCTCTTTGCCTAAAATTTCCTTTTGGAATTTGAGGGTGAAAAAAGAAGATCTCTGAGCATCTTGGGGAAAAGGTGAAAAGTTCAATACTAGCAGCTAATTTTATTTTTGAAAATGCCTATATGTATATCATTTTTGTGGTACAGAAAAGCATTTTTGAGTGGATTTAACTTTGAGAAATCTCTCAGGGAAAATATCTTCTGTGTATATTGTGGTGTTTAGTAAGGAAAGTTGCTGTGGAATTTGGAGATGAATATGCAGTTGAAGAGGGGAGGAATTAAGTCCATACAACCCATGGCTGAGTGAGGGCTTATTAAAATCCATTTCATGACTGTCTTATAAATATTGTTAGTGGGAGTGAATTATAAATCAACTTGGACCAGATAAATCCAGGTGTGTCTTGCAGCAGTGGCCTGTCTGTTACTGCTCATGGATGGTCACTGTTGGGGATTCCTGCCTCCTTAGCAGTCATCCAGAAGGAGTACAGACCCATTCTGCAGCTGTTCCAGTTCAAAGAAAGGATTTAACTTCAGTGGCCAGTGGGAATAGGTTTGAAGGAAGATGTTTATTTTTGACTGAAAGAGTGGGGGCATTGCACACCTGCTTTTCCCTTGACTGTACTGTAGACTTTAGATCTCCAGTGCAAAGGAATGATGGAGACACGTGGAGTTCACTGCCTGTCACCTCTGATAAATGATTATCAAGTCTAAAAATACCCCCAACAAGATGTATTGGTTACTTTTCTCAAGCAACTCTGTAACTCACCTTTCCACTGCTCTGAATTATTGAAATTCTAATGGTCACTGATCCCTTTGTGCTCCTGTGCCATATCTCAGTTGTTACATAACCCACTATCTTTTCCATCAGCTCTGTGCATCCTTTATTTGAACCCATCCTTTTTTGGCCTTTCCGCCTCCCACATCTGTCTGCAATTCCGTGCTTGCATTGTGTATTTTGAGTATTGCACCTCCTCTGGGTTTGTTTTTCTGTTTTGTGCTATATAGAGATCATATCCTGTACTGGCACTGTTATGGTTTATTACACCATGTGGCTATGATGGCAGTGGAACCCATCAAAGTAGTGGAGAGAGTGTGGGATGGATGTAGAACAGTGACAGTCCAAGAGATTTTACATCTCCTGTGTATGTCCTCATCTCTGCTGTATATTTGTATTTTCCTCTTACCTTTCTTACATTGCCAAACAAGTGGATTTCAGTGCTGATTACTACCATGCTTTCTTACCTTCCTGGTTTGCCTTATTGTGCAGGAGAGTTCTACATCACACGGCACTCAAACCTCTCGGAGATCCACGTTGCCTTTCACCTGTGTGTGGATGACAACGTCCGGTCTGTGAACGTGACCGCTCGGGACCCGGCCATCATGGGGCTCAGGAACATCCTCAAGGTCTGCTGCACACACGACATCACCACCATCAGCATTCCCCTCCTGCTGGTGCATGAAATGTCAGAAGTAAGTTTTATATCCTTGGTTTTTTGCAAGGGATGTGTTTCATGCTGATTGAGGCCAAGTGGGATGGTTTTTCTCACTCACAGGCTTCTGCCCCACCACATGGCACTTGTATCTACATGGTGACCCAAATTAAGGAGCTGGACCAATTAAAAACATCTGAATCCCTTGAAGTTTTTATTCCCATCCCTCCTTTTGGATAATTCACTTCTTGGATCCGGCTCTCTGCAGTTGTACAAGTATTAATAAAAGATGGGACTACACAACGAGAAACTCTTCCTTAGAAACTCTACCTTCAGAGTACTGATGCAGTAGTGATACCAGATCCCCACTTTTAATTATCATTAGCTGTAAAACCTTAAAACTAAGTTTTGGGAGCAGCAGAACTGGCTAAGCTTGGCTTAGAGTTCTGGAAATCTAAACACCACCTTTACCTTCTGTAAATCTTCTATTACCTCAGCCCTATACAGGAGCAACCAAATTTCACCTTCACTTTGAACTACCTCCTCCTTCACTGGCTAATTTCTGTCCCTGTTTCCTGTCTAAGTCCCCTCAAATAGTGGCTGGGCAAGGGGCAGCAAATTGCTGAAGCTCTGTGTTCTTACTTACTGTGCTGAGTTTTGTGTTTTCTTCTGTAGTGGGACTGATGTAGGGCTTGATTCTCAATCAGCTGTGACATTTCTCAGTGCACAGCAATTTAAAACTATTGGCAGCCTCTTTTCTCCGTCACACCCGGCTCACAGAGAAGAGCAGGGGTGGGAAGGCAGGGAAAAAGGTGATGGGCAGAGAGTACAGCCATATGCCTCATATCCTGAAGAGCTGGGAAGTCTGTAAACCTAAAGAAATGAGAAAAAGAAGATAATTCTGTCATCCATGCAAGGATATCAGTAATAATTACAGTATATTGGAGAGTTTTGGTATTTTTTTTAAATAATCTTCTGATTTTTCACTTGTACATTCAATATTGTCTTTCCTTCATGGAAAGTGCCTGACTCACAGCAAGATAAATGCTCACCAGTGGATTACCTTTAACAGTGACTGGTTTTATAACAGAATTTGACTGGGACACAGAGTAGAAGTGACCCTTTTTGCAGGATCAGGGTCTATTGTCATGAAAAGCAAGCAATGAAAAAGGTAAAAACACCCGATAATGAAGCTGCTAAAGGATGTATTTTCATACATAAAAGTAGACTTTTAGGAATAGATGAGATTATTTCTGAAATTTTTCATCTCTTTTACTGAGACCTTTCTTGGGGCACAAATGCAAGTAATCAACATGCAGGACAGCAGCCTGGGTCACTCATGTTTCAGAAAGTTATTAAATATATTGACCCTTTTCTTAATCAAGGTGCCGCCTGATTATATTCTTCCGGTTTTTGTTTCCTTTAAACCTGGTTAGTTTTAGTTTCAGTTTGCATATCTGTATTTTAAAATACACATAAAGCACATGACCAAGTGTTCAACATGCCTTGAGATGTGTGAAACTGAAGATTTGTGAATCTTCTTGTCTAGTGCTGGATTCTTAAAAGGTCCTGGTAAAACAATTTACCTTTTGTATTAAGCTGTAAGTCTTTGCAGAGTAAGTAGAAGGTGAGCTGGATGGATTTGTATGACTTGCATTAGCAGCTTGCTTATTACAGTGCTTGGCAGCTGGCTGACCTGATGTGAAACACACAAATCTCTAACTCCTTGTTGAGGGAAAAGTGAATAATGAGAGGTTTCTGAAAGTTCCCCTGAACTCGGTGCCTTTGGCAGCCGCGGTTCTGACTCTGCATTTACCACCTACAGAAGAACATTTTTGTGAGGTGGTTAACCAGGAGCCCAGCTGCAGAGATGTTTCCATGCTTCCCTGGGACAGGCATTCATTGGCAGTGTTCTCTGTGCTTTTCCCAAAGGTTTTCTCCTGATGCAGATGGAAGAGTGGTGTTTATAACCTCTCAGAAGTAATCACAGTATCACAGACTGCTTTGGGTTGGAATGGACCTTAAAGTTCATCCTGTCCCATCACCTGCCATGCCATGGGCAGGGACACCTTCCACTATCCCAGGCTGCTCCAAGCCCCATCCAGTATTCCTGTCCTGAAATATTTCCAAGGATGGAGTAGCCACAGCTCCTCTGGGCAACCTGTGTGAGGGCCTCACCACCTTCACAGGCAAAAATTTCTTCTTCATATCCAATCTAAACCTGCTGCCTGTCAGTTTGATTATATTGATCTCAATGAAGCCATTAGATTTCATTATTATTTCTAGAATTAAAAAATCAAGATTATTTCTGTTATCAAAAAAATCAAGAATTCTGTTTTCCTTTGTTTTTTCTTATGTCAAGAACAACCAAAAAGATCTCTCTGGTCTTATTATTAAGTTAAATGAAGGAGAGAAACTGGTTTGATACCTGAGAAAGACAAAAGCAGGCAAGTTTGGTTTCAGGACAAGTGAGGTGTTACTGTCTGATCACTGGAATCTGCTATAAACTGGGGAATGAAATGGCTCTAACAGCAAGGCATTGCTAAAAATGCCAGAGCTGGCACCCTCCCTTGGTAGTTTCAGCATTGCTGTTGTCCACACAGCAACAGTGACAAAAAAACAACACTTCAGTGATCTCAGTCCAGTTTTCTCTATTACCATAATTTAAGAAAAAATTATTTTTAAAAAAGTAGAAATGAAAGGAGTGCAAGCTGTCTAAAAAATATTCATGAACATAGTTTATGTCCATAGAGAGGTTGCTGATGGCTGTATTGACCTCAAATGTTTCTCATCTGAGTTTCCTGCCTTCAGATTTATATCTACTCATCCAATGTTTAGGATTTGCACAGATGCACTGTGAGTAAAACACCTTGCTTATTCTTACTGAAATTAGCCTTTGAAATTTGGTTTGAAATATTTTTCCCACGTGATGTATGTGGACTTTACTGTTTTAATTACCTGATTTTGACATGGTTCTGCAAAGGCCCAAGTCCTAAGCAGCCTCATGTAGTAAGCCTGTCACAAATTAAATGAAAATAAAATCAAAAGAGTTGCAGCATATCTTTCTAATCAATGAAGCTGGTCTCCCCTCCCCTTATTTATTTCTAAATGAGTAGAAGAAATCTTAATTTGAAAAGTGATTGCATCCTGAAAAGGGTTGCAGTGTCTCTGCCAGTGAAAAAACCCCAAAGTTCCAGGTGTGGGGGTTTTTTTTAACTTTCTTGAATGCTGTTATCCAAAACTCCCTCTAGGAGGTTGGCTATTTGCTTTTTTGCTTTCTTATGTCCTTCTCTGTATTTTGAATTGCTTAGTTGATCCTCCATCATTTCCACACCAGAGAACTCCTGGTAACATGGTGAATTCATGAGAACTTACATTTGTGAAGGTAGAGTAGAATTGAATCACTACTATGTCGTTTTCAGTTCTTGTGGCTTGCATGGAGCAACATTCTGTTATTTCCCTGAGTGCCCACAAAATTTAACTTCTCTGTTCCTCTAAATAGTCCAGGGAATGGTGTCATATCCTGCTGTGTTGATCAGACTCAATTCCCATCACTGATTGCTCAAGGTGCTCCTGAGAGAGAACTTTTCTTCTTAGTCACTTGTTTCTTACTAAGCCAAAGCACTGATCAAATCCAACAATAAACTTTACTTGTGACAGAAAGTACACATGAGCTTAATAAACACCAAGTGTTTAGTGATGAGTTACAAACACCAAGTGTTGCTTCCAGAATGCTTAAAAATTAAAAAAGTCAAAAAGCAACCACAACAAAAAAGTACAAACCCAAACTTGTCCAGCACTGTTCTGTCTGATTAATGTGGTGTATACCCTAAAAGCAGTATGTAGGGATGCAGTGATTTACATAGCTAAAGCTTTATGAAAAGATATTTCCAACTTACCCTGTTTTTAAAATACAGTGTATTTTGGGGGGATGGCAGGAGATCCACCTAAGGAGGAACTTTGGCTTTCAGTAGTTGTTTAATCAAGCCATGCATTCAGTTTATCAGTTGTGTTATCACAGGGCATTCTTAGGTCAACTTGTCTCTCAAATAACTTTCTTTAATCCTGAAATTAAACTTTCCGATAAGAACAGATTGCTCTGTGTGTTTGACATTGCAAAATAGAGACTGGCTTTAGTGGGTAGAAAACTAAGTGAAGCTTAAGTAAGAATGATAAATTGGTTTCCATGTCTGTATTCCTGTATTGAGAGTAAAAAGTGCTCATCTTCATGTTGAAGAGTACAGCAGAAACAAACAGATATTGTTTTCTTCTTTCTGAGAAGTGTTTGCAGTGAGTCATTCTGTCTCTGATAGAATTACATCATCATGGTGTAATTGGCTTTGTTGTATAAAGCCAAAAAATGTTCCATGAACTTTAAACTTAAATTATTTAGCCCAGTGCTTGTAGCCGTATCTTAAACCACTGTGGCTTTCATGTCATGTTTTGCTATTTAACTTTAGGTAAGGATTTTCTGACTGTTGATATCTGAAACTCCTTCATCAGATGAAGATGAATTTTGTTTGCTCTCACTCTTACCATAAATGCATCTTAAGGCAGAAGGGCTTCTTCTAGTTCCAGTATTAGAGAGAAGGTTTTTCTGAAGGTTGTGGGCATGCCAAGAAACCTTAAACAAAATGAAGAACAGATAGGAGTCATCACTGTGCTATTAAGATGTGGTCAAGATCCTGCCTTTGATTTGCTGAAGCATGAACGTGACAGTTAATGAACGTGACAGTTATCAGTTGAATATTAGACTTTTTCTGGAGCTCCACAGGGCATTGAACAGCCCAGTTTCCAGTGGGTTAAACAGCATTTTTATTCAACATCTCAGCTTAAAAATGTGTAATATTGTTCTGACACTAGCTCTCCCAGCAATAAGGAGTGGTGGTGTTTTATACACACCTGTAAGGTGTGTATACCTGCCTGGAATGTTCTGAGAACAAGGTCCAAAATGTTGCTTGAAAATTATGTTCTAGAGCAAAAAATGTATTGCTTTTAATAATTTCCCTGCTACTCTTGCTGGTTATATCTGATGGGCATTGAGGCTTTTTATTTCTTCATTTTAGGAGATGACCATTCCATGGTGTCTGAAGAGGGCAGAGCTCGTGTTCAAGTGTGTCAAAGGTATGGGAGTGGAGCTCCAGTGGGATCTGGGGAGCCATTCTAGAGCAGGGACATGAACTCTTTAAAGGGCTGGAGCAGCTCTGCTGTGAGGAAAGGCTGAGGGAATTGGGATTGTTCACCCTGGAGAGGAGAAGGCTTTGGGGTGACCTCACTGTGGCCTTCCAGTGCCTGAAGGGAACCTGTAGGAAAGATGGAGAGAGACTCTTGACACGGGCCTGGAGTGACAGGACAAGGGGCAATGGCTTCACACTGACAGAGAGTGGGTTTAGGTTGTATATTAGAAAAAGTAGTCCTCATGACTCAGCATGGTTTTCTATCTTTCCAAATGGTTTTTTTGCTTTCTGCATTTTTGTGTGCTGCACTTAAATAGTTGAACCAGTCACTTTCTTTCAACCTCCTGCTTGAGGAACCTTTTCCTACAGTAACAGACCTTTAGTAGTTCACAATTGATATGTCATTTATGTCATCCACTTCTATTTTATGGAGCGTCCTTACTTGCCATGAGAGGATTCCTGTGGCCTTTGGTAGTTCATCACTTGAGCAATAAATGAGTTGTTTTGCCCTGTAGAATCACCATAGAATCATAGAATTGTTTGTGTTGGAAGGCACCTTAAAGATTTCAACCCCTGCCATGGGCAGGGACACCTTCTACCAGACCAGGTCACTCAGAGCCCCATCCAGCCTGGCCTTGCACACTTCCAGGGATGGGGCAGCCACAGCTTCTCTGGAAAACCTGTGCCAGCGTCTCACCACCCTCACAGGGAAGAAATTCTTCCTAATAACCCATCTAGACCTCCTCTCTGTCAGTGTGAAGCCGTTGCCCCTTGTCCTGTCACTCCAGGCTCTTGTCAAGAGTCTTTCTCCATCTTTCCTGTGGGCTCCCTTCAGGCACTGCAAGGCCACAATGAGGTCACCCCTGTTTCTCAGTGAAAGAAAGCTATGGAAAGAGCACTGACACACTGTTTGGAGAAACCTTCACTTCTGCTGTGTATCACTGTGCTGCACAGTAGGTGTCCTCAGTGTAGGTATTCTGCAGAACTCCTCATTAGTTTTTTCTACTTTTCATTCAGATTGCCCAAGTCTGATTTAAAGGCAGTTGAGGACAGCCCTAATTAAGGCAGTTCAAACCCTACTTGAGTGTGAAAATTCCCTCACTGCCTGCTCATTCTGTAACTGCTGGGGAGTATTGCACAGGTAATCCAGACAGTGTTAATGCTGATTTTTTAGGTTTCATGATGGAAATGGCCTCGTGGGATGGAGGAATTTCTCGGACTGTACAATTCCTGGTACCACAGGTAGGTGAAACTAAAGTCACATCCAGCCTAGGAGACTGCATGTCAGGAGATCTAGTTGTGATTTTTTTTTTGCTATTGCCTGCCCCTTTTGAGTGAGTTTTAATTAATCAATCTGGTTTTACTTCCTTCACTATAGAAGAGGAGTAAGGTTGGGTTTATATGTTTGAATACCCAGTAGTATTTTCTGGGAGGATGCTAAAATGTCAAATTGGGAAGTTCACCTTCACAAATGGTGAATACATCACCTTTGTAAAAGAGACTTTTTTGCTATTAATTACTCTGAAGGGCTAACCTTGCATTACATAACTTCAGCTGTTTATTAGTCATATTGTCTAACAACGCAGAAAGCTGCAATGCAGAAAGTTCAGTCATGCTTCCACAAAAACATTAATTACTCCAGGTATTTGAAGTTAGTTGTGATTTAGATTCTGAAATTACTTAATTTGGAGTTCTAGCTGATCTTCCAAAACAGGAAGATATCCAAAGATGGCCAGCACAAGGTTTGTTCTAAAAAGAGTAAAAGTAGAGTTATGTTAGGGAAGGAGTAACATGAATTTCTTGACAAAGTAGAAAGCTGCTGAGCAAGGAGGAAACCACAAATAAATTCCAAAGTTGAATCTAGTCCTGAAATGCAGAGAGTGGGACTCCTGTAGATAACAAGCAGCACTGTCCTGCTTATGTTTGGCAGAAGTAATCAATCCCTGGAACAAGAAATCTACTGGAAATGGATATGTGGATATGTCACATAAATATACAGCCAGTATTTTTAGGTCAATCTTTTAACGTATTCAGTAAAATTATAACACCGTTTGGAAATTATTTTTGTTGTCTTCTGAACAGCAGCAATTCTCTTAAATACCAAGAAACAAAGTTGAGAGAGATTTAATTCTTCCAAACTACAAAAAGCCAAACCTTACCTGTTTTTTTTCCAGACAATTTCTGAGGAAATGTTTTACCAGCTGAGTAACATGCTGCCACAGATCTTCAGAGTATCCTCCACACTGACTCTCACCTCCAAGCACTGATTTCTGTGGGGCACTAACCTGTACCTGTTGGCAGAGGATGAAATTAAGGAGATTGTGGACTAGGAAGTCTCTTTCCTGTGTACTGATGACCCCAAAGTGGCATTTGTTGCAATTTCAAGAATCGTGTTGTAATAAAAGATAAATGTTGTCTGTACTTGGCTGTAGCAGCTGATTTTTGCCTCTTGCTTTGTTTCAGCACAGGATTGATGATTAATTCCTCACCTTTATCTGAAATGCATTCAATATAACTTGTATGAAATCTACAGAAATATATAGGTAATTCTCATACATAGGTAGTAGGGATAAGGGCTCATGCTAGGAATGGGGTCTTCTGGCTTCTACAAACATTTTCTGAATTTTCTCAGTGACTTTTACAATAATATGGAGCACATCAGGTGTTTCCTTGGAATAACCAATGGAATTTGTCATAGTGACCCTGGAATAAAATGTATTACTGCCTCGTTTTACTGCTACTAAATGAAAGACTTGAATTAAACATCTACCCTGTTGCATTTTGTAGATTGTGGAAGTGTTTAAAAAAATCCAATTAATATACACTTATGACAATAATTAGAAATTTAAAAGTATTATTTCTTCCTTTTTTGTTTTTTTTTACTATGTTTGGTTTTTGATTTATTTCCAGACTTCACATTGACAAGTTTATCATATGAACAACTTTATAGGAACGCTAAAGTGTTCTGGACCCTCTTAAACAGATAATAATTAATTTTAGCATTTTATGAGTAATCAGAAATGCCAGGGAGACAGCTCAAGCTGCAGATATGAAATTTCTTGGGACCAACTTCCCATCAAAAATCCAGTCAAATCCAGTAAAAAAAAAAACCCAACCAAACCACCCTTGCATCCCACTGATGGGGGATAAGGGGGACACTGGGAGCTGCTTTTCCCCCATCAAGGACAATCTTGGAACTCAGCTGTGGACCTAGGAGCTGGAAGCAGCCCTTCCATGGCCACAGGGAAAGTCCTGTCTGGAAACTGGAGAGCCTGGAAGCTAATTATTTTCTGTCTCCATAGTGATTTTTTAAAAATGTTATTTAGCTTAATAAATGCAAAGACTGAAAAAATTCTGTTTTGGGGAAGCTACATAATTAAAAATTCTCATGGAGAACCAAAGGAATATTCACCATTTCATGATGATTATAAAGTCACTGTGTGATTAACAGACTCAGCTTAGTATTTTTATCAAGTCTTGCATGCTGCAGGAAGCCATGTAAGTGACCCAGCAAACATCTCTTGCTGAACTGTCAAATGCTTTCTTTTCCTCTGCCAGCAGCTTCTAAAGAAGAATCATGCAAGTAACGTGACCTAATTTGGTGTTCTAGAAAAGAAGGATGCAAATTCCTCTAGAAGGAGCTGGATTAATCCTGTTACAGCTCATTTTACATTGCTGGCCTTAAACTGAAATCAAACTCTGGTCCCAGAAAAGCAAGTGCTCTAACTCTATTCTGCCTGGGAAAGGTGTGGTGGCAGAGCTATTCCTTTTTAGAAGTTTTAAGGTTTATCTGTATGTGAAAAAGATCTATGTTACCTACTTATATTAGTTTTATGTTTTCCTTCAGCCAGTAAATCTACCAACAAAGAACAACAGCAATTCTTGGGCAAATATCTTGCTTATACTTCTAGACTCTTCGATAATAAAAATTATGCCTGTTTTTTTGCCAAAGCATGAAGACTCCATTTAATTTAGTAGTACTTGGGTGAAGCTGCCACTTACTTCTAGAAAAATAACTCAGCTTTTTGCCTTTTTTTTTTTTAAATGTTTGTTTTCAGTCATCAGAAGAACCAGTTGGTCTTTGATATTGAAATGAACAAATGAGGTTTTGGAAAGTCCAAGTTGAAGGAATAGTATGGGAAAACTATTAATTCTGCTTGCTGAAGTGTGACCCTTGTAAATGCTGAATAAGCCTACCAAAGGGAATCTCTGGAGGATCCATGACAGAGCATTTAATATTCCCATTTTTCATACCTGTTCTCAAGGAAGTGGTGCTAACAGCAGATTTTTAGCTGTCTTTGGAGAAATGCAGAATACAGAGATGGGCTGACCTAAGCTGTACTTTCTGTTTGGTCTGTGCATGGCAGCTGTAGAATACAGGCTGCAACTTAGGGTATAAAGCCACCTTAGAAATTCTGTTTCAGTCATGAAAAGCTATTCAAGATTAGGAGGAAAATGACTTAATGGGCATGAGGCTTTTCTATTTGTATGTGCAATGCAGATTCCTTGGAAGCATGACAGTATTTGATGCCTTGAAAATGTCGTGTAAAATTATACACATGGTTTGAATTGAATAAAAAATTCTTGCCACAGGGGGAGGTGAGGAGCAAATGCCATTGTTTAGCTTTTTTAACTTGCTCATAGTGAGCACTGTAAACTGCAGGTGCCCTTTACAGGGTCTGAACTGAGGTTATTACAAGGAATAAAAAAAGCCAAGAGTCTGGATTTGTCAAGGATATAACTTAGTGCCCTTCGCCTCTTGTCACCGGCTCTGCAACCTCTGTGTCTGTTTGCTTCTGTGGGAAGTGGTGACAAACAGGAGGAGAAGAATGCAGGCAGATAAGCACATATACAGACCTTATCTTGGCCAGGTGCCTCTACCCTGCTGCAATGCCAGAAATGTCATTGTTAGAAGGTGGCACTGCTCAGACAGGTAGGAGTTGTATCTGAGGTCCTTTCTTCTGAATAGTTCACTCTGGACAGCAAAATCTTAATGATGAAAGAGTTATTTTATAACTTTCTCTGTTGTATGAGAGGTGAATGAAGCCACAGAAGGTGATTATGGATGGGGGGATATAATGTAAGGAAGGAAATTATCATGGAATGGTTTGGGTTGGAAGGGGCTTTGAGGAACATCCAGTTCTGAGAGGATTGAGATCGCACGTTCTAACCCAGTTCTGGTATTTCTGTGAGCATAAAAGTTTATCAGTTTATTGTATCTGTACCTCATTTTCCCCTCATTAGAGGAAAGTTTAATTTATGCCTGTGTAGTATTTTGAGCATTAGTCTTTCATGCCTCATTTACTGTTACTTTTTGCCAGTGCTATACCCAAAAATACAGAGCTATTCCCTGGTATTCACACCAGGTCAGCTGTGTAAAGAGATGCCTGTCCTCTTGTATCTTTGCCTCATGGAGCTTTCAGGACACACCATCAGTGCTGCATAAAAATAAATGTATTACTTCATAGTATATACTGGATGTGATAGAAGTCAGCAGCAACCATAGGACTGTTGTCCTATGGGACCACAGAATTAGAAGAATATGTTGTTATTACTGTGTATAAGAACAAACAGCTATATTTCTGGTTGCATAAGTTGAAGGTCTTGATTTTATGATATAATAGCATTTAAACACTAACATGTAATCTTACCCCAATATTTAGGAGCAAGTTCTTTTGCAGATCATTCCTTGGAGGTTAGGCCAGATTCTGGGTAAAGAATGGTGGTTCATAGTTCTTCATTTCCTTTCTCACTTCTGGCAGAATAACCTGCAAAGGGAGAAAAACAACATTCACTCTTATTATAAAGGCTCCAAAAGAGAAAAAGCGTGGAAATGAGTCAACTTAGGATGTGAAGTCAGTGTTGCAAGCTCTGCCAAGTGCAGCTTGGAGAAGATGAGACAGCTTGAGAAAGCAAAACTTCCTCTGGGCACGCACTTTCCACATGACGTATTTTTTTAATTGGGAAATGGACTGGGGACTTCAGTTTGTGATGCTCAGTTCTGGTCTCATTGGCCAGTTTCTCTGCTTTCAGAACAGACATAGAACAGTATTTTCAACCAGCCCTGTGAAGGGCTGAGAAAAGGTGGAAAAATGTTCTCTGTTGTAGTAATTATCAATACTCATAGGAAAAAAAAGTCACGGAACAAAACAAGGTTAATGTGTCATGTTTGTAACACATGCAGAATTATGAAGTATCTAGTATCAAATATTCTATTTAATGTAGAAAAACCTCTTAAAATTGGTGTTAAATCATGAAGCACTCTGCATGGACCAGTACACAATGATGTGCTATATCTCACTTCTCAGAGGAGCCATGGTAGGTACTGGCATCTTCCTGATGGCTGTTGCAATTCACAACTTCCAAATCTTCCCTCCAGTCACTGAGAATGCAGCAAAACATACCATGATAGAAAAGGCACCAACCTTGTGCAGTTTGTGGCCTGCAGGATGTGATGTTAGTCTTGATTGTCATCCTGTTTTTTATTTTGGCATTCACCTTCTGCTCTGTGTGTTGCTCGTGTCAATTCAGTATCTAACAAGTTTGCTGACTTCCTCCAAAATTACAGAGATATAACTGAGAGCAGAATTTGGCCTTGTGTACCCTTCCAAGGGTGCTAAGTTTGAAGAGATACACACAGAGCAACACTGGCTAAATGGCAACTGAAGGGGGAATATGAAAACCATCTGTCAATATTTAAAGGATGCAAAGTCTAAAGAGGAGGCGGTTTGGACTTTGCATTTCCAGTAAGAGTTTCAGCTTAACTAACAGGGATAAAAACTAACAAAGGAAAATAGGGAAGATTTAGAGAAGTGATATTTCTGAAAACTTAGAAATCAGTCTCACAGTGTACAAATATTTCTCTGAGAATGGAGTGATAGGCACTGTGTCATTTCCAAGATAACAGAGGAGGATACAGCTATGCCTTTGTGGTATAAAGTACTCTTAAGCTGATGGCAAGACAGGGATTTGTATCTGCCTTTCTGCTGTTTGGTCAGCAGCAATGGATTGATTTCTCCCTCCCTCTGTTCCATCTTTGGGAAGCACGTGGATGACCATCTGGGTCCAGACACATGTGCTTCATCTCCATTTGGCTTAGTAAGTTGATTGATTTTAAATCTGCAGAAAGGAGGATCCCATGGAAAAAAACTCTACATTCCTTCAAGAGGTACCTTCCATGAAAGGCAAAGTCTTGGGGGAAGAAATCCTTAAGCTAAATTAATTTAGGTTTAGATGAAGGGTAAAGAGAATCATATGCTCCAAGGCACTATCAGCTCTTTCCTAATGGGCATTGGCTCACTCTGAACAGTGCCAAACATCATCAGAGCATCTTTGAGGTCCAGTGGTTTCAACAGGAGTTCAAGGCCCTTGGCCCTCAGACAGGAAAAGACCCTGTACAAATCAATTTAGGAGTATCTTGAACTGGGGAGTTACCAGAGTTGAAGCTGGTTTGGTTGTCTCCCAGAAGTCTTATTTTAAGCTCCTTAAACTGCACCATAACAGCTCCTGCCTGGCATAAATTATAATCCTCCAAAATGCTCTGTACTCTTTCATGCAAGTCATTTATAGTGACTGTTTCAACTCTGTTCCAAAGAGCAGTTTTAAATCCCAGCAGAAATAGCCTGACCCCACAAACAGGGGCTGCTTCCTTCCGCCCTCCCCGTGTGTGCAGCACCCAAGTTATCAGAGTGCTCCGTGCCTATTCCCACAGCGGAAGTCCTACCAGCACAGGCCAGCCAGGCCTCCCTTTTTGAGAAATGAATCTCTCTCCTCTCACCAATCAAAGATGGAAATTGGCAGGAGCTTGGCCCCAAGCTTGACCAGCTGCACAAGAGGATGTGCATGCTTCTGTTGAGTAGTTGTTTGGAAACCGCTGCCTGACCACCAGTTGTTATCTTGGATGTGTTTTTAGCCATTTTGGGCAGTTCTCCCTGCTCATTGGAAGTGGTTCTTTCTTTCAAGCAGTCCATAAATCATGAGCAAGTCATGCAAACTGATGTTGCTACATGCAAAATGGCACACACTGCATTTATATCTTGCTTTTGCTTACAGTGGGAAATCTTTTGCTGCAAGAGGACAACATTTTCTAGTTTTTCTTCTCCCCATGACTATTTGACAGCAAGTAGGTATTTATGGATGAGGACAATCATCCCTTTTGCCTGAGTGTGAGACCCAGCAGGTGAGTGAGCATCTCCTGATGGCTGAGAAGTGGTGTCCCCTAGGGCTCTGTAATGGGACCAAGTCATTTTTGATGTCTTCCTCAAGGACATGGACAGTGGGATTGGTTGCACAGTCAGCAAGTTTGCAGATGACACCAAGCTGAGGGTGCAGTGACACACCTGGAGGACAGGATGCCATCCAGAGGGACCTGGACAAGCTCGAGAAGTGGCCCAGCTCTGGGGGCTCAGCACAGGAAGGACATGGAGCTGCTGGAGCCCGTGTAGAGAAGGGACACCAAGGTGATTGGAGGTTGCTCAGAGAGGTGGAGGATGCCCCAGCTCTGGAAACTTTCAAGGTCAGGCTGGGCAGGGCTCTGAGCAACCTGATCTATTGAAGTTCTCCCTGCTCATTGCAGGGAGGCTGGGTTACATGGCCTTTAAAGGTCACTTCCAGCCCAGAGGATTTTATGATTCCATGAAAAAGGCATCAAGAATTTGAAAGGGTAGGCTTTGTACAATACATGGTGGAGCCATGTCTTTTTTATATTTTCTTCTTTTTACTTGTGATGCTGTCACGAGTAGCTTTTTTAGAGAAACATTGTGCCCACTAATAACTGGCCTGCAGGATCACCTACTTCTGCCTCATCTGTCTTAATTTTTATAGTGGAGTCATACACAGACCTGCCAAACACTTGAAGAAACAAAGGATGGAAAACATAAAGCAGTCAAAGAGAGGTAAGGATGGGCCAAGCAGGAGTGGCATAAGAGTCTTTCACTTCCTGTTTGTGTCAGGAAGACTTTAATATAAAGTACAGTGACCCAGGACCTATTAATGTGCACTCCTGTGGCCAGTCCTTAAACTGGCTCCTCGAGGTGGTGATTATTGTGTCATGAGCACCATTAATTTTCACAACATTATTTCCATGAGAGGTTATTACACATTAAATGACAACATTCCCATGCATCCAGACTTCTTGTAACAGTAGGAGAAATGGTGGGCTGGAGAAGACAGCTGGGTTTGCACGTGGTCTATGTCAGTTTACTTAAGCAGAACCATTTTACTGCTGCTGGAGGAATGCAGCAAAAGGTCAGTGCTGAAACTCCACTAAAGTAAGCTGAGCACACATTCCATCTGCCAACATATGCTCACTCCTTGCTTGATCAAAAAGGAAATTTCAGAGCTCTGCTGCATGCTTGCCTTGACCCTTCTCCACACCGCCTGTCCAGTGGGCATGAGACAAGCCATTCTCTAATCCTGCGTGGAATACGCATTCTGCTGAAAGGATGCTTGGAATAGCTGCACAGCAGCAGCAGCAGAGTAATCCTAAACTGGGCCCGTGCACAGGGAGAAGTGCAGGGCAGCATGGACAGGGATGTCAAGAGAAGTGTTACATGAATGCATTAAATGTATGGGTTTATTTCCTAGTCCTGTGCACCCATCACAACCTGACCCTGTCCAAATGAGACACATCTTTGCAGAGGAAAAATAAACTCAACATTGTCATTCAGCTCTTACATTTTCTTTGCCTGTCTTCTCCAAGTGTTTCATCTTCTGGAGTCTGCCTGATCTGGTCAGTGTCAGAGGAGGAATTCTACACTAACAACATGCACAAGGAGCTGCACCAACTTAACTGGGCTGTTAAAAATTGCAGAAGTGAAGCTCTTGTAGCTCAAGAACTTTTGGCTGATTTAGAACATGCCCTCATAACATCACTTGATAAAAATAAGACTTGGGCTTTTTAATAGAACAAATTACTTAGGTTTTATATTTAACAACGGTCACTGTTAAAGCTATAACTGGTTTTCAGAATATTTTAGGAATCTGATCTTGATCTTCCATATGTTGAAAACCATCACAACAAATACCTTACACTGCAGTTCCTGACAAAGAAATAACAAGGTGGCTGCAGCCTTAAACACAAAATTTTGCATTGGACTCAGATTTGCTACAGTTCAGAGGGACTACTGGAAATTATAATTTCAAGGCAAAGAAGGAGACATCCTTGAATCAGAGAAACTCACAAACCTGCATGATTTTTGTAGAGAGGGTACTGATGTTCTAGTTACTCACAGCCAGCTCTTCAACAGATCCCAGATTCCAGTGGGAAAAATGGCACCAATGTTGAGGTCTCCTCGATGCACTGAAAGCAGAGGATATTTTGACATTGAGAGGCGGGCTCCTTTCTGAATACAGGACTTGCAGTCTTTAAAAATAATATGGAATGACCATTGTAATCGACCAGATTAGAACTGCATTTACTCATCTCACATTGTCTTTGGGCTGTGCCTTGGGAAGAAGATTCAAGTCCATTTAAGTCTATTGTATAGTCATGGATTATGAGGAAAACATCCAAAAATGCACAGAAAAACATGAGTGTAAAAACTGAGGCTAAAGAATGAGGTCTTTGCTGGCAGAACCCAAATCCGTTTTTTATATATTGTATTTTACTATGTGTAATGACCACATAGAATCAAATCACAATGAACAATAATTTGGAGAGTGGAAACAACATCCTGCATGAATGTGGCAGGTATTTGAGGAAGAATCCATCACTACCCCTAGATTAGTTTATTTTCCCTAACCTGCAAGTCTACAGTTGACAACAATAAATTGTAGGAAAAGTTGATACAATGAGGGTAGGGCTGGCATCCAGCTGGCCCCTGAAAAACTGGAATTTTCAGGAATCTTGTGCAGCCTGGCATTAAGAAATGCAGAGCCTTGACCCTGGGAATACATTATTCCTGGCAATAGTCCAGGCTGGGCACTGATTGATTTGGGAGCAGCTTTCCTTTGAGAAGAGGGGGGGGATCATGGTGCAGAGAGCTGAACCCAAATTTGTAGTTGTGGTGAGGCAGGACAGCCACAGACTGGACTGTATTAGCCCAAAGGTGACCAGTAGGTCAAGGGGTGAGGGAAGGGATTATTTCCCATTACTGGCACATCTGGTGTGCTATGGTCAGTTTAGGGCATCTAGCACAGGGGAGAAGTCAACAGATTGGAGGAAGTCCAGTAGAGAGCCTCAGGGATGTACAGAGAGCATGTTGAAGGTGTTCAAGGGGGGGCTGAAGGTGTTCTCAGCAGCTTCTGGAGGATCATGAGATTGCTAAGATGTTTGGAGCATTTTTGACCAAAGGGAAAAAAGCTTATTTTTGCCTTGGAAAGGTGCCTTATGAATAAGGTTCTGGCTATCACCAGGGAAGTCATTCTGTCATCCTTCTGTGGAGAATTCAGAGCACTGTGTCATAAATGCATTCCTTCTTCAAGCACAGAAGATGCCAACAGTGTGCAACCCTAACAGATCTCTGCAGGAACTGTGCAGGTCTCGTAGAATGAACAGAGTGCAGTGGGAATGGGAAGAGGGTGGCAGAAGAGCACAGGAGGAGATGTTAAAACCAGGATCCTTTCCATGGAAATTAAACAACAAATCACAACTGCTTGAATGATGAATTACAAGCTTTAGGCCTCCAGGTGTTGCCTGCCATGCAGGAAAAAAAACCAACCCAAACTTGAAAAACCCAGGAAAAAGTTCAGATGACTGCACAAAAGGTTTCAGAATTCTCCTCTGAAATGTGAGAGAGGATCCAGACCAACGGATGAAGAATTGACATGCAAGAGAAAGTCCTCAATTGAGCTAGTGGTGCACAACAGAAGGAAGACACAATTACCTGGCAAATGACAGAAATTGCCTTTAATTTTCTATGGTCATTACATTACTTAATCGGAATAGTTCTATGGTTGGGTATGATACAGAGATCAACTGGGTCACTGGACAGAGTCTCACCACCAACAACAATAAAAACAAGGGGGTTTTTTTGCTTTCCTACTCAAAATGTTACTTAAATGTGGTATTTAGCATCCCTGTTCCTGCAGTGTCCCTGTTCCTGCTGTAATGAGAAAACTGTGCACGAAACAAACCAAATTAAACATGTCCCTTGTCATTCATCTCTTCTAATAAATAACACCAAGCAGATCCCTGTGGGGGTGGTGGCTGTCACTTCTGTTTTCTTCAGCTTGGCCTTTTACCCTGGGACTGCCTGTCCTTGTGGAGTGGGAACAGCTGAGGAGGTGATGAGAGAAGCAGTGTGGGCTGGTGGGCACAGCACCAGGTGGGAAGCCACAGGTTCACTGTGGAGTCACCACTCTGTTTTCTGACAGTCATTCCCATTTCTGTGGGACATGGAGAGGGACACCTGGCCAACTCAGGAGACAAAGATGGGCATATTTGACTATGTCTGTGCTTGACATACCCTCTGCAGAGAATGAGTTCAGCATGAATAAGCAGTAAACCAAGATCTTTTTCTAAGCAAGCTGGCAAACACCTAGTCCTAAATCCTCCAGAGTTTCTTGTGGAAGTAGATCCTTTCTCTCACTTCCGTCCAAAAAGGAAATAGCAGGAAGCTGTTCTGTGGTTTGTGCTTGCCTGTAAGAAATTGGCATGTGTAATCTCAGTGAGAGATTTCCCTGTAGAGAAATGGGAAGAAAATTATTCGAGATGACTCTAAGTTATTAAATTTACATACTCTCCTGCCCAAGTGTGTCTGAGTGGCCTAACCAGGACCTCTGTGTGTGTGACAAAATGGAGGTTCCCTGTTAATATCTTGGCTTCCTCACGACTCATGATGACAAACCGTGTTTGACCAGGTCTTGTACATGCTTTAGGAGTCAGCAGCTGCAATGAGGGGATAGTTTTGGGTCAGAAGTTTGCTTGCTTTAGCCTCAAAGAGCTCATCAACTGCCAAGGCTCATAGGAAAGGTTGCTGCCTGCTGTGCTGTTTATTCATTTTGGGGATCAGTGTGACAACAAATCTGCCTCTCAGTTGAGCAATGGGAAGAGAACTAACAAATACAGTGTGCTACAACTTTTTGTCATCCTCCTGGTACCAGACCTCAGGTCTGTTCATTAATCATCTGTTCTGTGGTCCTATCCAAATTAGCCTTGATGCCAACAACACTCTTTTCAGTGCTACCAGTTCTACAGTTTGGTGGGGTCCTTGGATGTTAGTACAGCCCTGCAAACCTTGCTCTGTTATTTTTTTCTGCTGCTTTCAGATTGTGATTCCTATTTCATTCATAACAGTCCTGATATCTGTGTTACAAATCTCTCCAAGCTGGCCAGCAAACCCCATTTAACCTAAAGATGATCAGATGGGGCTCCATGGTCATACTTGGGCTTACAGATTTTTATGCAACTTTTCCAGTCTGCAACACCTGCCCTGACACAACAGGCAGATTTACCACCTGGAAATCTCCCTTCTCCATTGTCCTCCACCAGCTTGGGTCTTCGCAGGCAAGGTGAACAATTTTAGTCCATCTTTCTGTGTTTGAATGAGGGATTGCTCTTTCCAGGCCTTAAAATAGGGAGAGACTTCTCACAGATTTGAAAATGGAACTTAGGACCCTAAGTCATCACACATTTTTTGAAAGACGTGCTCTGCATCCATCTCATGTTACTGCTCAGCTGCAGGACTTTTCTTAGACTGTCTGAAAGTGGATCTGAACTGCTGTGCTCCAAAGCACAGAGGTTATTTTAATATTGTGCTGAAATACTGACAATGAAAACTTGTTGCTTTAGTTAGGCAGTGAGCACTGTCACCCCGGGTCTTAAGAGTTTGAGTAAGCAGAGTTTGATTGCTGAAGTAAATTTTTACCATTTTGAAGTTCACAGAGTTTTTTTACTGCAAATGCTATTGGTGTCTCCCTTCTAAATTTCACTGGCACATGAAGCCAGGACAACATGCTACCTGAAAATCAGAAGGTTACAGTGTATTTTCTGGAAATAGTAATTTCATGGGCCAAGAGGACAAGCTTAAGCAGAATGAGATGTATTTTAGAGGAAACAAGGCTTGCCTAATTGATCAGAAGCTCACGAATTTACATGGCAGTTCTGAGGCTAATACACAGAAACTCAGCAACCTGCTGGCCACAGATCCAGCTGGAAAATGGTTCAAGATTCATTTCAACTCTGATGCAGAATTGCTGAGCAGTACAAGACTGCAGAATACTCTTCATCTCCTAGCTGAACACACTTGGTCTGGGGCCAGATAACAGCACTCCTGGTCTTAAGAGGACCAGCTGTTCCAGTGAAGTCACAAATTTTAGCTATTTGGTTTGGTTTACAGATGAGGCAAGGAAAGTCCTGACTTTTTGCAGTCGAGTAATCTGTGCACCCTTTCCACACAGAATGCTGTCAGATGGACTTGCTCAGCAGGAAACTGCTGAAGCAAGGTGTTTCCTGGGTCACCACAGCCCTCAGCAGTCACTTTCCAGCTGGACTGACTAAAAGACAAGCAATGCATCTCATAGACTTGTCGGAAATTATCTTTTTGTTTGTTTGTTTTGTGTCTGACCATCTGGTTTTACTTCTAGGATCAAGGGTACTGGGATGAGACACAAAGTGTTCCTTTAACATGTGCCATCAGGACACCTTGGGGGGAATCTGCAGTGGCAGATGTGCCAGCAAAAGTTAGAGGAGCTCATTTAGCCCATGGTTTGTCTTTACTCTGAGAAACCTGATGAATGAGACATAAAGATGCAAAGGTGATTAAAGCTGAGGGTGGAAATCCAGCTCTGCGCCCACTACACTTAAAAGTTCTCTAGGGGAAAAAATAAACAGGAAAGAAAATATTACAATTCAAGTTTTTACAGTGATGGCTCTGAGATCAGGCAGTGTTACCAGGAGTCACATGCATTGGGAATGGGCATGTTTCGGACTCCAGCATAAGAAAAACCAGGAAATCAGTGTTCCATGCTTGTAACAGGGCCCCTGGGCTTTATTTCCCAGGGATGCTGGCCTCTCATGAAGACTGCAGCTATGATAAGAGGGTGTAAAATACTAGTATTATTCCTTCCTAAAAATGATACATGTCCTTTACATAGATGAAAAAAGTCATCAGATAAAATAGAAAGCAGGAGAGAAAAGGATCTGAGGATTTTCTTTGTCAGCAAAAGATATCCTTCCTTTGGCCACCACCTCAAGCCTGCCAGAGTTCTGGGAGTGTTTGGACAAGGCTCTCAGGCACAGGGTGGGATTGTTGGGGTGTCCTGTGCAGAGCCAGGCATTGGACTTGCATGATCCTAGTGGGTCCATTCTAGCTCAGTTTATTCCGTGATTCTGTGATAGTCCAAGTTCAGCTTCAGCAAAGGCACAGAGACCTTGAAATGTAACCTGGCACAAGCCAGGGCCTAGCCCTGTGGTTCCCAATTATTGTATAGATGACCCTATCTCCTGAGAGCAATCAATATTCACATACATCACTGACTCTGACTGTTCACCTGCCTCAGGGCTGCCAGAGCCTCCCCTTCAGCTCATGGGGCTCAGGCTGGGAAGTCTGAAGTGTCCCAGCTCGTATTACACCTCTGCTAATGTGAAACTCTGTCACACTGGGTGTGCTCACTTTAATTATGCTTCCAGGTACTCTCCTCATTAGCAGGCTTCTCAAATGACGCAGAAGATGCAAGGCCTCTGCTATGAGAAGCTGACAGACATATTGACAAAAGCATTTGTATAAATCTCAGCTATTTTCCTCTTACTTATGTCTTGATAAGTTCTGTGAACTAATTTGAGATAAAAGTCTAATCTGTCCAACTCCAAAGGAGCTGAAACAGCATCAGTGAAAAATGAGGGGACACAGTCTGAGCAAACAGAAGGGAAGGCAAATTAAGATGGTCATAAGTTATAAAAATAGTGAGTATTTGGGCTTGAGGAAAGGAGACAGTAAAACACTGGGAAGCTGTCGTCATTTCACTTTTTCCTCATCTTTAACACATCACCTAAGTCCTTTCTTGCTCCTACAAATACAATTGCAGCCTGCAGGAGGAACACACCCTCCCCAGGTAAATGTGATCATTTGGAAGCCATCTCAGTGAAAAACAGGAACACATCACAGCTACATGTCACTGCAAGATCAATGCTCCAGCCTGTGTGCCCTGCTCAGCAGAATTCCGGCTGGGATAAAACCAGCAGGAGCTGGGGCTTCTGTCCCTGCAGCATGGCTTACCTCTCATTTAGCCAGCCCCTGCAGAGGTACAAAGATTAGCACGTGGGTCGCTCAGTAAGAGGTGCCTTGGCTTTGCAGGCTGTGCACAAAAAGAGCTGTGGCCGCCTCAAGCCGATTGTCCCCGAGTATCGAGGTGCCCCGACAAGCACCCGCTGATCGTGCCACCAAGGAAGTGGCTGCAAACCTCTCATTGCTCACTGATGAGGTCCAGAACTGTTTTTACACCTTCTTCTCTAAATAAGGAAGCTGCCTGTGAGGTCTCTGACTCCCCGACCAATTTGACTCCTTTGCTTCCCACAGCCAATGAAATCCCACTCCTGCCTCCAGTCTTGGGTGACAGCGCTCCAACCTCAGCAGGCAGGGAGGACTGCAGGTTTGTGTTACAGCCCTGGCAGCCTCACCTTGGGCAGGCTGTTGATGTCAGAGTGATGATGTGGGCAGGGACAGCCCCTGCACTATAAAGATGGCTCAATCAAATATAACAGAGGCTGCCCAGCAGGAAGCAGGATCTACAAACCATGGTCCCCACCAGTTGGAGTCCTGCTGGCCTATCTCTGCTCCCAACCCAACTGCTATCGGGCTTTAGTTTCAGGTCAGCAAGCTCTATTTGCTTTCCAAAAATAAGCCTCTGCCACCATGCTGAAGGGAGAAAAACAAGAAGGGCGGTATTTTTAGGGCCATTAATTCTGACCACGTGCCCAGGAGGTGAACCGGATGGCCACGGCACAAAGACTTCTCATCACTATGTCCTGCGACGCCAGCGCTCACCGGACGTTGCCTGCGTTCCTTCTCCTGGGTTTGCTCGCCGGGGTTGCTGCCACACACCCAGTTGTAAGCAGAACTAATGGCACATTGCTGGAGAGAGGATGGCAATCTCTGCTGTCCAGGTCCATGGCTGGGATGTCAGGGGAGAAGGCAGATGTGAACTGGGAGAGTGACTATTTGCTAGGAATCAAGAGGCAGCGGAGGCTTTACTGCAACGTGGGCATCGGGTTTCACCTTCAAATCCTCCCAGACGGAAGGATAAGCGGAGTTCACAATGAAAACCAATACAGTGAGTTGCATCCAGAAATGAAATAGAATAGATGTCACTTAATTGCTGTGAACTCTAGTAATCACCCTTCACAGAGTGTAAATGTTGTGACTTGATATTATTAATCTGTGCTACATCTGTTGCCTTTTAAAACTCTCTGGGATCAATAAACATGAGAACCCTTCTGGCAGAAAAGTGGCACAAAATGCTTAGACAAATTTAGAGAGAATTTATTTTTACCTGCTTTGCTGCACGGATGAGAAAAGACAAACCAGGTCGAAAACTGACTCTCTGATGCATTTTCTTGCTCCTCACCTTGTCATTTGCCTTTTGAATCCAGGAGGTTTTGCTGAGTCCAGAGTGCCAAAGCATGATTCTTAAATCCCAGCTGACCAGTACTTTTGGGACACTCAGTGTGTCCCATAGAATGGGTTTGCTGGTCCTGGTTTGTTCATTCTTGTGGGTGCTGTTCTATTACCCTAAGAATTAAGGAAAGCATTAGTCATGTGGATTTGAATTTCCTGTAGAGGACAGTTGCTAAAATCTTTTGCAGCAGATGTCATGTGGGACTTCAAAATGCAAGCCACACTTCTTTAAGGCTCAGTAAAAAACCTTTTGTAAGTATAGCATATTACATTAAAATAATTTTCTTATTGAAAAGTCCAGGGTTTGACAGATCAAAAGAGTTTGATAGAGCAAAAGGCTTATACAGAATGTGATTACAATTCTAGAATAATTATTTTCAAATCTTGTGACATGCAGAAAAACCCACGATCTTGTCTGTGTATAATTATTTTGCTGCATTATGGACATAATTCTTATAAAGAATATATGCAAGTTTTTTAGGCTTTAAAAAAAAAAAAAGATAACTGAATTGCCTTCTATTAGCTCTAGATTCTGTGATAACATTCCTATTAAACATCATGTTTTTCAGGTCTCTTTGAAATATCCACTGTAGAAAGAGGTGTTGTAAGTCTGCTTGGTGTGAAAAGTGCTCTCTTCATTGCAATGAACAGCAAGGGCAGGTTATATGGGACGGTAAGTACAAGTGCACAAAGTTTTTCACAGTTTAAACAAAACAGTTTTGAAGTGGTTTGTTTTGGTTTTGTGTTTTGCTTTGTTTGTTTGGGTTTAGTTTGTTTTGGTTTTGTTTGTTTCAGTCTTTTCCTTATGGAAATCTCTGATTACAAGCAGAGAAAATAGCCCTGGTGTTACAGGGAGCCTGCCCAGCCTGCTGTCATCAGTGCTATTTAATGCAACGAGCAGTGTGGCTGTTACAGGGCTGGGATTTTAAAGCTCTCCTGTAAGACTGTACAGCGGACACCTTAGGAAAATGAACATATTCTGCAAATAGCACAGATTAATTAGATGGCTTCTTCTAAGGTCACAGGGCTGCAAACACATTGTAGCAAAGCTGAGCCCCGTTGATTCCATCCTGCATTGCACTGTGTGTAGGAGAGGCACAATTATAGCTATTTCCAACAGCTACCCTTAGTAAAATAATGACCACATGCTCCCTCCTACCAAAAACAACCACACCATCAGGAATAAATAGGAAGTCTACCCTACAAGGTCAACATATGTGGCTGGGGTTATTTTAATGATCAGTTTTGTGAGATCAGTTGCAAAGGGTGAGAAAATAATAATAACTATTAACAATGGTATGCAAATCATACTGAAACACCATCATCCTCATCTAGATGATTTGCTATCTAAATGCAGTTTAACCTCTGAGATGTGAGCAACACATCTCCAGTCTCAACATCCAGCAGAAAAAGTGCTTGTTGGGAGATGCTGTCTCTGGGTAATAGGCAAAATCAGCCCATTTCAAAGTAATGAATGGCACTGGTTGTATCAATCTCTTTTGTAAAGGAACAGCAGAGTCCTTTCCTTGGGAACAGCTGTAATTTCAACAAAGCATTGCAGTTGTTTAAAATAATGCCAAATGTTGAGAGGGCCCTGTGGCTATTTACTAACCTGACTGATTCCTTCTCACACTCATAATGACAGTAGGAGAATTTAAGGTCCCAGTTCAGGAATATTCTTTCAATCACAAGTGATCACAAGCACCTAAAAAGTGCCACAAGTCAAACTGCTTTACTTAGCTGGGTCTTCTTCAAGAAGTGCAGGGTCTGGCTTCAGAAATCCCTTAGATTTTTCCCCTCATTTTCAATACAGTTTTGTTTGTCTTCAAAGACACTTTCAAAAAGCTGTAAGAGATGTGCAATTTCCCTTGCACAGAACAATGTGTTAAGTTAAACTCTTACAGGCTTTATGCCCACAGATGTCCAAATAGAACTGCATTGGTGGCATCTCCTGTGCCAGACATTTGAAGTCAGAGAATTATTCTGCTTTCTCTTTTAATTTCCTTTGCATTTGTCTCCTGCTTGTCCTTGCACCTCCTCTCCCAGATAACTCCCTCTCCTTAGATTTTCATGTTTTGACATGGAGGAAATTAAAACTATTTTCCCAGCTTAGAACTGGCTGCACAGTTAAATATTACTAATGGTTTAAGAAAGGTAAGATTTATTGCTAATGAAATCTCTTATTCAAGCAAGCAGTTGTCCCTGGACACTGCTGTTTGGAAAAGCTCTGAAGCTTTCGACAGCCAGCATATCATTTTTTTAATAAATGATGGAAGTTCTGGCAGAGCTGTTGTTTGGGCAAGAGGGTGTGATGCTGACAGAAATCATTACTTGCAAATAAAATGAAGAAATCCATGATTTATAATGAATTAAATACAGGAAATACACAGTCCATTATCTGGACAGGTGGCATCTGAGTTCATCTGACACCAAATTAGCACCGAGGAGGGAGATTTATTGTTGGCCACAGTGGCTGCGGCACCACCTGTTGCACACTGCAACGAGCCCTGGTGTAAAAATGCAAGGAAGAAAAATGACCTGGGCCTTGGTGGAATATTGATTGTACCTGATTTGTATCCCCACCCCCTACCCTTGCTGTTCCTTAGGCTGTTTTCCAAGATGAGTGCAAATTCAAGGAAACCTTGCTGCCCAATAACTACAACGCATATGAATCCAACGTTCACCGTGGTGCTTACATAGCCCTGAGCAAACACGGCAGGGTGAAGAGAGGGAACAAGGTTTCTCCTGCCATGACAGTGACCCACTTCTTACCAAGAATATGAGCACCAGAAAAAGAAGATTAAATCCTAGGACAAAATGTTTCGTTTTGCACATGGGGAATAACCTCCCAGGTAAAGTATTTATACTGGTCATTGAAAAAAAAAAAGAAATCTCTATATATATGTGTATATTTGGATAAAAATATTTGTACTAGATTCATCACATGGCATATGAAATATAATGCTGCTTCTCTTCTACTCTGTACAAATTTTACATGGCTGTTTGCCTCCTTTGGTGCTGTACAGAGAAAAATGCAATTTCGAGTGCAAAGGAAGTTTTTGGAAGATGCAGAATGGCTGTGGGCAACCATCTAATCAATCATAGGTGATTTACTAAATATTTTTTACCTCAGATAATAACCTCTTGTAGTGAGCTGTTTACATACCATGGGCCAAATCACCAGATGATTTTGCTTCACCAGAGCTTCAGGCAGTTCAATCCATCTGAATATCTGCCTGCATCCCCCCTCTACAGACTGTATCCTGTCCTGTAAAGTCCTCAACCTGTTTTGATCATTTAAGGTGCCAATTCCACAAATGTTTCTACATAAGCAAACTGTCTGTTTCTGGAGCCCCTCTGTCTCTGAAGGGATTCTCCAGGGTCTCCTCACATGGACTGGTGGCAAAATGAAGACCTACAATCAGTTTCTTGTGGGAAGGGCCACAGGATAAATCACAGATGGGTCCCAAATGCAAAACTGATTTGGAGCTGAAGATTTTGAATGGAATTTTGTGATCTTAGTTTAGACTTACTTCCAATATAGATGTGTACATCTTTAATATTAATATTTGTATATATATAGACATGGGATGTGTGAGTGTGCATCTATGTAATTACATACTTTTAATGAATCAATCATCCCAGTGTCCTGATGCCCAGGTGCCTTTATATAAAAGAAAAGCAACATTTAAAGGCACTCTATTTCATTTAGCTTGAATGTTGTTAATCTCTAATAATTAGAACTGCTCTCTGGGATGCATTTTATAAAATATGAGAAATTCATGGAAGCTTCCAGCAAAGGGTTATTTTAGAAAACTCTGTGTTGAATTTTCACTGTCTTAAGTATATTTGGTTCTTCTCTATCATACCTCCCTGAGGTATGAAGGACAGAGAAAGAAGGAGGCTACACAAGCATACCTTCCCATGTTGGGACAGAGGAATTTGTGCCATAATTCCAATTTCTGTCACTTGCAAAGCATCAGTTTCAAAGAAAACACGGCAAGCTGTATGAAACACTCTTCAAAGCCCTCCTAGAAGCTGTACAAATGGCACATAACCTTGCCTGGCTATTTTGACAACCCTTTTCCAGATCACCAATGAAGCTGCATTCTCTGTGCCTTTGAAAGAGTATTTTAAGAGGCCCTAAGTCAATAGTCACTATAAATGTCAGTTACCAGAAGCCTTGGGATTCCTGCATTGGTGGCGTGCTCCTAAATTTGAAACTAGATTCAATGCAATGTCAGAGCATGAGCATTTTCAGCATAGATGGACCATGCTGCTGCAGAAGTGAATATCTGAGTGCAAGATTATCTCCCACGTCCAGCCAAAATGGGGCTATGTCCAGCCTTGACATGCCATTCTATTTGCAGGGGCTGTCTATTCGTGATGAATTTGAGCCTTCTGACATGCATGAGAGACACTGTCAGGGCCAGATCCTCAGCAGGAGTAAATCAGCCCAGGAAAACTATCAGTTTATAGCTGCAGAAGATTTGGCCCAAAGGACATACCCACAAGGATGTACCCACCACCACCATTCCAGAGAAACTGTCAATGCAATTGTTTTGGGAACCAAATACAGTTTTCCAGCATCTCTAGTGTGACTTATACTTTAATTTATCTGGTTCAAATGTAAGTGATGATCACAGCCCAAATGAAGAGAAAAAAAGTGTGGAATGCTGCTCACAGTACAGGAATGGGATGCTTTGGAGGATGTTTTGGAAGGAAAGAAGTTGGAAGGAATTGCCCTTCATTTTCTGGTCTTGCAGTGTTTTCAGAGAGAAGCCAAGATGATACACTTTGTTCACCCACAACGTGTGCAGCAGTTGGCTTTGGAAAAATGTGCATTTGAAGTGAAAAATCAGGATGTTTTGAGGGGGAGAGAGTGGGTCAAGGAAAAGTTTGGAGGGTATCAGGCAGTACATTGACCTGGAGTCCCCAGAGGTACAGAGAGCTGTGCTGAAATACATTAGCTGGCAACCTGTATCCTGGTGTTATATTCCTAATTGTCTTTGAAGTGAAGTTTGAAAAGGATGGAAGAGTCCAGGGATGTAGAAGGAAATAGAGTTCAAATGCTGGCACACAAGTTTGTTTCTGATCACAGCTTAAACCAGCATCCTTATGAGAGGATAAAGTCTGTTCCCTCTCAAACCAGGGCAGCCTAGAGAATGATTGTTGCCAGGACTGGTAAGCACTGGGACAGCTGGCACAAAAGGTGGGAATCAAACCTACTGGCTCCATTCTGTACACACTGGTCAAGCGACGACAACCCATAGACCAGGTCACAAGAAGGCAAAACAAGAGGAAACAGCCTCAAGCTGTGCCAGGGGAGCTTCAGACTGGACATCAGGAAGAATTTCTTCGCTGAAGGGGAGGTCAGGCATTGGAACAGGCTGCCCAGAGAGGTGGTGGAGTCACCATCCCTGGAAGTGCTCAGGAGATGACTGGATGTGGCTCTGGTCTAGTTGACAAGGTGGGGGTTTGTCAAAGGTTGGATTTGATGATCTTGGAGGTGTTTTCCAAACTCAGTCATTCTGTGATTCTATATATCTGTTTAGTCACAGCCTGCTAGGCTGACTGTTCTTAAGAACTGCAGTCCCTTTTGGATGCAGTTTTGGTGGGCATTTGGAAAGGCCCATTAGTCACCCTGCTGAGTTACTCTTTACATCACTGTTTTTTTCCTCATTACACCTCAATGCCAGCCAGATCAATATGGAAATCACAGCTGAAATCAAAGAAGGGTATGTGACTACATAAAGAAAACTCATGAAACTAAAGGGATTTCCCAAATCAGGGCCAAATTAGGAACTTCAAAGCATGTCAAATGTGTATTAACAGGGGTCATGCCATGGGCTATGAGCTTTGAAAGCATTGCTGTGAATACTCCACGTCTGCCTGTCATGCCCACATTTTGCACATGGGATTCTCCTGTGGAGTTGATGCCTATTTTTACAGTTTCTCCTTCCTCAGGCAAACCCCATAACATTCTAAGACTTAATCTGCCCCTGTTAGAAAGCACATTTGGCTGGAACTGAATCATGTTCTTAAATAAATGTATTTTTCCCAGACATGCAGAGACACAGACACAGTGGAAAAGCAGAGTAATATTTGTATACCTCACTAACTATTTCAATTCCAAGATTTTATTTTGCACAGTAAAATGGTGCCAAAGTTCTCAGATTACTTTTTTTTTCACTAAAATATACCTCATGTTCTGACTCAATATGGACTCACAATTGAGACTGTAAATTTGCAAGAAACACAAGACTGTCCAATCAATTGTTTGTGAAATTGCTTCTATTTTTATATGTATGTGCTGCGCACAATAGTTTAATGTATTCATAAAATAAAATTTTATACATTTTTGGTAGTGTTTTGACTCTAAATCACTCTTAACACTTGGTTTTTTGCCTTGATTCAGAAACACTGTGTAAACTCCTCCTCCAAATGTTGTTTTTATTCACTTCTAGAACCAGAATATGTATTGGTACACTTTACATTTTTGTAGACCTTTGTGTAATTCAGATTTCTTACCTGGCGAGTGTGCGGGTGTCCTAGGAGGCATGGGAGCCATGCTCCCTTCCCACTCTGTGCTCTCAGCTTGGAGGATGAAAAATCTCCCAGGAATTTTGGGGACAAGAGATGGTAGATAAGCCTCACACCCTTATGAAGAATAGGAAACATTTTGCTGAGTTTACCTCATCTTCTGCTTCCTCGCAGGTAATTTGAAACTTAATAATATTTCCGTTTCTGTGGAGATATTTAGATGGGAAAGGACTGTTGGAGGGCTTGAATCCAACCTCTTAGATGAGTGCAGGACCAACTTCAAAGCTAGGGGAAGATGTATCAGGAAGAATCCCATCTACCCATCTGCTGCAACAAAGGTAACTTTTTCTCCCACTCTATTGACAAAGCTTTGTAGCTGACTGAACCAAGTAGCTCCAACTTCCTGCAGCTGTCAGGAGAAAACACTTTAATCTGTAGGAAAGCTGAGCTTTTTTCCTCCTTCACTATAAGCCCCAGAGCAGCAGGGGAGGGGGGATTCTGCCCCTCTGCCCCACTCTGCTGAGACCCCCCTGCAGGGCTGCACCCAGCCTGGGA
>JAOTQP010000870.1:65545278-65581895 GCA_026413545.1 Cichladusa arquata | reverse complement strand
GCTGGGAGGAAAGGCTGAGGGAATTGGGATTGTTCAGCCTGGAGAGGAGAAGCTTTGGGGTGACCTCACTGTGGCCTTCAGTGCCTGAAGGGATCCCACAGTAAAGATGGAAAAGGGACTCTTGACAAGAGCCTGGAGTGACAGGACAAGGGGAATGGCTTCACACTGACAGAGAGGAGGTTTAGATTGAATATTGGGAAGAAATTGCTCCCTGTGAGGGTGGTGAGGCCCTGGCACAGGTTTCCCAGAGAAGCTGTGGCCGCCCCATCCCTGGAAGTGTCTAAGGCCAGGCTGGATGGGGCTCTGAGCAACCTGGGGTAAGTACTGGCCATCTAATTAAAGATAGGTTCATAAAAGGAAATAAACAGCCACACATCTTTCTGCATTGTTTTTTTTTGTTTTGTTTTGTTTTGTTTTATTTTACTTTTGGCATTTGCTGAAGCTACCCTGCTCTGCATCAATTTGAGCAATGGAGGAGACAATTAAGTCCCAGGTATTTAACTACAGGTGACTTTGTTCCTTCAAAGAATGGCCCAGCTGCAAACTCTTGTGCTCCATGTTTGGAATCACAATGACTTGCAGAAGCCAAGAGGACATTTGGTTTCCTCGTCAGAACCCAAGATATTAAAGGAGGAAGTAACAATCTCTTCCAGCTGCTGGACAAATGAGAAGACTCAGGCTAAGATAAAACACTGGGCATCTCTAGGTTTAATATATGTTATGCAAACTGGAATTGCAGTGAACTGCAGTGAGCAGTCCTGGCTAAGGAAATAGCTGTCATTGGAGAAAAAACTTATAAAAACAACCAACCAAGTATGCAGCCACAAGCAGAGATTTCTTTTTTCTCTCCAGCCAAGCTCTGCATCCAGCTCAGTCCAAAAGCATGTTTGTTTTGGAAGGCATAGGCTGCTGAAAAGTGTTTGGCCAAAATCCAAGGGGCCAATAAGTCCAGATGAGCTGAACGAGCTGTGTCCTTGAATCATGAGATTTGAACATATTATTCAATCTTGGATCTCATGAGCACATATAATTGTTGTTTATTTCTTGTCACAGGGTGTGGACCAAAACGCCTTGATTAGGATTAATTTTTTTTCCCCTCACAATTAACTGTTTACAACTCACAATTTTATTGTATTCTTTCCTGAACCCTAGCTGACAGCTCTGGAATAGCTTCTCCACACACAATGAGACAACACCAACTTATGTAAAACAAGAAATCATTAGGGATTGTATCTAAAACAACACAATTTATAATTACATTTGTTTCAGGGCACTCTGAAGAAGAGCTTCCTTCCCTTCTTTTTTTAAGGAGAAATGATCCATCCTGATTCATTCCAGGTGGCTGGAGCCTTGTTTTTTTCCTGCAGTTATTTTGCCTGTGACTTGAGCTCAGGACTCACTGGTCCAACACAAATCTTCCAGCTTATTGAAGAGGCAATAAAACAAAATGATGCAAAAACCCAAAGAAGGGAATTATGCTAATCAGCATAGGTGTCACTCAGTGAGATCAGAACCTCAGTTATCCAGTGAGGGATAAGGCAGTTTACATTTAACCTAGGGTCAAAACACAGGTGGAATAGCTTCAAAGTCACAGAGAGCAGGGTTAGATTGGATATTGGGAAGAAATTGTTCCCTGTGAGTGTAAGGAGGCCCTGGCACAGGCTGCCCAGAGAAGCTGTGGCTGCCCCATCCCTGGCAGTGCCCGAGGCCAGGCTGGATGGGGCTCTGAGCAACCTGGAATAGTGGCAGGTATCCCTGCCCATGGAAGGGAGATTGGAATGAGATGGGCTGTGAGGTCCCTTCCAACCCCCACCACTGTATGATTCAATGATGATGATGATTTTGCAAAGGCAATGACTACAGAAATAGAAACTGTGGGAAAGTGGATATGTACAGGGCACGTCTGGGTGTCACTTTCTGTAAATCTTGAGCAAATCTGCAGATATGCTGCACATTTTGAGGAGAAACTTGCAGATTTCAAAATAAAAAGCTAATCTCCCATGGGATTTTTTTCCTACACCCCTATAACAATCAACATGCAGGTCCACAGGCCACCTGGGTGACTGGAATTTCTTGTGCATAACATTTGTTATGTAGTTTTGCATTCTGCACAACCTAAGTTCATGCTGAGATGGTCATCAATTGGTCATGAAGGTGGTACCTTGAAGACATTTTCATTCTTCCAGAAGTGGAGACTGTGGGAGGAATCAACCATGGTGCAAAGGGTCAAGTGACATCAGTATCAAAGAGACATAGTAGTTATGTTCAGGGTAGGCAGATGGGCTAACCAGCCTCTGGCATGTAAGGAAGTTCATTTGGCATAATGGAAAGGATACTAGAGAAGATTTTTTTTAATTTAAAAAAAAAAGTATTAAGTTACATTTCTAAGTTTTGAAAAAATTGTCAGCGAATAAATCTTTGCTTTTGGAGAACTGAGAAGTTTGATGAGAGTCCAGAACTTCAATGAAGATGACAAGAACAGCCTGATTGACTTATTTGAAAGAAAATGCATTTCCCAACCAGCCCTGGCATGGCACCAGCTTGTGACAGCTGTGAAAATGGCCAAAGATCAGTAGAGCCCAGGTGCAGGATCAGTGTCCCAGCAGCTGATGAACCTTTGCACAGTGTGACTCTCAAGTTCCTCCTTGCCAGCAACGTGGCAGGCTGAGAAAGCAACATGGAGAACTATTGTGTCTACACTGCAAAGAAAGAAAAATAAATTGTACTGCACATCTACCTGAAAAGTCATTTTGAGAAGGAAAACCTGAATCGGGGGCAGAGTTCAAGACATATTTTTGCCAGATTTCTGTTCAGTCTCATAAATCTTCCTCATTGTGCTCCCTGTCATGGAAATACCTCAGAAAACAGAACCCAGCTTCTGAGAAAAGATGAGCTAACAGAGTTTAGCTGAAAAAATGAAGCCACTGTTACTTGTCTTGCCCTGCCCCTTACAAACTTTGATCTCCATGTTTCTTTAAAGGACTCCAGAATCATAGACTGGTCTTGCAGTGGCTTAGGGAATCTTTCTATTTTCCTAGCATTAGAAACAAGCACAAGGACAATGTTCAGTCATTACTTTCTTCATTTATTATTTAGGCTTTTGTGTTAAAAAAAAACCTACTCTTAAAACTGACAGAGTGCAAATATTTCTACAATGAAGTTTTAGTTTCTAAGACATCCCACAAAAAATAAGTCTCAGAGCTAAAGAGCAAGACCTGCAATTGCACTGAGGCAGCTCTAACCATATCAGTCACATGCTCTGTTATTACTGTCCCACAGTAAAAGTGCCCTTGGCTGATGATAATGTCTGCATATTTTGTCTTCTTGTTTCACTGCATTCCCCTCTCCCTCTTTTCATTTTCCATTCCTAATGTCTTTAACCTAAGCCTTTTTTATCTCTTCTTCGAGGAGACAGATCTGAGTGAAACATGTGAAACCAAGAGATTGGAGTAAGTTTAAAAGTAGGTTACAACAAAGTTTATTATTGATCCTTGTCTTCTGCCTTACAAGGGGAAAATAACAATTTAGTTTATTGGAAACTGTCTATGAATGTAGTGGCAGATGTCATTGAATCCTAGAAATACTTAGATCAGAAGTGGCTCCTGAATGTTTCTAGTCCAAGCTGAGATAACAGTATTGGGAAATAGGAAACTTTACATAAACCAAAGAGTTTTCCGAAAGTAAAACCATCAGCCTGCTTTTAGGGACCTTGCAGTGTATTGCAATAGGAGATGGATGACTGAAGTGACTTTTTAGTTGAGCCTGTGTATCTGTGTCCCCAGGATTCCTTAGCACCTGGAAACAAGCACACCAAGAGAAAGAAGACACTTTCTCAGACAAGACACACTGCCTGGGCAGGCAGGTCAGTAGGACTGAGTGTGCACAGGGTAGATTTCAGAATCCAGACAAACTTCAGGCCTTCCAAACCTCAACACCAAACCAGAACATTTTTCAGCCTTTCAGACCTGAGGGGAGCCTACAAGAAAGATGGAGAGAGACTCTTGACAAGGACGTGAAGTGACAGAAAAACGGGGAATGACTTCACACTGATAGAAGTTAGGGTTAGATGGGATATTAGGATGAAATTGTTCCCTGTGATGGTGAGGCCCTGGCACAGGTTACCCAGAGAAGCTGTGGTTACCCCATCCCTGGAAGTGTCCAAGGCCAAGCTGGATTGGGCTCTGAGCAACCTGGGATAGTGGCAGGTGTCCCTGCCAATGGCAGGGGGTTGAACTGAAAATATCTTTAAGATCCCTTCCAATCAGGCCATTCTGTGATTTTTTTTTTTTAAATTGAGGGTATCAGCAGCTCTCACCACAAATTGCACCCATCCTCTCTCCCACAACACCTAAGAAAACTCAGACCCTTTAAAATGACAGAAACTCTGTTCAGAAAACAAAACCTTTTAGGGACTGGTTCTGCTTTGCCTGGGAGCTGTGCCAAGGATTTCAGCTGGAGGAGGAATGAGGCCCTTCATTTCAGTTCATTAGAGCAGGCACACTGCAGAAACTGCTAGTACATGCTGCGGTCCCAAACCCAGTGGGCTGTGCTTACCTCATCTTTTTCACGTAGGTGAGCTGAGCCAGGATGTTTTCTTTAGTCGTGGGCAGTGTGACAAGAATGGGGCCTCCAAATAAGGTCACTCAGGATGTGTTTAACAACACCGGGTGAAGGCTGTGGCAAAGGCATCTGCACACACACACACACGGAGCATCCACTGTACATTCCCTCAGCTCAGTGCGTCAGTACTCCTAGAATAACTGCTGGAGAGGCACTCCACCCTTGTGCTTCCAATGCTGGGGGTGTGATCATCCCAGAGCCACTTGTAACACTTGTAACCTGATTTTAAGGAAGGGGAGGCAGAGGGACAGGCCCTTGATTTCCGTGACCTCTTTTAAAGAGATGCAGCGCAAAGGAAATTATTAAGAGCAGAGGTGGTTTCGAATCTGTCAACCCAAACTCCTGTGTGAGCTGAGCAGCAGAGAGCAAGAGGCTTCCTGAAGCCAGCACAGGCACTCAGATGGCACAGAATGCTGCAAAAGGGCAAGCCACCCACCTGTTTACATATAAGTCAATATGCTTTATTAGGCAAGAGTGCTACAGGTGCTCCTACGTGATGAAAGGAGTACCAGCACTGTGAGGGGACGTGTAGTTTTACTCGTAGGAGAATCCTGGAAGGCAAATTTATTGGACTGAGTAGAAAACTTTTCTTTTTTTTAACTGGCAAATTTCTGATGGTCCCCAAAGCCCTTCCAAAAGATAACTGTGAGTCACTTGTAGTAACTTAAATCTACTGTAAATAAAAAGCTTGCCTTTGCCTTGTGAGTCCTCTCCAGAACTGAGGGGATAAACAGTAAAAGAAAGCAGCTCAAGGGATGACATTTAGCTGCTGAGGGTTTTACAGAATTGAGGTGGTAAATTTGGATTGCAAAATAACCTAAAGCTGAAATGCAAAGCAGTCAAAAGGGGGGAAAGTCAAACCTCAATCTGCTCTTGTGACCCTCAGTTCCTTCTATGTCCACTTTTGCAGTTAAATGATGATAGCAGGGAGGCCTGAGTGTCATCCATGTTCCAGCTGAGGCACCTGGCTCAAGTGAGTGCCCAGAATAGCTGGCTAAACCTGAGCTGAGCTGCTTCTGGAGCAAGGAGCAGGAGGCAGCAGGAGCAGGCCTGGGACAAAAGGCATGGCAGGGAGGGAGGGGAGGGAGACTCACTAGGGGATGCAGCATCAATCACAGAATCACAGAATGTGATCTGAATCACAGATTTGGGTTGAAAGGCACCACAAAAACCATCTTGTTTCAACAAGACACTTTCCCCCTAGACCAGGTTGTTCAACGATTACCTTGAATAAATTTCATCCTGAAAGCTGGGGTCTGCCTTATCCATCTTTTCCTTTCATCTTTTGCTCTGGAGTGAGGATTTTCTCACTTTACCTTGGTTCCTGACATTCATAATAGGTGGTAGCTCATCCAGACTGCCTCCCAGCTCCCTTTCCAGGATACATCTAAGGAGCACCCTGCATCACTGTGGCATCTGACACTGGCTGTGTAGCACCCCTGCAGTGGGAAGTAGAAAAGGTGGCAAGGTGAAATGCTTGTGATCTTTAAATTCAGTCCCATTTTTTCCTTATTTCTCCCTACAACAAGCAATTTCTGTTTATTATCAGCAATTTCTTAGCTGAGAACTGAGAAAACCCATCTCATTTCATCAAACACCACAGAGCAATATAGAAATCTGAAAAATCAATACCAACTCCTGTTGCAAAAGTTGCAGAAATATTGTTATTGCTGATGTATAGCATGCAAAACAAGAAAGGTTGTCATCACTTCTACTGTAACAGACTTGGCTGAAGGAGTAAAGCAGCTTTCATACACCTGGCTACCCCATCAACTGCTGAATGGGTAGAGGATAAGTGAAATACCCACAGAAAGAATAAATGGATCAGCCTGAAATAAAAAAGACATGGGCTGTAAAAAAAAAAAAAAAAAAAAAAAAAAACAAACCAAAAATCCACAACAAACCACATGTACTGGGTATTTATAGGTTTAAAGCAAAAAAGTCTATGAAAAAGCAGAATTTGTGTTATCATTCTCACAAGCAGGGACTTAATAAATTCACTTTAGCCTAGCAGATTAAACAGAACTTAGTAAAACCTGAAGTTTTCCTGATGCTGTGGGAAACTTCAGAAAATGCCAAACAATTTATGCTTGTAAAAGTAATCTTTGCTTGTCTGACTATTATAAAAAGCGAAACAAATGCTCACAACTGGAATGTGTTTAAATGAGGGTGAATAAATTTTTCAAACATCTGAGAATGTTTTCTGTGCCACCAAGGCACTGGAGAAAGATCAGATCAGTGCACGCTGGCAAGCACAGCAAAATGTCATGGTAAATATGAAACATCAAACCAGAAAAACAGCAGTCACAAAAGAATGACAGAATATTCCAAGAGGGTACAGTGCCTCTGTGAGACACTTCTGCAACTGAGGTATCAATATCCATATTTCCATAAGAGTCTAATCAAGGGGATAAAGAAAAAAACCAGAACCAGCCAACTAACCAACCAAAAAACCCCAACATTTGTTCTAAGACCAGAGTGAAAAAGAAAAATATGGGTGGATAATTTCAACAGTAAATAGAAAAATTTCTTAAAAAAAATAAAAAAGAGAGAAGAAAAATTAACTCCCCTTCTAAGATACGTTTTAATTTAAAGCATTTCAGATGTTATTGCAAGTAAATCTGAGGCCTGGATTGTCTTTCAGTGCAGCCAGCTTTGTCAGGCTGCTCAGTTTAAGATCTGACCCTTATACACTTTGGCTAAAAAGTGCTGTCATTTACACAGGTGAATATACTCTGACGCAAGTCTCTGGATTTACACAGATGTGGCAGCAGAATTTGGCAGGGTTTTACTAATTTTAAACAATAAAAAAAACAAAATCAGATCCACTTCTGCAGTGGGTTACAGCTGTATCAATCCATTAATGTTATCAATCCATTATATGCTGATGGTACAGCTCCACAGCTTGTTAATGAAACTAAAAATATTTCATGCTGTGTCCAGCTAGAGACTGAAACTGAACCTAACACTGCTACAGTTAAAATTCTCCGGTTTCATTAAAGAAGTATTTATTTATTGTTTGGTACTTTTGTCAAGTTTATATTAAATTTTGAAAGAAACGTTAACACAGTCTGGTTTTGGAACCTAACACTCCTATCATTGATTCACCCACATACAGTGTCCCATTAGTACAGCATTTTCATGTAATAAATGGAACCACCTTTTTTTTTTTTTTTAATCAGAAGATTTGTTTGGAAAGACCCACAACATTGGCAGAACACCTGAGAAAGCAGGTCTTGTATCCTGAAACATTTTTTACAAACTGCCAACTAGATGTGCAATGCAGGGGCAAACATACAGCTTTTAAATGTTTTACAGATTATTTTCAGCTGGTTTTGGCCAACTTTAGATTATTTATGTGACTCAGAAGGAAACAGGTGAAATAAAAGGGACAGTTTATTTGAATTAGGCTCTGCTCACATCAAGTTCCCTTCACTTAAATAGAGTGACACAAATATCAGCCCAATAGGCTTGGTGTGGAACTCAGACCATAATGAAGGGGGATCAGGCTCAGGACAACTTAATATTAACTTTTGGTACATTTACAACAGAATTTTAGCTGTATTTGATGTTTCCACTAAATCAGAATGCAGCTTGGAAACGGTGAGGGGAGGTGGGTGTCTGAATAAACATGTCCGGCAAAAATGAAAGATAATTCAGGTCCGAAGGGTCATTCCCTTCAGTTCAAGTGCAGTGGATTGCCCTTCCTGGATCCAACAGTAGGGGCGTGGGAAGCTTTCAGATGTCACAGGGTTGTAGATAACATTTGAACATATGATTAGCTTTCGTGAGCTGTCTTTAGAAACCTTACATTTTTCCCCCACACACCTTAGCCAGAGATCCTTCCCTTGAGGTTTCGGGACACTTAAAATGTTGCTGTGCCAAAAATCAAGGATGTGGAGAAGGTTTTCCTGTGTGATGTCATGTTGCTGCCCTTTATAAGCCTCTGCAGAGGAGAAGGGATCCTGTCTGAGGAGCGACACTCCAGGCACGAGGGGAGGCGAGGAGCAGACGCTGACCCACCATGGAGCGGCGAGCCATTCCCCAGGGCAGCTCCCTGCTCCTGCTGCTCTGCAGCCTGAAGGTTTCCCTCGCCTTTCCCAACTCCTCTCCACTGCTGAGTCCCAGCTGGGGCAATGGAGACCACCTGATGCACCTCTACACCGACACGGAGAGGAGCAGCTTCCACCTCCAGATCAACGCTGATGGCTACATCGATGGCGCTCCTCACCAAACCATCTACAGTAAGTGGCTTCCTATGGACCTCCATGGGAGCAGGGCAGGGACAATGAGATTTTTTACATCCCCTCTTCTCATTAGGCAGGTAGACAGGTGAGTGCATGGGATGGACACTACACATCATTATAATTCTCCTTTTGTTTAACAAATAAAATTGCTCCAAAGAAATCTAGTTGATAGGGAATTTCATTCCTTGCCTAGGACAACTGAAGTCCTATGGTTCCTCTAATACCCTGCAAGGAAAAACCACCTGAATTATCCTTCACTTCATGATTTTACCCCCAGTTTCTAGTGGAAGTTTCTAATATAAGTTGGTAATGATGTTCACCAAATAGCTACTTCCCACTGGTGGTTCTACCAAAGAAAGTGCACTGAGGGAACTCACCAGAGCAGTGGTGGAAAACTGATGGCATCCATAAATTCTGTATTTTGGGGTGGAGGGCTGAAAACTACTAAAACTTAAATTTCAATGTGCACAGAACATGGGCATGCAACAGTCAGTTAAAAAGGGGAAAACTATGAAAGACCAGACTGGCATAAAAGAAGTGTTGAGCCTTTGGGGCTCATGAGAAGAAACTATGCCCTAGTATCACTAAAAGGTTCTCAAATTGTATCTTCACAGTTTATTTTATTATATATTTTATTATATATTTTATTATTCTATTTTGACAGAGAAAAGTTTTTTCTTCTTCCTTTGCTAAATAACTGGCCCAAACTCTTTAGTTAGTAGACAAATGTGAGGGGCTTTAAGACTTAGAGTTCTTTCATAGCATTTCAAAAATACTTTTCTCTTAGCAGGATTCAAATCACAACTAGCTATGAATCATAAAATCAGGTTGTTGTTGTTGTTGCTGTTGTTATTGCTATTATTACTATTACTATTACATCTATTTTATACACTCAGTTAAAAATCTAAGATTAACAAAGCTTTTACATGAGTCAATAAGGATGTTTTTTAAAGTTATAATTTAATTAATGAGGAAAAATGATTTTTAAAGGAGTTGATAATGAAACACTCTCAGAAATGCTGGCACTGCCTTGTTATTCTTCCTACATGCTTAAAGATTTTATAAAACTTGTTTTAGGTATGTTGTCAAGAACCAGTGTGGGATTTAAGAGAACAACAGACAGCAAAATATCACATTTTCGCATATCTGCCATGAAACAAGCATAGCAGGATTTGGAATGGTGGAGCAGGAAAGATGGAAATCAGACAACAAAAAGGATACTGGGAGGGAGGGTGACTGATCTGCTGCCACTGAGCCACCAGACAATGGGAAGTGCCAAGTTCAGCACCAGGGTGGAATGGCCTGGGTGTGCACAGATCCCCAGGTTGGGACAAAGCAACACTGAATGAAATGCAAGGAGCAGGTCAAGGGAAGTTGTTATTCCCACTTTAACTGGCACCAGTGACATTGCTCTTGGAGCAGCACTACAGCAACCCCAGTTGGATGAGTAGAAGGTGGAGCTGGTCTGGCACAGGGTTTTCAGGGGGCCTTGGTCATGATCTGTTGGGGTTTTAGTCCAGCAAAAAGGATGTTAAGGGCAATGTAATCACAGAATCACAGACTGGTTGAAGTTGGAAGGCACCACAGGGGGTCACCTGGTCCCACCTCCCTGCTCCAGCAAGGCCATCCCAGAGCACAGGGTGCAGGATAGTATCCAGATGGTTCTGGAATATCCCCAGAGAGAAGACTCCACACCCTCTCTGGACAATCTGTTCAGGGCTCAGTCACTGCACAGGACAGAAGTTCTGCCTCACGTCCAGGTGGAACTTCCTGGGCATCAGTTCCTGCCCCTTCCTCTGGGGCCACTGCTGGGCACCACTGAAAAAATACCACAGGGCAGTCACAAAGATGAGGGGACAAACTCCCCCTGAATGTGGGCAAGGGCAGAACTGAGGGCAACGTCCTCAGACCATGATTTGGGATTTCAGAGGGGAAAAAAGTTGTCTTTGGGAGGTTAGTGCCACATTGGAACAGGGCACCCAGAAAGGTGCCCTCCATCCTGGGAGTTTTCCAAAACTACAGCAAACCTGATTTAGAGTGGGCAACAGTTCCAGGTCATGTGGGAGGTTGGTTTGGACTCCCAGAGGTCACTTCCAGCCAGAGCAGCTGTGGACCTGTAAATGCAGTGCAGATATGGATCTTGAATTTGATGTTTCTGTTGTTCTGAACAGGTGCCCTGATGATCAAGTCTGAGGGTGCTGGCTCAGTAATAATCACAGGTGTGAAGAGTGGACGCTACCTGTGTATGGACATGAAAGGAAACCTATTTGGCTCGGTGAGTGACCTTTCCTAAGCCTTGAGGCTGAATGGCCAGTGCATTCTGCTGATGTGATTCCCATTTCCCCAGTCAGGGCAAACCTGTGTAGCTGCAGATGGAGGGAGAAGTGTTAGAGAAGATCTAACACTTAGGTCAAACTTTGCTCTCTCCTTTGATTGTTATTAAGTTGTAGAGCTGACAAAAATCATCTGAGGTTCTGCCCGAGTAAATGAGGACGAAATGGTATCCAATGAGGGACCAATCTGTAGCAGAGCCACGGGTGGGGATCCTCTGGGAGAAAACAGAGTTTACCATCAGAATTCCTTTGCTGAAAGCATGGACATGCATCTCTGATCTACATTTGGGTCAGACACAGACCTGGGAGATTAGAAAAACACATGCTGCAAGATCTCATCCCGCTTTCCCTCTGTAACCAGTGCTTGTAATTCACCAGACTCCTCTGCTCACAGGTGTCCTATCTTTTCCCCTCAGCATTACTTCAGCCAAGACGACTGTGTGTTCAACCACAGGACACTGGAAAATGGGTACGATGTGTACCAATCCCCCAAACACCACTTCTTGGTGAGCTTAGGCAGAGTTAAACAAGCCTTCTCCCCTGGTATGAACCCCCCACCATACTCCCAGTTTTTGTCCAGGAGGAATGAGATCCCTCTGTTCCGGTTCAACACCCCCGAGCCCCACAGACACACCAGGAGCGCAGATGTTGATCCTGTAGATCCTCACCAGATCCTGGTGCCGCAGAGGAAGACGCCGGTGTTTGGCTCCCAGCAGCAGCAGCCAGCAGACTTTCCCCACATGCCCAGGGAGCCCATGAGGATCAACCAGAACGACGTGGTGAACCCCGATGATCCCCACGCTATGATGGAGGCCAGGCGGTACCCGAGCCCCCGCTTCTACATCACCAGATAACCACAGCTACTGCACTCGCCAGGCGAAGACAGGGGCAAAAGAAGCTGTCTGTCACACTCAGCCTGAATGCCAAAGTGCCTCTTAAAAACCTAGGAGACATTGGGAAAAGTTCCTTAGCTTCAAATCTTGTTTTGTCAGTAAACTGCCATCTGTAAGTACAAGCTGGATTTTTCCAGCTTGAGCTCTACTGGAAAGAAGATCCATTTTTGAAAAGAATAACACAAACCAAAACCTTTTGGGGTCTGAATCACCTACGTTTGCATCAATGAGGAAAACAAACAAAAAAAAGAAATCTCTTGTATGAAGTGGGAAACTGATGTTATGATACTGATGTAGAGACCTGGAGCATCCAAGATTCCAGCATAGCACCATCCTGTCCAAGCACAGCAGACAAACTGCCAGGCGGTACCTTATTTTATTATATGAAAATTACCATATATCTCATGTATCCAATATCTGAAGGGGCCAGAAGGGAGCTGGAGAGGGGCTCTTCATCAGAAACTGCAGAGACAGGACAAGGGGGAATGGCTTCACACTGACAGGATATCAGGAAGAAACTGGTCTCTGTGAGGATGGGGAGGCCCTGGCACAGGCTGCCCCATCCCTGGAAGTGTCCAAGGCCAGCTTGGATGGGGCTCTGAGCAGCCTGGTCTAGTGTAGGGTGTCCCATTGGAGTTAATCAGCCTTAAGGTCCCTTCCAACCCATTTTGTGATTCTTTGTTTTCAGCTTTTAAGTTGGAGCTTCATTCTCTCTTCACCCACATGGGTCAAAAAAAGGCCAACTGCTGTCATAGGAACAGCAGACATGGAAAACTGGAGGAACTGACAGGACAACAGGAGAGCATTAAAGGGTCCTGTGGAAAAAGAGCAATTTCTGGCACTGAATCCAAGCTGAGGTTTTGAAAAAAAGAGGACAGTCTTACTCCCTCTCAAGTGATTCTCTATCACAGTTCTCCGTTTACTAAATTCTAGCATCCCAATATGAAAATAAAGTTCATTAGTTTTGCATATTTCCAACTCAGAGAGAAATACCAGGATTAATAATAACCAATAGTGTGTTAAACAGGATGGTTTGTTTTGAACTCTATAGGGGAAAATAAAAAAAATTATGTTTTATAAGGATCAAACAATTAATATTTAGACTAAAATGAAGACTCATCTAATGAGTGAAAATTAGGTTTATATTTAGAAATGGAATATCCAATTAGCATCCATGTTTGTATGTAGTTCTGAGCCGCTATCAGATGCTTTGTACTTGTAGGAGTGAAATTACTATTAATCAGGAGATCTCTAATGGTGACAAAACCTTTTCCCTAGATTGGTTTATGCTTTGGGGAATTTGACTTTAAAAAAGCTATTCTTGATGAACTTTGAAGAAATCACATGCAAGGCACTGATGAGCAGCACAAAATCCACTCTGGCAGAGATTTGAGGGTTTTATTTTGCAGGGGTTTTCTTGCATGTCAAAACACAGATTCTTCTGCTCTGTTTATTTAGAGTATTTATCAGCCTGACAACAATTTGAAGTGGTACACTGCTCTGCAGTGTGCTCATAGCAACATACAAAAAACATTAGGTTGGATGCTGTTCTTTTTTCCTTTCTCAGGAAGTAGTTCACTGAAGCCACTCGAGTAACATCAGTGTAACAAAAACAAAGTAAGAAGCCTCTGTGCTTCTTGCTTTCATTTAATTTTTTCTGGATTTAGCACAGCAGCAGGACTGCTGATAGCTTTTTAAAAAAATCTCTTTTCCCCCCCCATATTTGTATATACACAAAATCTGTTTATATACCACATCCAAGTCATTATGTTGGAAATGTCATAGGTCCTGATCGTGCTCTTAGAATAGTTTTCCTACATGGAGAGATTCCTAAATATAAATACTTAGGAGCACAGGACAAGCCAAATTATCAGGATTAGTTTAAGAGTCCCATCCCTTGGAATTTCTTTTTCTAAAGTTATTGGGGTTTGTGTTTAATTTCTGAAGGAAAAGAATGATTCAAAGGAACTAAGGGAATTGCAGGCAGGCTGACAGTTGTGCTTTTTCTTGCTTATTCAAAATACAGCAAGACTTTTTAACTTGCTGTCTATTCAGTGGAGAGGTGTGATTTTATTTATGTTCTAGTTTTATATCTTTACTTGATTCCTATACCATTATTCTTGGCTTTTGCTCCTTGAGAGCTCTGGACTTCAAATACACCAGCAAAGTTTACATTTTGCATTAATTGTAAGAAGCTCAACAGAGCTCCTCTCTAGGACTCTGAGGCAACTGCCCCACAACAACTGGAACCATTAAAAGCTCTGTCCACATTCAAATATGATGGGAAACATTGGTGGGGTTAATCTATAGACCATCTCTATATTCCTACACTGGAACAGAGTAAGAAGGGCTCCTCACTCTATCAGAAGCCATGGGATAAGTAGCTAAGACTAAATACCCAGTGGATTTTCCATCAAAAAACAGTATTTTTAACTACAGGCAACTGTATCAAAACTTAAAAGAATTTATTCTTCAATGGAGATGCTAGCAATCACCAGCTAGTAAGAAAGCATTACTTATTTATGTCACAGTATTTATTTATTTATTTGAGTGGGTCTTAAACCCCACAGAATATTTATAAGTATTTATAATAATGTATTGTAGAGACTATTTCCTTTTATAAAAGCACCAATAAACTTTTCCATTCTCTCCAAATGGTGGATTCTGCATTGTCTGTTCAAGCTCCCCCTTCCAGAAAGACCTGAGTGAACAAATGAATTATGGTAGCAGCATGTCTGAAAAGGTCTGCTGCTGTCCCCTGTGACTTTCAGCCTCACAGATTTCAGCTTCCTAGGTGTTTCATGCATCCCAAATAGAAAAGTTCTGTGAAAGATGATGAGAAAAACAGCATCTTAGTAGGTCTAGACTGACCATGAATGGATTTTAACCTCTATTGGAAAATGTCTTTTACAAGCAATGGAAAACCACAGGTCTGTCAGTTCAGGCCTGCTGGGAATTATTTGTGATCCTGGCTCAAAGACCTCAGGATAAAAGACACTTAGTAAATTAAAAGCCTCTGCAGGGAGGGTCAGAGCAGGGCCCAGGCTCTGCTCTGGGGGCCCAGCAATGGCACCAGAGGAACAGGCAGGGACTGAGCCCAGGAAGTTCCACCTGGACAGGAGGCACAACTTCTGTCCTGTGCAGTGCCTGAGCACTGAAGAGATTATCCAGAGAGGCTGTGGAGTCTCCTCACAGGGGATATTCCAGACTTCTCTGGACACAATCCTGCACCCTGTGCTCTGAGATGGCCCTGCTGGAGCAGGGAGGTGGCACCACATGTGCCATTGTCAGGGTCTGGCCTGACCCATTCTGTGAAGACTCAAGCAGTTGTAAGATTGAAAGTTCTTCATTTCCTCCTCTACATGCTACTCTGCCCCATAGTTACTGATGATGCCTTCTCACTAATATTTCCACATTCCTGTATTTTTATTCAAGTCATTACAAAAAAATGCCCCCCAAAGGGACTTAAATAGCAGCTTTACTCCAGCTCAGTGCTTGACCTTGGACATTGCTACTTCTATACCCACTTATTCCTTGCATACCTTCTTCACCATGTTTTTTTCTCCTAAGTAACATTTATCTTCTGCAGCTGAGCTGATGGTTTCCATTGTGGAATTAAGCATTCAATTAAAATTTAACTAGATTGTATTTCACCTTTCCCTTGCCTATACATTAGTTACTTCATCAAAGAACTACCCATTTATTCTACTGTGAACTACTTATGGTAAAAACTCATTTAATTAGATCCAGGTTTCATTTACCTCTCTTGTCTGTAATTACTTTCTCCTTCAGAATTTGTTGCATTAACCATTATTTAAATCACTTTGGAGAAGTAGAACTAAGTTGTGTGATTCTTGGGACTGCCCCATGCAGGGCCAGGAACTGGACTCAATGATTCTTGTGGGTCCCTTCGAACTAAGGATATTCCACAATTCTAAAACTAATTTTGTGATTCCTGCCCTTCTGAAATCAAACCTCCTTTTTCCACCTCAGCTTTCAAATTCAGTAAATTCACTTTTCAATGGCACACTCTTCCAAAATACATTCAGGACTTATTACAGTCAAGTCTGGTGCACCACCCTGCTGCTCCCACTCAGCTATGGCTGGATGACCCAACTGGGCATCAGAAGGAAAGAATATTACACTCAAACAAGTTCTGCCTGGACCTGAGATGCATTCCTTTGGTGACCATTAACAGCCTGCTCAAGATTCCTGGGTTTTATCCCAGTATCCTCCTGGGCCTTACCCTCAGGAGCCCTGCTGCCACCCTCTGGCACTCAGTTAAGTAATCCACTGCCACATGGAGTCCCGGCACACCAGGAAACCCAGGGCTGTGTGTCACACAGGAGACACATAGATCCCCCACAGTGGCTCTGCCATATTCGTAAGATACCAGAGAAGCAGCTCACAAACCACTATGCAGTTCATTTGTGCCCATGCAGCTGCCACGTGCCTGGGATTACAAAGATCCAAGAGCCTCAGGCTCATGGCCAAAGCCCTCAAAAGCAGGACACATCTGGGGGAAATCTGACATATTTTAAGTCCAGGCATGTGGGCTGTGGATCTGAGGCAGCCAAAAGCTCAGACAGAGAATGCATCCGATTTATATTCTGTTCTAAATTAAAGAAAAAAAGGGAAAAACCTCTTCTTTTTGCAAAGGCAGGGCTATGTCTGGACAAGAGTCTTCAACAGAGAAATTATCTTTGCTTTAGAGGAAGGAAACTGTGATACTACGAGAGCTCTCTGCCTCAGAGTTGCTCGAGGAAAGGCAGACCCATGAGGAGATGATGTTGGTGGAGCCAGCATCCATTGCCACCACTGAGTAATCCCTCAACTACTTACATTCTGTTGCTGTTCCTAATAGACCCACCTATTGCTGCAGCTCTCCTTTCCCATGATCCCAATAAACTGTACAAATTTACTGTACAAATGCACAAGAGTCATTTGCCCAAAAAAATATTTAGTCTCAGTGTTGATGGAAAAAACAAAGGAGGAGTACTATACACAGAACTAAAGAAAACAACTTTTAGAATGAGCTTCAGAAACTTCCAAAATTAGTGACTTTTTAATGCAGAGAGAAACTGGTATCTGACATAACAAAGGAGAAATAATAAGTGCAACTATTTTAGAGCAGGCTATAAGCCACCTAGGCTGATGCCCCGTCTCCACCAATGTCATTAGTAGATACTGAGGGAAGAAGCACATCTGGGAAACTACAGGACACTCTTGACTGCTTGTACTCCCTTGGCCACTGCAAGATGTGTTTGCAGCATTTTAGTGTGTTTTACAACGTCTGAGTTGGGAGATTCTGAGGCATTTTCACTGAAAAATGCAACATCAAGATAGGAGCTGTTTAGAAAACCTGAGTGGTTTCACCCTTTGGTATTTTTCCGTGTTAGGCACCACATCTGCTTGCCCTGTGTGAGTTACAAGAGGAAAGAATTTGGTAACAATAAGTTAAAGAAAACCATCACACAAACAGATTCCTTAAGCTAGGTCTAAATTTTAACAACCTATAAATACAAAAAAAAAGCTAAAGAATATTCTAGAGGAAGAGTCAAAAATCCCTCCGGGAATAGTGTGATCCAAGCAGTAGCAAAGCACTTAATGACGTAGATGTTCTCCTAAGTTATGGTATCATCAACAAGAACAAAACATTAATTACCTGCTTGAGTGCAGGCAAGAAAGAAAAAGAAACCTTTTTAAGTGAGAAGCACCCCAATCACTAGTGTGTTTTGAAATATCTGATGAAATGACAGACTTAGGGAGAAAAACATGTCTCCATTCACCCTCTTGCATTTTCAACTCCGTTAGTCTGGCTTCAAGAATTGATGGAATGACTGCCAAAATTCAGGATGTGGGAGTTCCAGGAGTTTCACCAGTTTAAAGCACTGACAGGAGAATACCCTGATATGCCAGTGGCCTGCCTGAAATACATTGGCACTACCAGGGACAGGCAAATACAGAACGAACTCCTGCTCCATTCTCCTACCATTAACTCTGTCAGAATTCATGATTAAAGCTTTTCTATCTTCATTGGCTGTGACCATGAATTTAGTATTGAGGAGCCTTCTAGGAAGATGCATTTCATAAAGAGCTTGAGGAGTCCATGCAAAAGTCATATTCCCATTTTAGCTTCCTGCAAAGGCTTATTTCCTTCAGTATATTGAGAAGGAATTATTTTATGACTGAAAAAGAGCTATGGACACTTTTAAACAACACCAGCCCTCAGTGTCTTTTTCACAGTAAAAGGCCAGGAAGGAAAAAAAGGAAGCTATGTGATCTGAGCAAAGCTTCACAGAGCAATATAGTAAGAAAGATTTTTACCTCAAAAGAAATACAGATGAAATGGGAGTTCTATTCAGGAGCCTTTAATTTTTTATTTTTTAAACAGGTTTAAAATATGCAAATGAAGAAAAACCATACGTGAATCTTATAAATAACATAAACCAGATAACCTCACACTGTAACACTACAAACACCCCAGTGGGGAAAGAATGCAGTATTAACACAAACAATCACCAAACAATCAAACTTGCCTCATCCTAGGCAAAAATATTCCTACAATCAAGTCCATAACTGCAGCGGACAGAAGGATTCCAGTCAGGTACAACTCACCCCAGAGAGAAAGTTCTTTTTCTAGAAAAGAGACCATTACTTCATGCATATGAGGTTCCTTATCCTGCTCACAGCTAAAAATAAATACTCTGTGTTTGTGTACAGTGCTCCTCAACAGAGATCTTGACAACCTGAACAATTTCTTAGGAAGTACTCCTGGCGAGGTAGGTTTATCAACATTCCCGCTTTACAAATGGAAAGGAGCCTTGCCCAGAGTCTCACAGATATTCAGTGTCAGAGCCACATCCCCTGGCTCTGCACCAAACCTTCCCACTGGGCAATGCTCCTTCCTAGGTTCTACTATTGCATTCAAAAATTTATTTTAAGACAACATGTATGTTTCATATTACAATATAGAATTTTGTAATAAAACAAGAACACAGTATAGCTCAGCTTTGAGGTACCACTCCTCTCCTCAACCCTTTCACTTGGAGGTAACCAAAATAATTATGGAGTAATGCAAAGGAGTTGTTTGAAATATGTGCTGTAGGAGCAGATATGCAAGTGACTGCAAGTATTATGTTTCTGAGAACAGAGAATATTTGTTTTATTTTGCTACTGCCAACTTATACTGGGCACTAGGACCATGCAAATTGTGGTTTTTAAGATGGCAAGCAGTTGCATGTCTCCCTTTTTGCAATTTAGTGTCAGCAATTCCAGTCAATCCCAGTAATTACTACAGATACTTTTCCCAAGCTTAGCAAAATTGTGAACTAATCCCACTTTACCCCCAGAGAAACTCTTAAAACACTTTTGAAGCTACACATTCAGCTCCCACATCCACTAAGTGAGAGTCTTGGTTAAGACAGACACATGTGATTTTGGGGTTTAACAAACTCCCGTTTTCAAGTTTTATAATGAAATGACTGACTCCGGTATTGGGACTGACAGAAGACAGCTGGGACTTGCTTAAATTTGCTGGTAAGGTACAGTGGAGATCTGAAACAAAATAGCCAATCCAGTTCCTCATGTAGGCTCCATGACTCACCACCAAAATATTGGCATCTAATACAGTGGAAGATCTGCTGCCCTCAGAGCTCGGCTCCGCCTCACTGCAGTGGTTTGCCCAGGGGAAAACAAACTGTTCTCCAGATGTTCCTGAGCTCCTGCCTGGGGCACCTGGCTTGTCGTGCCCCTTCTGCTCCAATTCAACAGCCAGCTGGCACAGGAATTGAAAAAAATCCCTCGCACGCTCTCTCACCTGCAGGGAAAGGCCAGAAGGGAATGCTGTGAAGAACGAAGAGATCACTGTGAAGCAAGCAGAGATTTGGCCTTTCAGAAATCTGGTATGTAACCAATTCAGTTAAAAGACAAAGATTTCTCATAGAGAAGGCTCAGAAGCCAATGTAAGTTAATGTAGTGGTTTTGGTTCACCAATCTATACAAACCACCACAGTTACTGACTCCTGTGCAAACTTCTCTGCCCTCCAGAGAGCAATTGCTATCATCCTCCTGTGAGCCAGAGCTTCATGAGGAGTCAGTCTCAAAACCAATATTTTAGCTATAAAGAGATTCCCCACCTGGCAGCCACTCTTATCAGACCAAGCAGCATTTTTCAACTTAGAAAATATTTCTGGTTGGGCTGAGCTCTCAGTAGGAAGCTCCCAATACCTGCAATTGCACTGATAAAAAAACCTAGAAAGCAGGGCATAAGTAAGTCGGTGTGTTGGTAAGTCAGTAAATAAATAAGTAAATAAATACCATACTTCATCCAGTGTTTCTCCTCCAGGAGGTGTGAATGAAGGACATTGCTCTCCAGCATCCTTTGCCATTGCCTTGAGGTCAGCCAAAGGCCTTCCTTCTGCAACACCATATTTCTGTAAGGGAAGCAGGGGGTTTGGCAGGATGTGTCAGGTCTCCTGTGCCCCTTCCAGAGGCTGCAAACAGCTCTTCACAGCTTTTGTTTTCTTGGATTCCCAAGGCTTAGCTACCTTTTACATTTTATCCCAGTTTTGGGCAAGGAAATCTCTTTACGTAACATATCCTTTTAAACAGCAGATATATATACATATATATATGTATATATATATGTTCAGTAGACAAATACACTAAGAGCAGCATCTCATTTACAGCATGGACATTCAAAACATGACCTGCAGTCTGGTCTTTGCATGGAGATTTTTTTCTTCCACTGACACTCATCCCCAGCGTACAATTCAAGTGTCTTTGTGCCTGAAGTCACAGTGCTTCTGTACATAGCCCTTCACATGAGGATAAACCCCATTTTCTTTTTGCTTGCAGAAAGGCTACAAGGAATTATTTCTCACATGTAAGAAATCAGTATTTTCTCTAAAGATCTATGAAGTCTTCAGACTTAAATGCAGATTTTTTGAAAAAGACATTAAAAAAAGGAAACAAAACCACACAAGTACCCTCATGATTAAAAGTAAATAATAAGGCCTTGCCATTTCAAGGGAAGAACTGAAATTTCTAAGTGAAAAAAAGATTCAAACAGGAAATGCAACAATCATGTGCTGCTCTTTAAATACTAAATCTTACCATATTTAAATCATTAAGGCAGCCTAGTTACAACATTGCTCACTTAATTTTGGCTCTGCTTGACCATTCTGCAAACAATTTATTGCCCCGATGTGCATAGTTCAGTTTCCAGTGATTAAAAACACATCAAACAGCACTCTCCACTGCCAAATCTACCATTCAATAAGCCAAGATAGCCATCAGCAGGAAGTTACATTTTCAAATTGTTCAATATTTGATAACAAATTCTTTTGGCACTTACTCTCTCTCGCAGTCTTGCATCGTACTTGATTTCCAAATCTTTGCAAAACCTGTTTTTCCCTAGAATGGCAGCAGCAGTCTAGAAAGTGAATATACAGTCACATCAACTGGACAGAATACACAAACACCACCTTACACCACCACAGCCAAGGTGAATCCCATCAGCAGCATCCAACAACCCAAACCAAAAAATAGGAAGTTTTTCAGCTACCAGTCTGGCAGAATTGGATAGATGGCCCAGGCCAGGCCATAAAAATAGGAAAGCTGAATGTTCAGGCAGTTCCTTCCCAATTGAAAGTCCAGAACAGCCAAAAACACAGCACCTGTGAGAGGTGGGCAGCAGGGTTTACTGGGATAAGAGCCTCACCTTCTCTTGTGTAGAACACAGAGCAATCATATCCACACAATCTTTTCATGTAGTACACGGGCCAGACTCACATCTGTGGTCCCCAAAAGTGCTCAGTTAATCCAACTGAAAAAACATCTGACACCTGTCTGGCTGCCACAGCCAATCCTTAGGGCTGGAAGGGACCTCTGGAGATCACCCTGCCCAGGCAGAGTCACCTGGAGCAGGTGACAAAGGAGCATGTCCATGGCTCACAAATGCACCCAAATGTGAAGGCTGCACTGGCTTCACAGACAGTTTGGGCTGTGCAAACATCTACACCCAATCAACCTGACATTAAAAGAACTCATTTTGAAAATGATCCTTGGATTCTGGCACAAATAAACAGCCTTATTGTACTATTGGCACATTTAACACATTGCTTAGGACTTAAATCTTCTGTCAAAGAATAATGCAGAAATAAAGATAGAGTTGAATCCACTTCCTTGTGTACATGCACAGCACAGTTATTTGTATGATTATATGCAGGAATTTCCTCTTTTGCAACAGAACTTGTACATTCCTCCCATACTTGAGCTGTGAAGTGACAGTGTAGTAACAGGCCCTTCACAGAACTGCAGCTGCCAAGAAAGGGAGCTCCAAACACATGGAAACTTCAGCTTTACACATCTTTGAGAAAGCTTTCTCAACATCTGGATAGCTTGTCAAACAAACGGCAAAACACAATTCCTGTATGCAAAAGAAAAATCCAGGTCTTTCACATTAGGAGAGTGCAATTCTCAAAGTGCTCCTCATGGAAAAGGCTGTCTCTAATATAAGGAAAAAAAAAACCAAACCAATTCCCATAAGGCAGACACACAGCACAGACACTCTAATGAAAGTTAGAAAGCATTCATGTTTTAAAATATCATCACTGCCATTCACACATGTAAAGGGAGTGACTCAGGCAGCTATTCTGCATTTTTAAAATATCCAACTATTGCACTCTTCCCTCCTTGTCTCTTTTGTTTTCTGCATAAGTTGTGCTCCTAGAGCAGTTTCTGGAATTGTGCTGCAAAATTCATGAGCAATGTTGATGGTGTATGTTGCAAGGAAAAAAAAAAAAAAGTGGAGATTTATACTACATTTGGTTGTTCTGGTTTACAACACAGCTTCACAGACTTTTAGCAGGACAACACAGCAAAAAGCAAGCAAACAAGAATGGCTTAGGAGTTTCAACCCCCTACATGTTTCTTGAAAACACAGAATCAGTAATAAAAGAATTAAAGATAGGGCCACCACAGGAGACATGACCTTCCTAGAACAGCTGATCTCTGACTTTAAAAATTTTCATTCCCTAATTTTGAGTATTTCATAGTCCTGCACACAAGGTCATATGGGTAATCCCATGAAGTAATTTTTCCTCTTTATTTAATCTGTACTGTATATTTACTGCATCAAGGCAAGAGGTACGACGCCTGACAAAACCCAACATCTCTGCACGTTTAATGATCCTTGTACTGATTTCACAGCAAAACTTGACCTTGCCTCCATTGGTCTGCATTCCTCAGAACACAGCAAGCAGCCAGAGTGCCTGGGACAGCACAACTATGCCACAGCTAAGGTGCTTTGCATTTTCAGAGAAAAACTCATTTCTGTCGGTGATACCTCGAGGTCTCCGTTACTCCTTCAGCAAGAACAGTGCCCATATAAAATAATGGCAAATCATGGAATCATGGACTAGTATGGGTTGGAAGGGACCTTAGAGATCATCTAGTTCCAACCTCCTGCCACAGGCAGGAACAGCCTCTACTATCCCAGGTTGCTCAGAGCCTCATCCAACTTGGCCTTGGACACTTCCAGAGATCCAGGGGCAGCTTTTAGCTCTGTCACTGCATTATTTTTGCATCACCACAGCAAAATCTGGCAAATAAATGCCAGAAGTCAGTTGTTGCCTCAAGGAGCACTTACCTGCTTTGCTCGAAGGAGGTCACTTGAAAAGACATGGGTAAACTTCACATTACTGAGAAATAAACCAGCAGCGTCTGCTTGCCTGAAACCAGTTGCAGAGAGTGGCTCATCCACTCCTTGACCTACAAAAAAAAAAAACACCACCCCACAGCATTAAGACATTCACATTTTAGACCATTTAGCAGCTGACCAGGCACGTCAGCAATAAAGAAATTGCCCAGTCATAAGAAAATCTTTCTCCATTAGTAAAGCAAATCATTAGGAAAAGTCACTGCTTTTCTGGTCTTCCCTAAACTCAGTCACACAAATTTAATGATAAAAAGGAGTGAAGTCTAGGAAGACAGAAGGATCATTATCAATAGTAATTACATTAATCTATAGCTTTGACAAATTTAAACATAAAACAGACACCTACATTTAATAAAATAAACGTGACCATTTTTAGAAGGGTCACTGATCAGGTTCGTGCAAGAGGTATCTCACAGCTGAAACTTCATAAACAGATTTGTTAAATGCAAATAACAGAGGACAATACCGCTGAGAGAATGAGATGCAAACACAATCTGTTGTGGTCTCCTCCTCTCCACCTCACACACTGACAGTAATGCTCATGCAAGCTGGAGCAAACCCAGTTGGAAAGCAGCAAACCTTCCAAAAATTGTTTCCAGCCAGAAAGTCTATGAGAATAACTGGTCACTCAACACTAGGACAGTGTTGAGAAAAGCAGAACTTTGGAAATCCAACCTGAGTTGAACAGGTGTGCTCCTGCCACAGCTCAGAGTCTGCAGGAGAACCCAGAACTGTGGTGGAGGGACAAACATGTAACAGACTGCTATATCCACAGCTTTTACCTATTCTAGTTCTGCAGGAAGCCAGAGCTGAGAGAGTGAAATTCCCATCGGATTCAGAAAAAAGAAAATAAACTATTTTCACTCAGAAATGCACAACTGAACAGCAAAAGACAGGAGAGCACAAGTGCAGAACACAAGTTCTGAGCACCTCATCTGTAATTCAGACATGAGAGACATCTGACCCCAGTGTGCTGGTAAAGGCCTTACACATCTCAAAACAGAAGAGGCTTGCTCACAAACAGAAGCTATGTTCCTTCAACACTGGAGAGGAACTCACTACACAGCATTTGACCCAGGAGCTCAGAATTCAAAAGACATCATCAATACTTCTAAGCAAGTAAAGCAGGGGAACATTCTTTACACATTTTATTATGTGCACAAATCCATGTTGCAAGAACTATAAATGGCAATGTCACAAAGGGAGGAAAATCTGGAAGCACAATTCTCCTTCACAACATGAAGTATTGCAGAAAGCTCATTTATTCAGAATACAATCCCAGCCTTGATTTTTCTACAGCAGACATCCAGGCAGCTCCGTGTGTTCAGTTCTGGGTGTACAAGCCAGCAGCCACTAAGGTGACATCTAATTCCAAGTGTGTCTAATCAAGACTGCCTTCCTAGAAAGAGCTGGGATTGAACAATTTAAGCTTTTGAATAACCTTTACTTTTCATTCTCCCTTGCCCTACTGCAGGTTTTTACCACAAGTAACAGATTCCCTTCTTGAAGTAACAGCCTCCTTCATATCAGGATCTTTATCCATCTTCTGCAGCTCCTTTTCCCAAAAGCCCTCTTCCCAAACTTCATATTACTGGGATTTAACACAGTGCTATGGAGTCCTTAGTAAAAGGTGCTGCTACCACTTTATTTGATTACATGCAACACATTTCTTCCCCATGTAGAAAAAGGAACTCTTTTAATGCTCCTGTTAAAACACAAAATGCATCAGCATCTGTTGATATTCTGTGAAGGGTGACTTGAAATCTTCTGTAACATTATTAAAGCCATGTCCTGACTTACACAGTCTCTAAGGTTTACAGTGTTATTGCTTTATAACATCTGAGTAGTTGGTGACCGGATTTCACCATGATTTCCGTCTCTAACGAGCCAACAGAATAACTTACCTTGCAGTATCTTGTCTTTGTTGTATCTTGTTTCTCCACTGAAAGAGATTGAAAACAACAACAAAAAAATTAACATTTCAGTGGATTTTCAAAAATACTATTGTGTTAAATACCAACAAGAGACAGCAGCACCTGAATGTAAAAAAAGAGACAGTGCAGCACAAACTCTTTTCAAAACTATGCACACAAAGATTTTATAACAATAAAAAACCATTTTCATATCAATTCCAATCATGCTGCCAGTTTTTAATGGGACAAAGCCATCTGGAATGAAAGTAAGAGAAGTGATTTCTTAAATTTATCATAAATGCAGCACAATTTATCTGTGACAACTACACCTCCGTGTTGGAGAGAACACAGCTGCAGGAAGACTCTCGAGCCCTCTTTTGACAACCATGTGTTGGCAGCTGGTTCTCTGAACTTCACAGGGAACCAGTTCCAGAGATTATCAAAGGTAGCAGCAGAGCTGCACACCTGGAAGAAACAGAGCCTATGAAGTCAGAGCAGAAGAAACCAAAGACTCATGGAATGAGCTGGGTTGGGAAAGACCTTAAAGATCATCCAGTGCCAACCCCCCCTGCCATGAGCAGGGACATCTTACAGTATCCCAGGTTGCTCAGAGCCCCATCTAACACTTCCAGGGATCCAGGGGCAGCCACAGCTGCTCTGGGCAACCTCTGCCAGGGCCTCACCACCCTCACAGGGAACATTTCGTACCTGACAGCCAATCTAAACATCCCATGTCAGTGTGAAACCATTCCCCCTTGTCCTGCCACTCTACGCCCTTGCAAAGAGCCTCCCTCCATCTTTGAAGTTACCCCAAAGCCTTTTCTTCTCTGGCTGAACCATCCCAATTCCCTCAGCCTTTCCTCCCAGCAGAGCTGCTCCATCCCTCTGATCCCTTGGTGTCCCTGCTCTGGCTCCAGCAGCTCCCTGTCCTTCCTGTGCTGTCCCAGGGCTGGGTGCAGCCCTACAGGGGGGTCTCAGCAGAGTGGGGCAGAGGGGCAGAATCCCCCCTCCCCTGCTGCTCTGGGGCTTATAGTGAAGGGGGAAAAAAAGCTCAGTTTTCCTACAAATTAAAGAGTTCTCTCCTGACATCTGCAGGAAGCTGAAGCAGCTACTTAGTCCAGTCAGCTATAAATCTCTGTCAACAGAGCAGGAGAAAAAGTCACCTCTGGAATTCCACCCGTCACCAACCACCAATTCTTTAGCATTTCACGGGAGAAATGTTCACACCACCATTCCTACCCTTGCCCCGCCTGAGAGCTTTTGATCAGCTTCCCCCTCCCGCTGCCCGCGACCCAGGAGGGTGCCGTGCCGTGCCGCGACGGGGATGCGCGGGCGGTACTCACTGCCGCACGACCGTCAGCCCGAAGCGAACCATGGCGCCGGGCAGCTCAGGTGCGCGCAGGTGAACGCAGCCGTGTGCAGGTACGCCCAGATGCGCGCAGGTGAGCGCGCGTCCCACTGCCCGCACTGCGGCGCCGCGCGCCTCGCCGTGACGTCATGCCCCCGCCCGGCGTCCCGCTCTGACGTCACCGGAGGCGGCTCCCGGCAGGAAAGGAGGCTCTGGGAAGGGTTTATGGCTCTCTGCAGCTGGCGCTGCTCCCGCGCCACAAGCGACAGGACGAGAGGGAACGGCCTCACGCGGGATACTTGGGTTGGACATGGGGAAGAAATTCCTCTCCCGAAGGCTTGTGCAGCGTTCAGACAGGCAGCGGCGGAGTCACCGGCCCTGGTGGCATTTAATCGCCTGGGGACAGGGTTCACTGGTTGGCGTGGCAGTGTGAGGTTTACACCCGGCATTCTGCAGCCTAAATGGTTCCGCATTCTCACTCTGCGATTGCATTCAGGAGGTTTTTCACCTTAAAACTCTGGGTTTCGCCGCGTCTCACGACGGTGGCGTTAAGGAGACTTCCTGGGCTAAGCAGTTGGCAGCAGCGCTTTGCTCAGAGTAATATCAGGACATGGATATTTATATATAGATGGATAAAGGGCATTACTCACCAGTCAATTAAAAGTCTGGGCAGCCAAATCACACCTCGGAGTAACCGTCAGCAAAGGGGAGCTATCCAAGGAATAGTTTAAAGCAGGAGTTTCCAAGGCAGAGCAGCGTGAGGTGCCAGCATCCACATCCAGCTGGGACCACATTGATCTTGGTCTGCAGAACCCACAGTGTCACAGAATGTCCTGTCTTGGAAGGGACCTTCAAGATCATCCAGTTCATCTTCTACTGTCCCAGGTTGCTCCAAGTCCTGTCCAGCCTGAGTTTGGACACTTCCAGGGATCCAGGGGCAGCCACAGCTTCTCTGAGTAACTATTTTACCTGCTGGTTAAATGGACAAAGTAACACCAGAAGTGACAGGAACACATCATTTTCCCCTCAGAAAACTGAAGTTTTATGGCTTACAGACAAAATATTAGTTGGTCAGGTGGGTGGATTTCCTTCAGAATTTCCCAACCAGATCAAATAAATGCTACCTAAAAATCAGAGAAATTCTTCTGGGTTGCCCAGAGGTCTGATCTCAGTTTGAAACTAGTTTGCACTTTAACACCAAACACATTCTAAATGAAGATTGAAGTATAATTTGTTTCATTTGATGGCTGTTTAAAGCAGATGCAAAATTAAATACTTAATGCAACAGTTGTGTCTGTTTCATTTCCATTTTATCTTCCTTTCGCAGGGTGGAGTAAACCTCAAATTTCTGCAGTGCCTCTCCTCCACAGATTTCAGAACTGATATTTTCACGGGGTGTCACAGTGACAGTCTCACCTGTAAACAAACCAGTGCCAACTGAATCAGCTCTGACCTTTTTCTATTCTATCACCATTAAAAAATGACATTAAAAATGTTTTGCTGCGGTGATAAAACTCCAGCTGTGTCTCACGCTTGCTTTAGAGGATCAAGTCTCAAACACGAGCTGACATTGTTAACATCTCTTCTCTTGTAAGTGCATGTTTTCATACAGGTCCTTTTGGAAAGTGACAGCCCTTCAGGCAAAGTTCGAGAGAGACTTTGAAGTCACCCAGCTTGGCTTTGTGAGGAAACAGCTTGGAAAGCGTGTACCTTCTGACTTAGAGCCTCGTGGCTTACCTACTAGATTAGGTTTCCCTATTTAATTGGCATTTGGGATCTGATCTTGCTCCTTGTGCTTACAAATACACCCAGCAGAAACTTTGGCTGAATTTCTTCAGTTCTGTGCCATTGCACTTCTGTGCCTACGTAACACTCCTCTGAAGGATGTGCTGGCCTGAAGAGAGGCATAACCCTGGCAAATCCCGCACAGAGATTGTGCTGCCTCAAATTGGGTCTGCTGGAGAACACAGTTCTTAGAATTTCATTCATGGCAAAGCGACTTCGGGAATGTTTTTAATTGTTTTTAAGCTGGTTCTGAGCGAGCCGTGGGAGCCCCGGGAATGTTCCTTTCCCGGCGCGGGATTCCCGGGACTGAGCTGAGGGCTCTGAGGGCCGGGCGCGGTGCGCGGGCGCCCCCTGGCGGCCCGCCTGCGACCTGCAGCGCCCCCTCACGGCCCTTCCCGCAGGCAGCCCCCGCCTTTCCCTGGATCACGGATCGCATCAAATATCCTGACTTGGAAGGGACCCACAAGGATCATCCAGTCCAACCCCTGACCCTGCACAGACACCTCAACAATCCCACCCTGTGCATCCCTGAGAGCATTGTCCAAACCCTCCTGGAGCTCTGGGGCTGTGACCTTTCCCTTCAGTGCCCAACACCCTCTGGGGAAGAGCCTTTCCCTGATACCCACCCTAACCCTGCCCTGACACAGCTCCAGCCATTCCCTGGGTCCTGCCCCTCCTCTTCCCCTCATGAGGAAGCTGCAGACAGTGATGAGTTCTCCCCTCAGAGACAATGCGAGGAAGCTGGAAAAATTGAGATAAAATTTTGTTTGAAGTGTGCTGGATGACAATGCTGATTTCATCTGTTATGTCCCACTTACAGCTTTGCTCATGTTCTGAAACCCCTCATCAGACAGGTCAATCTATTGCTCCTCATGGATGCTTGTGAGTCCTCTGTCAGATGAACCAGAGCTTTTGCTCTAAGAAGGGTTCCTGAGTAACCTGAGGAGCCAAACACAGCCACTCTGCTGACCTTTCCCTCTCTCCTTCACTGCTCTGGCCTAATTCTTCTTGCAGTTTCTGCATGTTGCATTTTGGAAGAGCTCAAATAACAACCCAGTTTATTTTTAGAGAAAACTCAATAGCAAGACCAAGCTAGCACCACATCATTTCCACAGAAGGACAGGCATTTAAGGAGACAAACATTTTCCCTTTTATTGTTTTCTTCTTTGCATCAACTCCTTTAGCAGGTTGCAGCAAAACTCAGTGTTTTTTCTTACCTCAGTGTAAATACCTCAGCTTTACCCACCTTAATTTGCAATCCTAGCAGCTGTTGATTGAATGCCACTGCTGCTGAGGGATGTCCTTCCTCACAGTGCCCCTGGAGCCCAGCAGAGCACTGACCTGATGTTCTCCCTGGCAAGTGCCCTTGTAGTAATTATGTTGAGATAGACTGGACTGGCATCACCACCAGTCCTTTATTAGGAAGCTTTTCATGCCTTCTTTCAGTGAACTTCTTTCTGACAACTCTAACCCTTCATAGGCAGCTTCACACAGCACTGACCCCTTCTCTCCTCTCTGCATGACTGGCTAAGCTCCAACCTGTCCCTTTCCCAGGCACCTAACCCTGTCTGTCCTTTGCATGTTCCTTACCTCCTCACACCACAGCCAACAGACTCCATTCCAAGCTCAACTCCAACTGGGGGCCACCTAACCCACTCTTTTATAACACCCAAACTCATTGGGCAGGCACAGGTGTTTCCACTCCTCAGTTTTTCTTATTTGTTTCTGTTTATTTTTGCTCCTGTGTTTCTTCATTTTAGCAACATTTGTTTTTTTCCTTTTAAGTTTTTTTCCTCCTCCCTGTTCATTTTATCTTGAAGTTTGTCTTTTGGTTTTTTTTCCCTTTTATTTTTCTTTTGGTTTGACAGTGTAATTTGCTTTATGATGTTGTTTTCCCAGTATGTCTGCCCAAATGCCTCTTCTTCATTCTTCAGGGTCTCTTTGCTCTCCCCAGGGGTGGAAAAGGGCTGGAAATTCAGGAGAAAAACTGCTGCTAGATGGCAGTGAAGGAGAGGTCAGGTCAAACACATCACACAGAAGCTTGGTCACTTCACAGCAGACATCCACAAGCAGATGTGGGAGAGGGAGAGGTTGAGCATCCTGCCCTCCTGGCCACAGGCTGAGGAAGCAGACTCTGGACAATGGACTCATTTCTTCCCACTGGCCTCACCACAAATCTCACTCCTTTGACTCATGGTTTCCCCAGGTTTATGGAAAGAAAAACAATCTGATTTTTGCAGTAGTATTCCAGTGCAACAAATAACTCAGTGGAGATTTAAATCTTATTTCAATTTGTTGCAAAAGATGTGCACTCCATGTGGCTTTTCACCAGCTCAATTTGATTCCCACAAAATATTTTAATCCTGCAATTTACCACTTTTTAGGACTTTGTTCTCCTTGAATCTCATGGGATTACATGCCAGAGTTTGCCTATCCAGTGGGAAGGCAACTACATTTTAGAGGCAGGCAAGTACATTTTCTGTGACTGCAGCCTTTATTTTATATGCTTTATATAGGCTTTAGAATCACATCCCACCAAGGAAACACCACTGTGGAGTGAGGGATACAACCAAATTGACTAAAGGAATAAAAGCAAGGCAAGTAAATTTAGGTCAAGGTGAGTTTATTGTCCATACAGCATCCCTAATCCCGCCAAAACACTTTTCTTAGAACCATCTTTAAACTAGTCAAAACAATAGGTTATTAATAAAAATGACAACACTGAACAAAGACCTTTTAAAAGGCAATCAAGACTACACCGTATCAGAGTCTTATCCATCAAAAACAACCTCGTGTACTTTCTAAATACTTTTGTTTACACTGATGTCTACTACCACACTTTCTAGCATCCCCTGACCACATAAACATCCACACCTCTTAAAGAGCACATTTGTGAGAGAATAACGTTGACTTGATATGGCATCACACTCAATAAAGCAAAAAAAAACCAAAAAAACCAAAAAAAAAACAACAAAAAAAACCAAAATAAAGCAAAAAAAAAAAAAAAAACCAAAAAAAAACCCAAAAAATTTTAAGAACAGAAACTGTGCAACCGAGAGTGATTTCTGAGGTACATGAGAACATGGTAATAAACATAGTGGAAAAAATCCAGTGGCCAGGTGGTTTGCTGAGTAATTAAGAGCTGTCCGATTACTCAAGCATAAATCATTGATTAAATAAATCATTGACATGGGATTAATGGTTATTTTTCTCTTTCACAAGCATGTTGGAAATACAAATAAATACATTATGAGGTGCTCCTACACTAAGGAACTCGAAGGAGGAGATCATCAAAGTACCATCAACAGGAAGCTGAGAGAGAAATGCTTTTAGCAACTGTACCAATCCTTTGGCACTTGGGAAGGCAGAATCAGAGACCTTTTCTTTTCTTTTTTAATCAATCAATTGGGAGGTTTACAATTTCTGCAGTTGGGGGGGGGAGAATCTCACACCTCATTTGCAGTAACAACACACTTCCTTTAACATCTGTTAAAACAGAGTACTAGGCAGTCATTTTATTCTGAAAGCTACTGTGAAAGCGCTCAAATTGTAGGGTTTGCATCCTTCAAGCATACAGTACACTGTAACCAGAGGGTTGGCACTTGCTGAGCATGGCACTGCAGCTGGGGACACTCCTCACCCTGGTGGGGACACTCACAGACCCACCAGGACCCCGCCGGGGACTGGGAATGCTGAGTGGTGCTGCCCCTTCCAGCACAGCTCGCCCTCATCCTGCTGTAGAGGAGCCAAACACAGGGGTGGCCCTCAGCCCCTGCCCCTTCAGTTCTGCAGAGGGGACACACTGTGGGATCATCCCTCTGATCCACAGTAGGATCATCCCTGTGATCCACAGCAGGGGTCATCTTTGTGATCCACAGCAGGGGTCATCTTTGTGATCCACAGCAGGGATCATCCCCGTGTTCCATGGCAAGAATCATCCCTGTGATCCACAGCAGGAATCACCCCTGTGATCCCATGGCCACTGTGGGACTGGGGTGAGCAGGAGGTTGGACAAAGAGCAGGGGCAGGCACCCTAAACCCAGGTCCTGCCTACACCTGGCCCATGGCACGGAGCAAACCACACCACTGTGATGGACGTGGTGCCAGCGCTCAGAGACGTCACCCCACCATCAGGACCTTCTGGCACAGCTCCCCATGAAGCCACAGGGCAGGAATGATCTGACCTGACCTGAACTGATCTGATCTGCATGTGGCTCCACAGTCTTGCTTCAACAACATCAGCTACTTTTTCCCTCCAGGACAGAGACACCGCCATGGAATTCCAGGTGCTCCCAACGCAGAACGTCGAGGTGGGAGGCGAGGCCAAGGCTGTGCCCAGAAACAGCTTTGGGGAGGACAGACCTGCTCACCAGTGGAGAGTCAATGCATTTTTTCCACTATGAAAAAGATACCAGAGACCAAAAAGGAGGCAGTGCCCTGCCTCGGCTGCTTGCAACCTCTCCCCAGCGGGTCCCGGGGCAACCAAACTGTCACTGTGTGAGGTATTGTGAAAATGGGAACCATTTCTTGTCCAGCAAACCTGAGGTAAGTATACCATCTTTGCAGGATGTGATCAGGAAGGAAGGAGATTAAAAAAAAAAGGAAGAAGAAGGAAAAAATAAAATAAAATAAAAAAAATAATCATGAACACGCTATTAGGGAAAAAAAAAACAACCTGTACAGGGCATTTCCAGTAAATCAAAGAACTCATCATATCTCCACTTAACCATCTACTTCAGGATTTGAAATTTAAGCAGTAAAATAATATATTATAAAAATGTTTATAAAATAGCAGCACACTCAGTGAAACAATACAGCTAAGTACTGTTAATGTGAATAAGAATGAAACAAATCATAGCTTCTTAGCAGCGCAAAAAAAAAAAAAAACCAAAACCAAAAACCCCCCAAAACCAAATAAACAACAAAACCTTAGAATCTTACTCCATTTTCTACCCTCATCTAGCCAAATAGGCTGAGTCCATACATATAATATTCTTCAAAGTAGCATGTTCTTTCTGGATTTTTGTGTTAAAAATGCAAACATTAACATTTCAACCAACAGCTTCATATTGGATATCTGCAAACTGTTAATACAATTGTGCAAAAAAAAAAAAAACAAAACCAACAAAACCCAAAAAAAAACAAAACAAAAAACCCCAAAAACAACAAATCAAAAAAACCAAAAGTTGCTCCAACTCCTTTGCCATCTAAATGCCTCTTTGTTACAGGTGGAGCAGGAAAATAAATTCAAGTACACTGAATACACCTTTGTAATAAAACTCCAAGTCATGCACCTCGATGTTTACCATCATGGCTGTTGCACCAGCAATTTTCTTTCCTTGTCCATAGATAAACACGCAGGTGGTATTAAGATCCTTCTGTGACACTGAACAATACAGATGGTCAGGCTTTTATCCGGAATGTCATGACAGGAATGTCATCTGAAGCGGGTGTTGGTATTTCCAGCAACACCGCAGCTAACCGAGTACACCAGATACTGGAAAATATTGACTATAAAAAGCTATACAAAGCCTTGCTTTTGTGACTTTCTTTTTTTTTTTTTCTTTTTTTTTTTTCTTTTTTTTTTTAATCTTTTTTTCGTTTTTTTCTTTTTCTTTCCTCGGCAAAATTGTCATAAACCATCTCATTTAATCCCTTAGGAACAATTTTCAAAGTGCTTTTCGAATGAAATGGTTTACAAAAACGCTCACTGTGGATCAATAAAGTTAATGAAATGCTGAAAAAGTGTGCAGGGGGGAGTGGGGGGGAAGAGAGATGAGGGAACAAACCAAACCTCATCTTCTTTAACACAGTGAGGGGCTATTACAAGGGAAGATGGAGAGAGCATCATTTAAATGTCTTTGTGGCCAAGCTAAGAAACTGCCAGACCTTAACATGGACACGAAGCATTAGCACTGTAAAGGAATATAATGCTTTTCCTGGATGATCCACCACATCTTGCAATCCAAAGGCTGGAGGTGGTCTGCCCAGCCAACAGGTTGGGATTAATGTGTGCATTCCCCCCACTGACCGTGAACACTTGGGAACTTTGGCTCGGCCCACGGCTGGGTGAACAGAATTGCCCTCATGCCAAAGATGCTGCTGTGTTTAGAATGAACCATTTCAGAAGGAAAAGTAGATAAAAAGTCAAGAAGGGCAGAGGGGAAGTTGGGGGGGAAAGAAGAAAAAACAAAAAAAAAAAAAGAAAAATAAATCAACTGAAAAAAAAAGCCCAAAAGACACCTGCTCTTCTGGCTGGTAAAATAAAGCATCTTCTTTCTTAGGTAGCAGCTACCACAGACAGCAAGAGTAAACAAAACTAACATACAGAGATCCAACAAACACTTCTGACTAATAACAGAGGTGACAGATAGCAAATCTCTTCTGCATTCAAAATGGTTCAATTGCTTCAGGGATCTTTTCCCACTTTGCCCTAAACCCCTTATTCTATTGCTTTGCAATCTAGTCAAGCCATAAAATCGCACACACGATTCCTTTCTTAAATCTAAAAAAGGGGTGTATGCACTAGTACATAATACACAGACAAGTATACTCTACTTTGTTCCCACAAATGCAGGCTTACATTGATCTAGCTACTTTGTATGCTTTTATAAGCATTTAATATCACTGATACATAATCAAATAGCAATTACCAAATATATCATGGGATTCCCTTCTGTAGAACATCACAGGCACCAAATGCTTTTTTTTTTTTTCATTATTCAGTTTTTGTACTTTTTTTTTTGTTTTTCTTTATAAATAAAAGAGCTTTAAATATGTTCTATGTGGGAGCAGATTAAAAAAAAATCACTCTAAAAATAATAACAAAAATAAAGGGTCTGGGGGAGCAAGCGTGACTTTGCGTGCTGATGTCCTCACAGGTTGATGTCTCTCACATCTGTGGGAGTGCTGGCCTGGTCCAGTTCATCCACTGTCTTGGAGGGATTGCTCTGCTGCTGCTGCTGCCTGACTTGCTGCAGGCTGTTCACGAGCACCGCCTCGATCTGTTCTTGACAAGCTTTAAGGCAGTCCTAGAAAAAAGAAAGCAAATTTATCGATTAGTAAAGATAAAGGTGTTTTGTGTTTTGCCTGCTCTGACGCGAATCAACCTTGAATTCTGGGAGGTAAACACTATGTACAAACTCCCTGGGTTAAACACTGTTCATGATGTATTTATTAGGCTCTAAATCTTAATATTTTACTGGTCTTTGATCAACAGAGAAGCTGTGACTGCCGCATCCCTGGAGATGTCCAAGACCAGGCTGGATGGGGCTCTGAGGAACCTGAGATAGTGGCAGGTGTCCCTGCCCACAGCAGGGGGGTGGAACTGGATGAACCTTAAGGTTCTTTCCAACCCAAGCCATTCCATGACTCTATGATTTATGTGGTTTTCTTGAGCAGGAACCTAAGTATAACAGAAAAATAATTTTTCGTTCTCCTGTGCAAGAGAAAAAAAAAAAGTTGCAATTTTATCCTGAAATAGCCTCCATGTGCTGTACCAAGATCACACAGACAGATGCACTTCATACAAAGCAAACTGATAAGAAATTGGAGAAGTTTTCAGGTCTCTGAATAATCATGGTGCTCTGGGGCTGATTTTTAACTGTCACACATTTGGGTCCCCTAGGCAGAGCCACAAAGGTCAGTTTATCTGTGAAAAATCACACAAGAGAAAATTCACACAAGCCCCAAACACACAGGTGCATTACTGAATTGTAGAATCATTTAGGTTGGAAAAGACCTCTGAGATCATTGA
>JAOTQP010000870.1:65522601-65545178 GCA_026413545.1 Cichladusa arquata | reverse complement strand
TTATCCGTGAAAAATCACACAAGCGAAAATTCACACAAGCCCCAAACCCACAGGTGCATTACTAAATTGTAGAATCATTTAGGTTGGAAAAGACCTCTGAGATCATTGAGTCCAACCTTTGAGCAAACACCACCTTGACAACCAGAGCACTGAGTGCCATGTCCAATCATTTTCTGAACATACAACCACTTCCCAGAGACCACTGCATTACAAACTACAGAACATTCAGAGAAAAAGCAGGGTACAGTGCAGCAACATAAATATGGGAGCCTGTCCATCAGGAGTCCCACAATAAACATGAAATATAAATACAGAAATAGATGTTCTTCAGGACAAGTCAGTGGGAAAGAACAAGTCAATGGGGAAAGAGTTCATCAAAAAGCAGTATGTTCTATGCAGCCTTTAATCCATTTGAATAAGAATTCTAAAGAACATTCCAGAGTTTAATAATAAGAAATGGCACATGAGATTAATTGATTATTCAGATTATGGCCGTGTGTTACTAGATTCAGGTATTAAAAATGTGAATCTAGTTAGGAGAAAATAGGAAAAAATATATATATTACCACTGGTTTTCATTCTTATTCACTATGGGATGTGACTGCAACACTGAGGAGCTGGGCTCTGACCAGCACATCCCTTTTTCTACACAGTACCTGGTTATTGGGGAAAGTCTGAAATATTCATGAGTGGAGGACTGATTTGTTATCCCAGCCTGACTGGGAAAAACACATCTGGTGAAGAGGATCTGTTCTGCTGGCAACGCTGACGTTCGTGATGGGCACAATTAGCTCAGGTGAGTAATGAACACCCATTTTTCTTGGCTACCTGCCAGCAGCTCCTGGCTGCAAAATCCTGTCCTCAGATAAAGAAAATCCCCCATTGTCAGCTAGGGAGGGCTTTAGGTCCATTGTAAGCATTCACCTGTGTGTAAGAGGGCAATGGCAACAAATCACTGTATGGATCAAGGCATTTTCAATTGTGGGGGCTCCAGTTTGGAGACTCTTCTAACAGATGACACTCATAATGTGCTTTTTTTGGGTGTAAGAACCTCTTCTTTTAAAGCACAGTTTGAAAGAACTGTGTCCTTCTGAAAAGAAGCCAGATTTTTTTAAAGCAATTCAGTCTGAAAAGCTTAATGAGGCAATTTCCTTGCAGGCAGGCTTGGGGAAGGAAGGGTGGTGACATGCAGAACATGAGGCTCCAGCATTTGGAGTCAGCTTTGTCTGTTCCTAAACACCCTCATGAAAGGTCATTTACACCATCACTTTATAGACTTCTGATGGGCAGCATGATGATTCATTTCAGGTAACCCATAGAGAAATGGGTCATTTCTGGTGTCTTCATTCTGTACATAAAATCTACAAAGTGGCCTCAACTGGAATTGTCACATGGATTTTATTTCATATGAGAATACACAGGCCACTGTGTATTATTTCTCTGGTCTACACTTAGGTTTTGAACTTAAAACCACCAAACTCCTTAAAACAAACCTATAGTAAAAATGATCAGCACACTGCATTCAGCATGAAATAGTTTTCCAAAAATTGTTGCTATTTGAATACTAAAGCTCCTTGGATGTTAAATCTCTCAGGTGAAAGGAAAAAAAACCCTAATTTCAAGAATTTTATCAACCCAGCTGTCACAGTGTGATAAGGTAAGTGGCTTTATTGTATAGATGAGGACATCACTGGAACTTTCTGTCAATCCAAAGTCAAGGGACACAATACAAAAAATTACTAAAAACCCATCAGGACAAACAACCTGGCCTTCCCATGGCACAATATTTTTAACCCCTCCAAGTTTCATGGGGATTTGCTGCACGTGTACATATTTTACTGGTGGACTTTCATTTTGCAAGCTCTAGATGGCTCTGACAACAGAGAATTAAGTTTTAAGAACATATCAAAGAAAAACTCATGAGTTGCATTATTTTCAACAAATCTTCCTTGAAAGAACACTATAATGCACTGCAGTATGACCCCAGATTTTGCAATACAAGGACTAGACCACTCCTTCAGAGTACTGGCAGGGTTTGCCTTTGTTGTTTTTATAAAAAACTTTTTAAACTGTGTGTCACATGGATCAACTTCCCCATTCTTCTATATGGTCTAGTAGTTTTAATGATTAAAATAGTTCTGGTACTTTCCATTCCATAGTTTTATTTTTACTTCAGCATGTAGAGAACTAAAAAGGCAATTAACTTTGGGGTTTCTTTTGTTCATTCTGAAACTCTTTCATCCTTAGGTGATTTTACTAGCACACTTGAAATACATTTGAAGGAAAAGAAAAGCTTTCCTGTGTCTGATGAGGGGCAGCCTCATGGCTGTGATGGAAATGCTGGCAGTGAAAATAACTGGAAGGAGGAATCAGCAGCTCTATGACATAAAAAACTTATTCAAGTCAATAATCATTGAAGATTTCAATTTCCATTCATGACAATCTTGAAAGAAAGCACAACCCCTAGGGAAGATCCTGCAGAATATTATACATAATTCACTTTCTTGAATTTTTCAACACTTCTGTGGTATACATGTGTCCTATACTGGCCCCCAGTTTCTAGTTTTAAGCTGGCATTTATGGTTCATTGGCAAGCTATGAGGGAAGGCCTCCCAGTCAACTCAACTCAACTCAACTCAACTCAACTCAACTCAACCAACAGGCTCTTGCTTTGCACTGGGAATGCTAAAATCCCAAAGCTGGGAATGCTAAAAAAACCTTCTGGCATTTTTGTGTTTAAGGGTGATTAGCTTTCCACATATATATTAATTACTTCACAAATAAGTGTTAAGGCCCCCAATCTCTTCCTCTTTTTAAAAACTAATTGCAAAAGGGAAATCAGAAAAGGATATTTTTTAGGTGCAGGGTCTGGGTTGATAAATAGAAAGGATGCTGGAGATACCCAAAATGACAGAACTCATTGCTCATGACTGTATGCACTGCTTGGATCATCTAAGAAAGCAGCAATCAGACATGCACTAAAGAGTTGGGATTTACATAAATTCCAGTGTGGAACATGTCATCTGTACTCCTACACACAAAAGCCAGCTGGATTCCTCCACTGGTTCACATTTAAGCCCCAATTCAGACCTCTCCAAAGCACATGCTTCATTGTTGACATAAACAGGGATTCCTTCCCAAAGTGGGGCCTTTGTGTGCTGAGCACTGGCCTTTACCTCACTGACCTTCTCCAAAGCAAGAGCCTGGAAAGCTGCTGTGGGAATATCTTATCCATTTACTGTATTTACAGTGATCTCACATCTAATGGAAGCAGTTAAAAACCAGAAATATTTTCCCTCCTGAATGTATGTTTTTGCTACTGTAACAAAGAGTATCAATCACAGGTAAGTGTCTATGTCTCTTTTTCCATCTGGAAGTACAGAAAATAGTAATTTGAAAAGGACACTTCATGTAGACTAACAAGGGCATTTCATTGAAAAAACAAAACAAATAAACAACAAAATGCAAAAATCTAATTCATGCCAGAGCTTCTCCACTTACTGTTGCCTCATTATTGCAATAATGCAATAAATAAGGTGACTAACATTAAGAAAATGAAATACAAGGCATTCTTCTCTGCATTTTTTTGGTCTTTTCAGCAGTTTTAACAGTGTCTTTTCTAGATTCAGTTCCACTGTTTGCTTCACCACTCAGTTTGTCTGGTTTCCTGTTGCTGCTGCGGGTATTTCTCGTTGCAAATAGGAGAGAACAATGTTTTCAGAACTGGGAAAAGAGAGAGTAAAGCCAACACACCAGCAATATGCAGGGGCAGATGCCATGATACTCCTTGCTCAGTGTGACCTGGGATCTCTGGTAATCTCTGCCAGGTAATGCTTTGAAGATGCAAAAAGTTGGAAAGGTGGAAAGGCAGAAAGGAGTGGGATTTTTGCTGTTGTAACAACCACTCTGCCTGTTTAGTGCAAAAGGGGATTTTCCAAAAGCTGGGAGGAGCTGCCTGCGTTACAGAGCTGCAGGAGCTGAGCAGGGATTCCCTGCTGGAGCCATGGGAGCTGCTCCGGAGCCATTCCTGTCAATGGACCCGACGGAACTCCGCCATGAGCCCGCGGTGTCACTGCATCACCCCATTGTTGCTACACACGCACAGCGCTCACTGGGGAACAAAAAGCTGAATGAAACGGAGCAGCTGCCAACTCAGGCAAAGACAACTTAGGAAACTATCTCATTCTTCCTTTCTCTAGGAGGCTATTTCGCCTGTTGTTTCCTTGCATACAAAATGCGGTCTGCAACAAATAAGGCAGGATAAGATACAGCGAGTCCTGTTTCTTGCTTCCAAAACCACAGGCTCTAGGCACTACAAAGGAGGGGATAAATGGTGTATGTGCTGTAGGGACAATGTTCAAATGTGATCCATTCAAGATAGATTTCCTTTTTTTTTTTTTAATTGCAGCTCTCAGTTCTTGAGCATGGTAGGTCTTCACTTCCGTTTCTGTGCAGAAATCTGCAGATCTTTATGAAGGGATGTCTCTGATCTTGGGAATGAAAAAAAAAATCCCAGCACTGACATATGTGGCACGTGTAAGTGGAGATATTTTAAATGCCATTTATTATGGATCCAGTCTTCAAAACAGCCCCACTCCACATTTTTAAGGGCTCACGGCCAGCTCTTTCGACAAGCCTTTAAAAAATGCTTGGTTCCTTGCTTTTTTTCTCCTTCAGACCCTTAAATATGCTTTAGATTTTCCAAACCACTCAATACACACAAGTTACCATCTGGGAACAGACTTCTAGGGATGACTTCTGCCCACATACCAGCATTGCCTCTGCCTGAAAACCTCTCCCTGGCTGCTGATGCTGGGGAGACCAGCTCTGGGTGTCATCCAGATGCAACCTGGATGGCTGCTCTTCCAGGAGGTGAGGGAATAGATTTACCCAAGAAAAGTCTGAAGCAAAGCAGAATATTGATTGCAAGGTTTTAAAATGTGCCCTACCCATGCAGCTATCCTTCCTCACATCCCGTAATTGTGCACAGCAGGGATGCTCGTATCCTCCTCCAAAGCAGCTGCCTCCACCACGGACAGGATACTGCTCACACTGGAGTGCTGGTCTGGGATGCTATGGGAATTCCTGACTTCCTGAGCTGTTTATTTTTCCTTTGCAATGACCCACCAAGAGATGCACAGGGAGCTCTGCAGCTTCCTGCCAGTAGGTCTGTTAACTCTTCGCTCACCAGCCTCTCCTCTTCAAGCAACCACAAAGGAAATGCTCGAGCCCCTGGCAGGAGCACAGACTGGAACATACAATCCCCATCCTGCAGAGCTGTGTGAAGTTAGAATCAGAGGCACAGAATGGTTTGGGTTCAAAGAGACCTTAAAGGTAATCTTGTTCCACCCCTCTGCCATGGGCAGGGACACTTTGCTCTAGACCAGGTTGCTCAGAGTCTTATCTAACCTGGCTTTGAACATGTCAGGGATGGGGCAGACAGTTTCTCTGGGAAACCTGTGCCAGGGCCTCACCACCCTCTCTAATTCTAATTCTAACTCTAATTCTAATCCTAACTCTAATTCCTAATCTCTTCCCAATATCCAATCTAAACCTACTTCCTTTCAGTTTGAACCCATTCCCCCCTGTCCTGTTACTACAGTTCCTGATGAAAAGTCCCTCTCCCGCTTTCCTGTAACCCACTCAGATGCTGGAAGGTGCTCTGAGGTCTCCACTCAACTTTCTCTTTTCCAAGCTGAACAGCCTCAACTCTCCTGTCCTGTCTCCACAGGGGAGCTGCTCCAGTTCCCTTTATCAATTCTGTGACCTGCTCTGAGTAGAAGGGGAGAATCCTGTCCCTCAGTTGTGTGGGATTAGCTCTTTGTGGCTCTTAGGGACAGTAACAATCAGAGAAGGCAGTTCAGATGCACCATGTAGAGCTACTTTCACTACCCTTCAGGCTGCTGAGCTTCTCCAAGAGCAGCTCCCTGCTGTTCATTTTGGTCAGTGGAAGGAGTAATGAAACCAGGGTTTGCCTGGCCCTGTTGCCACACTTTCTCCAGCCTGAAATTCAGCCCTCACCAAACAACCCAGGGCAGCTATTTATCAGAAATAACTGGTTATCCCTAAAATGACAGTGGCAGGATGCCTTGGATAACCCCATCTCAGGTCTGGGGCACTTCTCTGGATTCATACAAGAATATCCAACACCAACATGTTTTTGACAGAAACACTCGTGCTGGTTGTCTGCTTACCCAACAGCTGGGCTCTAAATTACGTGTTGTTTATTAATAATGTATTTTTGGTCTAATTCTTAATGAAACATCCATTAAAAGCATTCATTTTAGTTGTAAATGCCAAACTCCAGTCTCAGTTACACTAATGTGAATCTAAAATAACACCATTGATTTCAGCCTCCTGGTTAAATGCTGTTATTTCCCAGCAAATAGACTGCACCCTTAAATTATCATTATAAAACAGTGAAAGTTCAGAAAAGCTCACTGCACTTAAGTTGCATCAGGGTTTCATTACCATTCTTTCTTTTCATCTGCTTGCAGCTTTGAAGCTGAGATTTTTCATGCTTCACCTCAGACAGTGACATTTTTTGAAAAGCCAGTGGGAAAGTCCTATCATCTGTTTCCATGCTAAGCAATCACACACTCCAAAACAAAAAAAAAAAGCAGAAGCCCTGGCACCCTCTGGCTGGGAAGAACTCTTCCCCAGCTGCCTGATGGTTCCTGTGGGCTACCACGAGGCACTGGGGGCCAGAAGGTTTTTCCTCTGCAGAACTGTTCATTTCTGTGACTTCCCCACTTTTCTCCCACATGATGGTCCTAAAGCCCAGCAACTCTCAATTCTCCCTCTTCCCTAAGCCCCCACTGGAAAACAAAATCACTCACACAGTGACAATGAATTAAATTGTGCCCCTGCAGGAACAGCTCTCAGGCATCAGAAATTCGGAAGTGAGAGAACTGAAGCTCTTCATTCAACTTTAATTAAGTTCCAGTGTAAAATGTATTACAATAGTCTTTACTCTTTATTAACACAGCCTTGGGCCAGCTCTTACACAATCCAGACAGTACATTTTTTCCAACAGTACATTTTACACATGAGGCTGGTATTACTACCTATCGCTAAGCCTGTCCCATGCTTCTCTGAGACCCCATTTTCAGTTGCTTCTCACTGTCTCTCAAGCTCTATCATGTGAGATGAAAGCTTCCAGTCCTGGGCCCTTTTGTATTTTCACAATGCAAAATTCACAGAGAAAATACCTAGCAAAACATTCCTCCCAAAAATACACTAGTGACAGGACAAGGGGGAATGGCTCCAAAGTGACAGAGAGCAGGTTTAGATTGGATATGAGGAAGAAATTGCTCCCTGTGAGGGTGGTGAGGCTCTGGCACAGGTTGCCCAGAGAAGCTGTGGCTGCCCCATCCCTGGCAGTGTCCAAGGCCAGGCTGGATGGAGCTCTGAGCAGCCTGGGATAGTGGCAGGTGTCCCTGCCCATGGCAGGGGGTTGGAATGAGATGAGCTTTAAGGTCCCTTCCAACCCAGGCCATTCTGTGATTCTTTAGTTTAGACTTCAAGCACTCTGAATTGGAAATATTTCCTTTTTCTGTGTAAATCCAATTCGAATTAAAATAAATGGGAAACTCCAGAACTGCATTTGAAAATTAGGATCAATTTGATTGTAAGAAAAAAAATACCAAAACTCTCCCCTTTTAAGTAAAATGGACTAATTACTTCTTTTAACCAAATCACAAACACAAATCTTCATTTAACAATGCTATCACAGATGTAATAATGCCACATATTTACTCTGTGCATTAAAAACAATAAATTAGCACACATTAAGGACAGCTTGAGTTGTGTCTGTCTCATGTCCTGCCTTGAAATCAGCTCATTATTCACTTCCTCCAAGCCAAGAATTCTTAGGTGATACCTGAAGAAGGGCCAGAAGTGCAGTTTCAAGGTTGCAAGCACAGGACCAACAGCAGCACAACACCTGGTTTGCTTTATACCCCAGGCAATGCTGTCTGCTCACTCCATCACCCAGGGCTCCTGGGCAGACTCATCCTGCTGGATCACCAGCCTGGGCAGGCAAAACAGGCTCTCCCTACTGAGCCTGAATAAAAACTGAATTCCAAGAGATCAAGGAGCTTTGGAGACTCAAACCCAAGTTTTGAATCCACACCTGCAACTCACTCCCTGCACAAGCACCCCCCTCCTTCACTCCACTCAGCCTTCAGGATCAGACCCAGCTCCCCACTAGGCCCTGGGAAGTGAAAGGAGAAGAGGAATGTGGGACACTCACCACATCTGTGTTTGTGATCTTGGCCAGGAGGTCCGTGAGGCTGTCCCCATCATCGAGCTGAAGGCCACAGATGGCTGCTCCCACACTTCCAGTTGCTATCATTGATGGTGGGTACATGGCAAAGTTAAAATCTGCAAGAACAGATCTGGGAATTAGTCCAAGCCCAGACCAGAAAAGCTGCAAAACATCAGAGGCAAGCAACATAAAAAAAACCACACCCAAGAATAAAACCCGGGGAAGTAGAAGAAAGGGAAAAGTGCCACTCTTTTTGGTCCCATGGAGCTCATTAGTCACACTGCTCATCACAAGCAGTCAAAGGAGGGGGAACAGACCTGCAAATTAAAATGGAAATGCGGCTCAGTCTTTTATTCTCACTGATGCATAAAGTAAACCTGGACAATTTTTAATAGTCTCTCCTTAAAGAAAAGGAAAGAGAAGAAGGAGGCTTTCTGTAATTTATGTCAGAAATTTGGGTCTTGGTCACATTAGGCCTCTCTGTATAACCAGAAAACTAACTGGAATAAGGTATCACAAAGGCCCAAAATGAGATTTTTAGTCACGTCAATTTTTAAAGAGTTAATTAATTCGAGCATTTAAAGACCTGTCCAGGAAAGGGATTTTAATTAACGGTTCATCTTTACTACCTTAGCAATTAGGAAGTGAGAACACTTACAGCCCATAGCTATGAAATCAAAGAACAAAGATCACACTTGTCATTACTACTACTTCTTAATAAACAAGCTGAAAATACACTTCAGAACTTCTTCTCACACATCTGTCAAATCAGAAGAGAAATTGAAACAAAATCCTGTGATATTTATAAGGCAATTTTATGGTTTATGATACTGCCACAGACACTGGTTTATCAGCACTAGTTTATCTTGCTAAATACCAGATCTCCCATATCTTGATATATTCCTAAAATGAAACTTGGTTTGCAAGTTCTTTGGTTCAACAATAACTCATTAACAAACCTTTCTCCACCAATTTTCAGTATTTAGCAAACCTTTTTCTACCAGTTTTCAGCTGGAGGAACTGGAGTAGAAGGAAGAGTAAACCAAAGTAATACATAATAAGAAATAAACCACAAGCAATACATTCCATCAATAGAAACAGATTACAGAAAACTGCCCAGCTGCAGATCCCAAATCCCCTCTGTTCACAAATTCTGTAGCCCTGCTGATGTCTGTGTAACCACTGAGGTTTTAGACACATGGAGAGCTGTTCTCAGCCTCCCAAATTCAGAGCTGGCACGTACTTCAATAGCTGTGGAGACAGCATGTTCTTCTCCAGGCTGGAATACATCCCTGGGATTGAAACAGTCCAGTAAGAATGGCACTTGGGACACAACATTCACCCAGATGGACCAGAAGGGGGGTGGTGTTAGAAGTTGGGAGACAAAAGGAGCAGTTGAAAACCTGACATGGATTTTTCTGTCTCACAAAGCCACCAGGAGGTTCCCACCTGCAAGCCCAACACTGCACACTGCCTCCTACCAGACATCACACTCTGACAGACACTTTTGAAGGGCAAATTCCCACTGGCTGAAGCAAGGAATATGGATGCCATTATTATAAAAATAGTAATTTATGCACTATTGTAATAGTAAAAAAACCACTGTACACAGGAAAGCTGATTTTTGAAATTACATTGCCCCCCACTAACGAGTGAGGCAACAGGAGAACCTTGACTACCAAATTCTCAGTGCAGGACATAGCCCTGAGTATGCTGATCTCAGCACATGGGGAGGGAAGGGGAATTACACTTCCATGAGGAGGAGCTGAGGGAGGAAAAGAAGCTCAGGAGGGACCTTCTAGCTCTGCACAACTCCCTGACAGGAGGGAGCAGCCAGGGGTGGGTCAGGCTCTGCTCCCAAAGAACAAGGGACAGAACAAGATGAAAACAGCCTCAAGTCATGCCAGAAGTGGTTTTGGTTGGATATTAGGAAAAATTTCTTCAGCGTGATCAGGCATTGGACCAGCTGCCCAAGGAAGTGGTGGAGTCACCATCCCTGGAAGTGTTCAAAAAACATGCAGATGTGGCACCTGGAGTCGTGCTGGGTTAGAGTTGGAGTCCACGACTTTGAGGTCTTTTCCTAGCTTAATGATTCTATGACCAAAATCATTTTCATATTTACCCCACATGGATTTATATAAACACACAGAAGGGATAACCACACCTCTAAGCTGGGAAGCAACTTCCATGTTTGGTCTTGGACGTACCAACCATCTCTCACTTATGCACGGGAACTACAGGCAACAACTGACTTCCCATAATTTTCCCCTCCCTGTCCAGAGTTTCAGGCAGGATGCAGGAAAAAGGTGGTGCAGGCAGAATGGGCTGAGCCAAGGGCAGAGCTCCACCTGCCCTCCGAAATTCCTCGTCTGGCATCACAACCTCGGCGCTATCCGAACGCCGGTGTTCTCGCGGCTGATTTCAGATCCACTCCCACAAACTGTCTTCCTGGGAAGCTGAATAAAGAGGCACAGTGTCCCTGCCAACCAGCACTGCTGTAGGTCTGCTTCCACGTGGGGTCACATGCGAACATTTCTATGCCCAATAACCTTGTTAGCTCCCTTAATGTCATTCATAATGCAAATGAGACAGCCAGCGAATGGCCAGAGGCCCAGAGTGACTAAAGCTCAGCATCCAGAAAGTCTTACATTGCCTCTAGCTCTAAACTAACTTCCCTCCATAACAAGCACCATAAACTTGGCTATCAAAGCTACACATGCCCAGTCTTTGTTGTACAACAGGCAGCGATTTGTATCACTGGCTTCTATTTTTAGCATATTAATTAACTACTGCAACTGGTGAGGCAAGTGTCTCCAACTGGAGAGTGTGGCACCATTGTCTGAAGTCATCACCTCATCTCGAGCTATTGAAAATCATGGCAGTGACCCTCCTGCTGATATGAATTTAACCTGACATGCCCACAAAGGAATGGGGGGTGGTGCACCAATTTTGTGCACATGGTTCTCCACATCACCCTGGACCCTATTAGTGTGGAAAGAGCTCATTGAAAGAAAAGAAGCCACATTGTGCTGGGCCACCTAGAGGGTTGAATAGAAAAGGCTGAGGAAAAGAGCAGGCAGCGCAATAAAGGCCATAATTAACATATTTCCATATTCAAGCAAAGCAATAACTACGTGAAATGTTTGTCAAGGTGCAATGAAAGCATAAATATTAAGTACCATATCTGAGGGGTGCAGAACCACCCCCCCCCCCCAGTCTCTTAGATTCCATTGAGAAATTCAAAACAAGCTTTTTTACATGCTATTTTCAATTATAAACCTCTATCTCTGCTTCTACCATGACAACAAGACAAGCCTCGCCATCCTCAATCAGTTTTCACCCAGGTAAAACTGTCCTCCTCCAAATCAGGTCCAAAAATTTTCCCTGAGATTAAAAAAAATTTAAAAAAATGTAAAGGGGGGGCACAGAGAAAAAAGGTGGGGGGCACAGAGAGAGAACCTAAAAATGGGAGCTGAAAACATATGCAAATTCTTGTAGAAGATGATGAAACAGGAAATTTTATAAAAAGCTCTTCTCCCTGGACACCTGAAGCAAGGCTATGGGCTAAATCCTTCTGCGTGCAAACTTGGTTAACACGCACGCCGAGCCTGCATCTAAAGCATGGCTCTGACCCTAACTTTGCTGTGATTTATAGGTTTATAACTGGGCTTGATGATCTCAGAGGTCTTTTCCAACCTAATAGGTTCTGTGATTATGGCATTCCACGGGGAAAGCACAAAAGAGACTCGTTATAAGTTAGAGAAGCAGTGCCACAGCATGCGGTCTATGAGAATCTAAGCATATGAACATGTCAAGGGAAGACACTGGATTGTTAGAAAGCAAAACTTGTTTTACTTTCTATTCCCAGGCAATAAACACTAGAAACCATCCCATCCCCATTTTAGCATCACCTATTTCCCAAACAACCTCAAAAACAAGTGACCAGCCCTGCACAACCCCACCGACTCCAGCGCTGGAAATAAAAAAAAAAGGCAGCGCAAGAAACAGCACCCTCTGAAACACAGCCACCTGTGAACCAGCCAGGCAGAGTCATCAAGCAAATTCAGGGTACCCTGAGCCTGTCCCCCACTTTCAGCCTGGAGCTGACACAGCCAGGGCACTGGGAGGTTTTTCTGCCAGTGGAGCACACGTAATCCATGCCGAGGTTCCAAGGCTGCAAGCGCTGCGGCTGAGCTGTTCTGCTGGCTCCCTCCCAGTCCAGTGGTCTTCACTACCTTCAAGCCAGGAAAATGCAAGGCTGACAGTCAGTCCAAAGCAGAAGGGAACTGGAGGAAGGAACCCAGAGAGGTCCTGCAAGGGGAAGCCTTAACTTGCAGCCAACAAATAAAACCGTCGGAAGGAGAAGAGCACTGACAAACACCCAGGCTGGACGTGCTCAGTGTGTCAAAGTCAGGTGGGGGAACTCTACCTACTAAAACAACCCATGGTACTGATCTGGCTGCTGGTTGGGCTTTTTTTCAGCAGCCAGTTTTAATCTCTGTAATTTGATAGATATTTATTTACAGAGCTGGAAACTGCTGTCTTTACAGAGTTGGAAACTGCTGTCGTAAGGAAGGTAATTCTTCCCATGGTGGGGGGAAAAAAAGGGAGGAAAAAATGTATGTTACCTCCATCAGGAAAACAGGTATTGATACATTAAAATTATACAGATAATGGTCACAGCCAGCCTTGGACATCAGCCAGCCAATGCATGTACTAAGAAGACAAGCATGGATCTATATTTAACTATCTAAGTTTAAAAGAGAAGTCTAAGATAAACAATGGAAGTAGTGAATTTAATTCTTGTCTGCTTTGATCCAAATGCAATTCCAGGGTCAGTGTGGTACTCTTTTTTCTTTCTAATACAGTTGATTGTTATTTGCAATGGCCATTTTTTCTCTTGCTCTTGTATTTCTCCAAGACACTGCAAATTTTCCTCACATTAACTATTTCTGTTTTTAAAGGCAAAACCAGATGACTCTTCAGCCCTTCAAAGCAAACACAAAACTTTCAAGTAAACCAGGATGCAGAAGTGCTTCCATCTTTTGAGTAGGTGGGAGGGCAGACATCTAACTCTGATCCTGAACTACTGTAAAGCAAACAGCATTTGGCCTTAATACAACTGAAATATCCTAAGTGTTAATGCTTCATCACAACCATCCAAGAGAGGAAAAGACAGGAAAACACGCTGAACAACCCATGCAAAGCAGAGGAGCACTCACAACAATATGCTCATTAGCTGATGGTAAATACTACTGTTTGCACTGGTTATTATTTGCACTTATTTTACACCTTCCTAACCAAGGATTAGGATGATGTCAGTGCCTGAACCACCAAAATGTAAGACCTGCAGCTGGTAGAATGGAGGGCAACTCCTCAGGCAGCTCCAGAGTGATGCTAGCTTGTATCAGCACATGCTCTCTTTCTCCATTTCTTTCCACCTCCTCTTGCCAGACTTGTCATGAAACATTCCCAAGGCCCTGACTATTTGCTGATGGCACTTCCTTGGTTCTTATGGCTCCATTAGCTGGAAAGCTCAATATATTGGTATGAGCTGCCTCTCCCTGGAACAAGCAAGAGCCTTCATTTGTCTAGCAATAAATTAGTGCAAAGTATTATTTTAAGAAGCTCCTGCAAACGCTGCCACTTTGCAACATGTATTTTATTTCTTAAGACGTTTACATAATGAAACCTCTGCAGGTTTCTTTCTTCTCCTGTGCAAAGAACAGGTCTCAAATAAACCTTGTATCACACTTTGCAGACTCCAGTAACTTACACTGGATGAAAAGGGGATGCAGAGTAGAATTGCCCAGCAGGAATGCTGAGGAGCAAACAGGCCTCATTCTGTGTGGTCATCCTTAGACCATTACCAGGGTTGCAGACCTCATCTTGCAGTCTTTGCTCAGACAACACTCCCATTGACTTCCACAGAAGTTCTGTCTAAAGAAGGATGCAGGATTTGGCCCACAAGTTGAAAAAAGCCTTCTCAGCTTTCAAGTGTAGATGATTAATGTCCCAGAAACAGTGGGCAGAGGTTTGGCACACCGTATGAAACTGATTTAATGCTGACATTTTCTGCTCTTTCTCTGCCTCTGTGCTGACACAGGCTCTGAGGCCTGAGATGCTGGACCCACCATGGCACATCCCACCTGCCACAGGACTCAGCTGAGGCACAGAAAACACCACGTCCAGGGTTTTACACAAGCTGCCTTCCATCTCTGCAAGTCTGCAAAGGTTTTTGCTTCCAGATTTTGTTTGCCACTCAACCAAAATCCTGCAAGGCTCTTCACTGAGATTATTGTCTCCATTACAGCTCCTCCTTCTGAAAGCCTGTCATGGACAGGCCACTCTTCCTCAAAAACCAGTCCCTTACAGGCCCTCACATAAAAAGGGACATCCTGAACCATGTACATGGCATGTAGAGCCTCTGAGAGTGTAACACAAGGAAGAAGTTGTGCATCTGTGACTGAACAAGCTGCAGGAAGAAATGATGGGCACACTGAAGTGTAAGGAAATAAAGCACAGTTCTCTTTCCAGCAGCAGCATGGCAGGCTCTGCACACACCTCTGTAACCAACCACTGCCCTCTCCCACTCCTTCCAGGAGTGATGTCCTGGCCTGGAGCTCAGCACAGGCAAAGGACCAACCCCTGAGAGAACAGGGCTCCAAGGCCCTGCCACCCTCAATGTACAGAAATTCTTCCTCATGTTGAGGTAAAACTTCTTGTGTTTCAGTTTATGGCCAGTGCTCCTCATCCTGTCACTGGGCATCACTGAAAAGAGCCTGGCACCATCCTCTGACACCCTCTTTGAGATATTGATACACATTTATGAGATCCACTCTCAGTCTTCTCTTCTCCAGACTAACCAAGCCCAGCTCCCTCAGTCTCTCCTCATAAGAGAGAAGCCATAAACGCAACTGAAAGGCCCCAAATGCATCCTCTTGGTGCCTTGAAAATTCAGAAACCTTCTGAAGGAGATTTTGGCTTGCACAGGAAGCCACCAGTGGGATAAAGCAACAATGATATGGTGACAGATCAGGCTATGCCAGTGCACAGTGTCCATCTATGCACTCTTACTGTACAGTGAGCTGGGGGAAAACGCCACTTCCATGCCCTCCTAATGGAAAAGGAGACCCCTGAAACCTTAGTGAGTGCAGAGCAGTGAAAGAGGGAACTCCTTATTCAGAGGACACACAAGCTTCTGTCCTGCTCGCCAGCCGTACGTTCTGATGGGACCAAGGGCAAAGAGGGAGACATTCCAGTTCCAGTCATGCTCATGTGAATCATTAATCACTGCAAGGACTAGGGAGAGGCTGTGGGTTTATATCCACGCAGCTTGCTTCAGGAACTGGGCTCAAAAAAAAGGCAGAGAAACAGAGAGAGTGCCAAAGTGACCAAACATGACTAAAAGGAATATGCAGAAGAACAGAGTATCACCTCCTTTTGGGGAGCATTCAGATTGAAAGAAGAGCAGGAATGAGTATCACAGTGATCCTACACATCCAGCACAACACCCAGTAACTGTTCATGGCTGCTTCCCTCTTCATTTGCTGACACTAAATGCTGCAGGACTGACATCAAAGCGAGCTCTGTACAGGCAGGGAACACCTGGGAATCTCTGCTATAACATTTTTGCTGAGAAATTAAATGGAGCAGTTGGTGAAGAAGAACTAAGGCTAGGGGAGAAAAAGCTCAAAACGTGCCAGATTTTGCACAATACTTTAAAGAAGAAAAGTACTTGAATGCAGAGAAAGCTGTGCTGAGATGAATCAGGAAATAGAGATTCACTGCTGTGCTCCAGACCAGAGCTATTAGCCAGGCAGCCAGGTCAGGTCTGGGAATAGTAGAGTCAAACCCAGGCAAAAAACACACATGGGGAGCAAGGGAAGAGGGAGCCACATGTCAGAGGAGGTCCTATTGCTGAAAGGAGGCAAATGGGGAAATGAAACACCAGGCTTAACCCAGTCTGGCAGAGAGCAGCAGCTCTGAGGGAAAAGGAGAAAGAAGAAACAGAGAGGCTGATGAGAGCTCTGCAGCAAACAGGACAAGAAAAGGAAACAACAACTGGATCTGGAAGGAAGTCTGATGAGAAGGGGCTTTTCTTCAAAGAGTGGCAGTGAAAGGGAAATTCTGTAGTAACAACAACATTTCCACAATGGAAATTGAGGCAGCAGTTCACAGGTAATGTGGGAATGTGGTATTGAGTGCCTGGGTAAGATCTCTGCTTTCAAAATGAAAAAGTTTTGTGGGTCTCCTCAAAACTACACAGTGGTCTGTGGACAATGGGATGAGAAGAAAATCTCCAGCCAGCACCACAGTGCCCTCACTTTTGGGAAGCTCTGTACTCAGCAAGTATGTATTTGACTTTTAAGAGAAGAAAATCTTGACTTGGTGCCTCTTTAAACTCCACACAAAGGACTTCATTTCGTGCACTGGAGACATATAACATGAGAGGCAGGTCACATGGGGGACACACATGAGGGAAAAGCATGACTGGGCTGAGGGCTGGAAAGGGGGCACTGCTCTGGATCTCAGTAAAAGGACTTCTGGAGCATGGAGCTAACCACCAAAGAATTCACGGAGTGGAAAGAAGCCATGGACTTTGGAGACTCTTTCACAGCCCACAGTCTTGCAATGGTTTGGTTATATGGGAAACTTTAAGGGAAAAGGATTGTGGACCAGAATTTGAGATGCAGGAGTAGGAAAAGAAGGGAAAGTGAGCATCATGGCAACCAAAAAGTCAATTACCCAAACACAGCCCATATACAAATCTCTAAAACAGATCAACTGAGGTAGGAAGAATTGGCCAACTTTGTAAAAGTAGTCACTACATCTTAAAGACCAAGAAAAGCAGACGTTCAAACCCAAAAGTTGCACCCAGCCTTCCTTTCCCCTCTGCAAACATGCAGGCAGAACAATTCCTATCACAAAGGACTAGGTATGTCAAACTGGTGAATTCAAACACTGAGCCATCCACTACTAGATAATAACTCTGGAAAACACTGCATGCTGTTTATCTAGTCCAGGTCTAGCTCCTAAAAATTAGCCCTACCATTAACCCTTTGGATGAAAATTCAGAGTACACTCATTTTGTAAAAGTAACTGAGGGAAGAAAAATCCAAACAACAAAATAACACACATACAAAAATCAGTGTTTTGCAGACAGATCAAAATTAAAAAGCCTGTCTTCCACAGAGGGAATTATTCTCATATAAATCTTCAGAAATTGTGTTCAGCTGTATGACAAAAAGAGTGTGCAATGGTTCCCTATGAAACACAGTAGTTTCATTGCTTTCTTGGGGTGAAGCTAGGAAAAAATCCATTTTTTTAAAAGTAATTACCTTCTAAACTGCCATTCCCTATGCTCCAGGGATATGGTAGTACCACATAAATGTTAAAACACACAATTTTACCTTTTATCTAGACAGCGCCCAGTTAATGAGAAGTTTATGAACACATTCATTCAGTGCATTAGCTCAATATATTTTGGGTTAATGCGCCATAACAGCTTCTGTATTTTGAGCTGTCCCTACAAATGATCCATGGCCCTCTAAAAGAAGCAAAGTAAAACCCAGGATGGCTAATCCAGCCTTACAAAACTTCACTTCAAAAGCACCACACACCTCAGCTGCACTACAGGTCACTACTGCAAGAATTCTGTCCTTACACGGTTTTGGGGCCTTACTCACAACATCCTTTGCAAACAGCCCCATGGGATTTAATTCCTCTTTCCACATCATGTAAGGATGGAACCACCAGGAAGAAATCTGCCCTTCCAAGCCCACCATGCCAGAGCAGCTTGAGCCTACCTGTGGCACAAAGGGCGATGAAGGTTTGTGCATGCTTCCGGATCAAAAGCAACTTGTCTTTAGGGAGAGGCACCTTCCTTAGGATGTGTTCAATGAAATCGTGTGGGGTGACAGCTGCAAGGTTCCACTTCAACTTCCCCAGCACCACCAGCTCCCATTCCTGCAGAGGGGCGACAGGGAGAGCAAAAGAGAAGAAAAGCCATAAGCAAGCCTGTGAAAAACCTCTGCTTATTTCTTATTATAACTTTATCAGTGCTGAATTTGTTTTGCTCAGACCCTTTTTTCCATACGCCTCTACTGCTTTGAAGTTGTTGACTTTATATTCTTTTTTTTTTTTTGAACACCAGAAATGTCAGGCTCTACTGAAAATAATGAGACCTGGCAGCTCCTGCCAAGGTTTTACTTTTTTTTTTTTTTTTTTTGTATCCAGTGCTGAATGCCCACCCAGAAGTTTAGCCTGCAATTAGATATTGCCAAGGTCACTGTGGTCCTTTCCTAGTAACTTCTTTTAAATGGCTATAGTCCTCACTTTATAGCCATTTAAAGCCCTCAGGACAGCCATGCACAAAAATAACCTAGATATACATTCCTTTTTTCAAAACTGGGGAAGTTGGCTTGATGGCATTCACTCCCAAAACTGTACTCCAAAGGTCCTGCAGATAAATCTGACGGTGCTTAAACTACTCCAAGACAGGCTCTGCAGAAAGGAAACGCACACAACACAGCCAAGAAGTAGCCTGTGTAAATTATCTGCCAGTAAATCATGTAGGAGCCATTCCCAGATTCTTTGCACGCCCAAAACTCCCACTGCAATCAAAGGAAAACTTGGGCGTGTACGTAACTACCGGCCATTCCCTGGAATGGGATTCCATGTGCAAACAGCGCCGGATCACCAGATCCAGCCAGGGGGTGCATGGGCTGCCTGCTTCAACATTTAAACCGAGTTCTGAACACCTCACAGTGCCCCACAGAGCGAGCAGAGCTCAGGCTTCCAACTCGCATTTGTCTCATCCATCAGCTATTAGCCATTAACTAAATTCCACGAGCTGGTTCCCGAGTCCTGATGATGCCTGATGGAGCCCCACGTGGTGGGGAGCCCCAGCTGAGCTCACAGAGCTGGCAAGTCAGGGGGAAAAAAAAAAAAGTCCTTTAATTTTGCAGCCGCAGAGACATCAACCAGCGTTGCTGAGAAACCATAAACATGGACCCCACAATGCCATTTCTGCAGTCGTTTCCCTGAATAGATGCCCACTTGAACAGCAAGTTGCTTTCCTACAGGACATTCCTGCTGGATTATGACAGAGCCCTCCATGGCCTGAAAAGTCTCACATATATGCAAAAGGCTGCAAAAACCAGATGGGGTTTTTTCATTTCTCAAGGAAACCTGCAAAATGTTGGAACATAAGGGTGATTACGTGAACTCAGGCCTGCTCTTCCCAGCACTACTGATGTGACAGGTTTTGAGAGAGAACAGTCAACCCAGAGGACCAAATACAAGGAAGCACTTTAAACACATGCATAAATCCACGTGGCACAAGAAGGTAGGGACATCACTGCATATTTGCACATGGGGGCCATGGCACTTCCCTTGCCCATCTGTGCCACCAACAGGACACCTTGTGGCCCTGACAGCCAGGCAGAGTTTGAGGGCAAGGCTCTTTAATTCAGTGGAAGCAGGAGCTATCAACCCCAACCCCTCCCCAGGGGGAATTCCCAGTGATTCATAGGAAAAATTCTCCTGCAACTCAGATGGCTGCAGCCATCTCTCTGACCTAGCATCCATGTCACCAAGGGGCCCTGGTGCACGTTCAGTGCTCATCATGATGTACACATCACTTATTTCCTTCAGTAATTATCAATTTGCTTCCGCTGCACCTGAACTGAGAGAAGCAGCAGATATGAGGTGGTTTAACTGAGCTGTACCACACAGCATGGGTCAGGTTGGAAAGGAGCACAGTGGGGCAACCTAGTGCCACCTCCCTGCTCCAGCAAGGAGCACAGGGCACAGGGCTGTCTCCAGACAATGCTGGAATATCCCCAGCGAGGGAGAATCCACATAATCCAGACAATCTATTCAGTGCTTGATCACTGCATAGTGAAGAAATTCTTCAAAGTGCTCAGGTGGAGCTCCTTGGATATCAGTTGGTGTCCAGAGATGACTGAGCATCCTGGAGCCCCCTCGGGCATCCCAAGCTCCCCTGAGCATCCTGGATCCCCTCGAACATCCCGAATCCCCCCCGAACATCCCGGGCTCCCCCCCGGTGCCGGCACCGCCGCGTGTCTGCCGCCAGGTGGCGCCGCCGCGCCGCCCGCCCGTGCACGTGCGCCCGGCGAGGTCCCCCCGTGGGGACAGCGGGACACGGCGGGGACACGGCGGGGACACGGCGGGGACCGGCCCATCCCCGGCACCGCCGGCCCCACAACCGCCGGCAGCAGCGCCGTGCCCGCGGACAGGCGCGCCGTGCGCATGGCACTGCCAGGCGAGGACAGGGATGTCCCCCCCGCCCTCAGCGGTGACCCCCGAGACTCTGTGGCCGCTCAGAAAAGCGTGGCTTTTCCCACAAGGGTGGCGAAGTGCTGGGTGCGGTGCCGCACAGGAAGGAGGAATTGGGGCTGCTTACCAGCAGCTCTTGGGGTTTGATGGAATTGTCCGTGTATATGCACAGCTTCTCGGCTGTGAGGGGGATTGTCTCTTTCAGCTTGGAGGCCAGGAACATGCACACCGCCCCCAGCAGCTGCAGATGGCACTTCCGAGTGGGCACCACAGCTAAGAATCTGTCCAAGTAATTCATGGCCAGAGGGAAAACTTCTTCTTCGCACTTCTGCTCTTCGCAGACCTGCAAGGGAGCAGCGTGGGGAGGGAACGATGGGGCGGTCGGGGGGAAAACAGGGATGGGAAGAGAGAAAGAGACAAGGAAAAAATAAATAAATAAATGAGTGAACCCACCAAACAGACCACTACTTCCCTTGCTTTTGCTCCTATTTTTGTTTCCCGGGGAGCTAAATTTTGGGGGAGGGGGAGATCTGTGGAGAGGCTGGGAAGGCTGTCAATCGGCTTTCACATTCCTTTAGTTCATTCAGTAAGAAATGAATTCAAGACACTGTGTGGGAGAGCCGAAAAGCCCCATCCAGCAGCAAGCGAGCAGCCTCAGACTCTTTTTTTTTTTTTTGCGACCCAATTTTTCTTTTTTTTATTTCGTCATATTTTCAAAAAATCGATAAAAAATATCAAAACTTCCCCGGTGGTCCCGGTTTTGGGGCTGGCGGCATCCCGGGACGATCCCCTATCGTTTCCGACAATTGTAAAAATTCCCCCGCCGGGTGTCCCCCAGCCCTGCGCCCCAAATCCCGCGTTGGGGGGGAAGGACGGGAGACATAGCGAGGGCGAGGTGGGGTGGAGAGAGAGCCCGAGCCGCCTGGATCCTTTTAGCAGGCAGCGAGCAGCAAAATTCTTTTTAAAAATTTACCAAAAATCGGAGCCGCGGAGAAAAAGCACAAATCGCACATGAAAACCAAGCGGGGAGTCTGGGCTTTCCAACCCGCGGGGTTGGGCTCGGCAAAGGTCCCCCCCAAAGGAGATGCGAAGGGGCAAAGGATGGCTGGTGGGGGCCAGCGCAAGGCAGGCGAGCCTGCGGGGCTGCGGGCCCGCTGCCGCCGCGCCGGGAGCCCCGGGGCGAACAGGGGGGCTCGGCGCTCGCCCCACGGCCCCGGCACACCGGGGGTCCCGTTCAGCGGGGGCGGGGGGCACGCCGAGCCCCCCGGGGAGGAGCGGGGGCAGCCGGGCTGGGCGGCTGCGAGCAGAGCCCGCATGCAGCGCAACATGGCGAGGAGCAGGCACGTCCTCCCCGCTGCATACGTGGGCACGGAACCACGGAACCCCGGCCGGGCAGAACGCGGGGCGCACGGGGCACCCCCCGATCCTCGCCCTGCCCCGGGCGCCGCTGCCTTTTCCCAGGAATGCCTCAATCGCAGGCGCTCCCGGAGGCGGATTTTCTTCGCTTTTAATTGCAATGACTTTTACAACTCTCTCTCTCTCTCCCCCCCCATCCGACACGCCGCGCTTCCTCCCCTCCTGCACCCCGAGCCCCCCGGAAAGGGCGATTCCCCGGCGGGCTGCCGGTGTCCCCCGCGCCCCTTCCCGCACCGGAGGGGCAGCGACAAGGAGACGCCACCCGGTGACCAGGGGCAGAGGGGCCGGGTGTACGAACCTCCAGCATCCAAGTGGCCACCATCCTCCTCATGAAGGGCTGGATGTCCTTCTGGACGCACTTGAAGTAGGAGCATTGGGGCAGATACCTTTCCTCTATGGTTAGTAAGTTGTGCAAAACGCGGTCGTCGTAGAGCAAGTTCGGGTCAGGCAGAGCTCTCCTCATGGGATCCACCTCGCAGCACAGCAGCTCCATGTTTCCAAAGAGATCTCCCTCTTTCTCTGATGGGAGAGGTTTTTCCTTTTTTTTTTTTTTCCCTTTTTTTTTTTTTTTTTTTTGGGGGGGGGAAGG
>JAOTQP010000870.1:65497829-65518117 GCA_026413545.1 Cichladusa arquata | reverse complement strand
CTTTTCTTTTCTTTTCTTTTCTTTTCTTTTCTTTTCTTTTCTTTTCTTTTTTTTCTTTTGGCGTAGATATTTGAAAGAGCCAAGCACGGTTCTGATAAATTACAGGTATGAACCACTGATATCTATTTCACCATATGATAGAATCTGAAGGTGACAATCCCCCTCCTTCTCTTTTTTTTTCTTTTCTCCTCACTGCCTATGAATCAGCTTCCTTTTCTTCTTAAAATGGCTTTGCTGTTAACCTCTTGCATTCCCTACCTGATGGCATGTTTGTATCAGAACTTAGTTCAAGAATGGCTTCAACATTAAATGTACAGGTTTTTTTTTTTTTTTTTTTTCAGGCTGTTGACAGAGATCAATGAAAGACTTTCTGTCCCCAAACCTTCAGCTGATCTCCAATTTTTAAAGCATCTTGCTGTGACATAGCTTCCTTCCTTCCTTCAAAAGCAATGCTCAGTCTTTTCTCTGTGGTCTCTCAGGTGGTTCTGCTCTTACTGAAACAAATGTGGAGCTTCAATTCCATTTTATTTGCTTTCTGTCGACACTGAGGCAAAGATTTTACATTTCATACACGTGTAACATACCCAGGTCTATACAAACAGGGAATAGGAAAGGAAGATGTTAAGAGAAAATTGCTACTTTTATGGGGATTTGGGAAGGGCATATCTGAGTTGTCTTAACAGTGCTGTGAACTGCTAAATAATCACGGTATTTACTCCCAGGAGAGCAGCTGTATTTGAAAGGTAAGTGCAAAGATTCTGTTAATCTGCAGTGAGGGAATTATCCTAACACAGGCTCCCACACTGAATAGTTTGCTGAAACACATGTGGCATATATTGTCTGCCAAAGAGTGAGATATTTTATATGGAGCTTCATCAGGGTGGGATTTTGGTTTGGAAGCCACATGAATGACTGTGGGATGGGGATAAGCTGGACCTCTCATTGTGTGCAGATGTGTAGAGCACGTCCAAATTCTGAAAACAGGTGGATTTTTAAAGGAAAGAACAGCTTGTCTTGTTACCTCTGTGAAAGCATAAAAAATTGTCCATAATGAAATATAAGGCTCTCAACCAGTACTTTGGATGCCCCCTTTGCATTCCAGGGACAATGAAATACTCTCTAGATCTGTTGATTTTTGTCTTCTTGACATGATCAGACAAAACAAACAGAAAAAAATCTTTTATTGCCTGACAAAGAGACAAACACATAAAACCCTCAAAACAATAGTATCACAAAATGAAATGGTGTAAATAAATTTTCTCTACTGAGGTGAACTATTTCACTTCTAATTTCCTCCTCCAAAACTGCTGAATTAAAAGCTATTCCCATGGATGAATAGTCAGGATATTTTAATTATCTCTGTGTCGATTACACTTACATTTGGGAAAATTAATTCCTTTTAATATATTAATAGCCTAAAATACTACATTGCATATAATATTAATGACCACCTGAATACAGTGCTATCATTTGCTTCTTTTTTCTCTCCTTCTCTTTTGGAAATGCAGCATTTTAGTCCTATAATGGAGTGTTCCAGCACCAGTATCCTCCAAAACTATGCATTTTATAGTGGTCAAATTGAAGCATTTTAAAAGGTGTTGGCCCTTTTCACAGTGGCAGTTCAGTCACTGACCAGGTACCACATGGTTTTTGAATAAATGGCTTTATTGAGAATTCAGGCAGTGTGGGCAGTGAGAGCACCCTGTCACCCATGAGCTCCTCAGCATCCCTGGCTTCCCCAAATCCTTCTGCTCAGTACTGCTGCCCCTTGTGAGGCTTTGCTGGGCATTGGAGTGAGTGACGGGCAAACATGAGCTCAGGGACTGTTCCTCTGTGCAAGGGGGTGACAAACATCTTTGTTCCAAGCTCAGCCTTCATCTATTTCAGATCTCAGCTCCCAGCATTTTCACACAGTCAGGTTTTGGCTGACTGAGGTGTCTTGCTGGGCATGGTCAAAGTCGTGTCTGCTTTGTCTGAGCTCCATCCAAAGCCTGGGAGGTTCTTGTTTGGTCTGGGCAGAACTCCTGATGTGGGTGAGAAGGTCCTTTGGGCAGAGACAGGAAGGCTGGTGAAGTGATAACTGCCCTCCTGGTGAAGTAGAAAGAAATTTTCACAGGTCTCTGTGAAATCCACTGCTGCTGCCCTGGAGAGCTCCCAGAGCTCCTCCACCATTCCACAGGGGCAGAACTCTTCAGCAGCAGCTGGGCAATGGTGAGCGATTTCTCAAGGGCTGCATCTCCCCAGGGGTGCCTGAGGAAATGTCCTCCCCTCTCTGCAGCTCTGCTACCTCACCCCAGCAGCATTTGGCTTTTTACTCTCAGCTAAAGAGTGCTTTGCTCCACTGCTGTTTTCCCTGAATCTGGAGCTTGGGTGAACAGGCAGACACAACTTCCTATGCACGACCTTATGCTGCCTTCCAGATGTTTTGCTGCATGTAAATATACACAGCTCTGAGGGAAACATTGCTCCTATAAAGAGTTAGGTTGGAAGTCATCTAGCCCAGTCCACTTCTCACAGCAGGGCCAGCATTGGGTTGCTCAGGGCCTTGTGCAGCCAAAAATATCCAAGGATGGAAATCCCACAGTCTCTTTGGGTAATGCCTCAGTTCTGCAGCAGCGTCAGGTGGAAGAACCTCGTAAAAAAACCTTTGTTAAGAAAGGTTAAGAACTTAACTTCTGTTTCTTTGTTAAGAATCCTTATGCCTGGTCAGAGTTTGCCTGGCTGTAATTCTTTTCCATCCTCTTGAAGTCTCCTGAGTATCTGAAAAGCAGAAGGAAGCATGGTGGGTGCTTGCTGGCCACTGGCATAACTCCACACACATAGCTCAGGGTGTAGCATGCAGGGTCTGTAGTGTGGCTTTTATTGGTGAATGGAACTAAACTGCCTCAGTAACTAAAAAAATCACTAACATATGTCCCACACTGCTCTCTTTCACTGAAACCTCCAGATCTCCTCCACTGTCTCCTCCCTTGGCTCCTTTCTTGGTCCTTCATCCCACATGGTGCAAATCTGTACCCCAAGTGAAACTCTGTTGTGCTGTTGTCTCATTTTTCTGTGTGCTGAAACTCTCAGCTGGGCTTTCACCTCATCCTGACATTGCAATAACCTCTTGGAGCAGGTTCTGGAGTGATGTTGGTAGCTCCTCATCCTGTCCATCAGCTCTTCCCGAGGTGCTGTCTGCTGGCTGGGAGCCCTTTTGCCTGAGTGGGTTCTCATGCCCAGACATGAACGGTTTCTTTTTTGGGTTTCAAATTTTTATTTTTGGGTTTCAAATTTTTATTTATAAGGCTCATTGATGCCAATCACCATCCTCAGAAGAGAAGCTTCCCACGGGTCAGGAAAGCACCATTTCTGTTTTACAAATATCTGAGGCTCTGTGCTGTAGAGCAACATCTTACATGAGCTCCATGGCACATCTGCCTTTTCAGTATCCCAACAGTTCTGGACAAAAACACCTCCCTGATCAGAGAGGAAGGTTCCTTTCACAGATGGTTTCCACACTTGTGTTCTAGCATCACCTTCTCTTGTGCCCCTATCTCACAAATGTTGCACTGGAAAGGAGGGAGGGGAACTGGTTTCTCTGTCTATGAATAGATGGACTATTAGATATCGTTGGCACCTGAATGGGCTTTGTGATCTTCAGATAACAAAGGAATTGCTCCATCCTGGAGAAGGCCAGGTTATGCAGATTCTCTGGGAACTGAGGAGCAAGCATTCCCTTAGAAGCAGAGCGAAGAAGCCATTTACAAAGAAAGCTTGGAAAGGTGAATAATCAAGAAGGGAACACACCTCTGCAGAAGAGAACCCTTTTTAATGAGTCAAGTACCTGTGAAGGGGAGCTATGGAAGGAAGGCTTCAATTTGATGCGGCAGCACCCTGTCCAGGAGTGAAAGATGGTTCTCCCAAGAGAATTTGGAAAGGACTGACAAAGAACAGTGAAGAACCAGAAGCAGGGAATTGCAGATAGGCTCTGCTGTTGCATTATTTGGCTCTATAGATTTTCTTGCACATCTCGAGTGAAGCGTGATTATTTTTACAAATATTACACAATCGCTTTGCTATGTATTTTAATAGCTATTTATCCCTGAGGTGGTAAATTATAAAGTAGAGGGCCTGCAAGGGTAGGATGCAAGCAGAAATGTAAATTGGAACTCCTGGAGAGCTGAGAAAGCCGGTATTAATTTCTGTTTCTGGCTGTGGGGTCTCAGGAAGGAGGACTCAAGGGAGGAGCTATGTCCTGAGAACACACTTAGAAAACTCCTGCTCCTGGGATCTGTTCGGTTTAAAGCAGCATAAAAACCATCTGCTATGTCCCACACACAGCCTTGTTATGAATAATCAAAATGTTGTATGTGGGGTTTTGAGAGGACTCAGCAGGTCTGGGTGACAGAGGTTTGGGAGTTTTTTTTCATTTTGTCCTTTTTTCCTGTGAAAGTCAGGGACAGATTGAAATCTGCTGACTCCAGCACTTAGAAGATGGTTCAAAGTTGGCTTGGAATTTCCAAACCCTGCTGGGAATCAGAGCATATGTCCAGAAGAGCATCAGATACCCAGAGAAATTTTGAAGCAGAGGTAATTTGGTTTATCTTCCGAGCTGAATAGTAATTATAATGTTTGCAGACAACTTTCTGATGCTTAGTGTAACTGTAGCTTTTTTTTCCCCCCTCACACCACAGAAACAGCATATTCTTGTCATGCAGCTGTTGCTTACTGTGTCTTCCTTCTGCTTTGGGTGGATTTTCCCATGTTCATATCTGTAGCTTTTGAGTCCTTCTGTCAGTGAACAGCTGCAGGCTGATACTAGATAGAGCTGGATTTTTTTTTTTCCGTGTTCACACACAAGCAGGCTTGTGAACAAAAGATTTTAAAGGAAGCTGATAAATGAACAAGGTCTTTTGGACGATGCAATGTTGCTAACGGTGCGGACAATGGAAATCCTTGTACTTGTCCTCACTGAAAGCCAAGGAAGACATAACTCAAGCTGCTTTATCTGTGAGCCTCCAAGCTTTTCCCTACAGGCTCCAGAGAGGATATTCCCTAATGGACTCATCTTTCATGTGACAGAAAGGGAAGTGCTATCTCCCAGCCTAATGCTTGCCTTTCTGTTTGCCATTTGACTTGGACGTGGCCCTCCGAGGCGAGCCCCTGTTTTTGGAGCTTCGGGAGGATCAGACCTTTCCCAGGAGTTCCAGATGGGGCAGTGCAAATCTCAGAGCTTCCCTGTGCCTCCAAGGGAAGCAGATACACTTCTCTGGATGGATGTCCATCTCAGCCCTGCTCTGAGGCTGGACTCTGTGCACTTTGCCAGCTGTTCAGCTGCTGGGCCCAGCCAGGCACAGTGGCTGCCATTGTGTCCCGAGGGGATGGGAATGGGAGCGTGTGTGGGGAAGCTGAATGTACATTTGTCCCATTCCTGCAGCTCTCTCACGTTTCCTTTGGGTTCTGCTTGAGGACCCTGGGGACAGCAGCTTTATTTGTTTGTTTTTCCTGTGTCCTTAGTTTCTTTTCCATTCTTGAAGTAATTGTTCCACTTATATGAAAAAAAACATTTGCAGAGCAGCAGCGACTGACCCATTTGGCTGCCACCACCCAGTGTCCACTCTTGCACACAATGGGAAATGACAGAGAGATCCTGGTGCAATGGGAAGGGGCTCACTCCCAGCAAAGTACAGGAGGGTTTTTTGAGAAGGAAAAGGAGAGACCAGGGTGTTGGACAATGGGTTTGGCACAGAGCTGGCCACCCTTTGCCCCCTCTGCCAAGGGGCTTTGCCAGCATGGACATTTGTGTGTGGAGTGTGGGCTCAGGATGGGGGAGGCAAATACAGACAGATGGACAAGGGAGGATAGAAGGGTTATGGCCAGCTCTACTCAGCCTCTCTGTGTCACAGCTGTTTGGGACACTGCCAGGGATGGGCTCAGGGGTGAACATGGGGAGAGGCAGGGGAAGCACCAAACCCAGGCCTGACACTGGAACACAAAAAGAAAGGAGTAAAAGAGACAAAATACAGGGTTGGGTGTATCCTTAGGCTGAACTGGCTCAGCTGTGCCTATTTCTTTTCCCACTTTGCTTCATCTGTCTTTTGTCTTAGGTGCAGTACTGCAAGGTTGAAAGTTTGGGCCATTGATTTGTGTTTGGGCAGAGTCAGACACCTGAGGAAACACTGTCCATGTGCCAGCAAGGAGACCCAGGCTCGTCTGCACTTCTTTTAGGGCAGCCCCCTAACAGTGTTACACACCTGTGGTGAAATATGTGAAGGCTTCCATGGCACTCTCCCTGTTACAGGTGGTAGAAGGGCAGACTGAAAGCATGACATGATTTTTAAGAGCTTTAGACAGCACAGCCTGCCCTGGGTAAATGTCAGCCTCCCCAGACTAACTGCTCTGTTGGGACAAGCCTCTGGCACTACGGTGGAGAAGAGTCAGACTTGCGGAAGGTTTATCCTGTGGTCAGCTGGTAAAAATGCAATAGTCTGGATGAATTAGCTCTTATATGAACTGCAACAAATCCAGACTGCCAGCTTCTGCTCTGGAAAATTATTCCCTGTCTTCATCCCATCAGCAAGTTCAGCACCTGTAAATGAGTGAGTTGCGGAAAAGAAATGTGAAGGGATAAGAGGTATTTGGGATACAGCTGGTCCACTTCTGGCACTTTCCAATGAATGTGCACTTTTCCCTGTACTGATCTTTGCACAGGAAGGTGCTGAGCCTCTTCACCATCCCACAAACCTTTCCATGCTGCTCTTGTCTCCCTGGCCCCTCCAGAGACTTGGCAGTGGCGATGTCCCTGGTGTCCTGGGATTGCTGCTCAGCATGTTGGATGGTCCCAACTCATTTCTTCCCTGGGCTCCCTGCCCTCCCCTGCAGCCCCACCTGCTGCCCCTCATTGTCCTGCTGCCTGTGTGGCCAGGCACACAATGGGAGCCTGGCTGTGGTTTCCAGCCCCACAGGGACAGAGCTCTCCAGGCAGTGTGGATGAAGTGTCATGCTAAGAGTAGGGGCTCATGCTGGGGACAGGTTGCTTACCCTACCTTATTACAAATATGCTTCATCTGACACTGAGAATGGAGGAAAGGGTTCCTTAGAAGCTTTTTGTTTTCTATTCCTACTAATTGGGGCTTAATACCATGGTGGAAACATGGATAGGTTGTGAGTGAAGGGAAGGAAGCATATGGGACTTGAGGCACAGAAGGAATAGGGCCAGAGAAGAAAAGTCAGAGGAACAAGAGGAAGCATTTTGCAGGGGGGAGAAGGGGGAGAGAATAAAATGTGTCAGTTGTGTGAAAAGTGGAGACCTGCAGGGAAAAGCAGGGCTTAAACTGTGCCTAGGGTGCTGTGCCAGCAGGAGCTAAGCTCCAGCAGTGGGGACTGATGGAAAATGACAGCTGCAGTTTAAGTCAGGGAGGCTTCAGGGCCATCTCCCATCACATTTTGACAGGCTGCAGCATGGTACTGGCCCAGAGATACTGCACCATCTCAGCTGGCACAAGGGGGAATTAAGAAATCTGGCAGTAATCTGAGCAAACCCAGGAGCTGAGGTGAAGGAACACAGTATCAGAGATAGCCCAACTGCTATAAAGGCTTTTAGCTAAAGACTTAAAGAACACAATGTGTCTTGGAGGGATTGCTCACACAGTGGCTTAATATTTTGCACCGAGGAATTATTACTACCTATAAAAACTTATTAATGGGGACAGTACTTAGTAAACAATAGAAACAAAAATTTTGTAGTAAAAACTAGCACGGGGTTAGAAGGGATCACCCTCATCCCCAAGGCAAGTCCTCTGCAAGTCACAGACCACTGAGCAAAGGTACTGATCTCAAAGGGGTTCATCCATTTATTTCCAGCAACCCATCAGAGCTCAGAAGATTTTTCAGCACTCCATAAGAAAATCCTTCATGAAAACCCCCCTAATGAGGCATGGGAGAACTGTGTCATGGAAAGTGGATAGATCAAGGACTTTGCTGAGGTGGTCAGCTCCTGCTGACCTAACAGGGAGTTTTACTTCATTTTTGTTCCTTAGAAGTGGTTCTTTGTCAACAACTTCCCAGCTTTCTGGTTTGTTGGTTTTGTTTGTTTGTTTTGTTATGTTTGTTGTTTTGTGGTGCTTTTTGTTTATTTTTTTCCCCAAAGAATTGACCCAGCAGAAATATTCAGAAAAAGGTGATGAATAAAGAGTTTTCACTGTCAAGCAGAGCTGGAGGGGAAGTTTCTGATGAGGTGGAAAGGGAAAGGCTGTTTGTGAGTCTCTTGGAGAGCAGTAGGAACAGTATGCACTGAGTATCAGAATATTCTGAGCAAAAAAGGACACACAAGAATCATCAAAGTCCCACAAGGTAGCATGGGAATCGCTGGCAAGAATAAAAAATGAGACTTTCTTGTCCCAGGCATGCAGACAATCATATCAGTAATATCATATCAGTATTTGTTATCACAAAGATAAAAGGGTGAATACAAGGAGAGAAGGACAGATCAGACAGTTTTCATTAGAAAATAGCAATCTTTTAAAATGTCGAGTTCTTTTGTTTCAGTTTCTCTGAAATACTGTACAGTAAAACTCAGGAAAAAGCCCAGTCTCATTTTTTAAATAAAACAGTTTCTCTTTTCTCTTTGAAAAAACTCTTTCAGTGAGATTTTATGGTAAGTTTGTGTGACCCATCTTTCAAAGAAAATCTGAGCAGAAACTAAGTGCTCAGGACTGTTCTGAAGAACTTTACCATTGCTGATGTAATTTTCATCTGTGGAAAAGTGTGGAATTTTCTGTCTCCTTTCTGCTTGAATCTGAGCTGAATTTGGGCTTCCAAAATACTTTTGTGTGAGTGGAATCCACACACAGCTGCTGGATATGTTTCCTTAAGAGTCCTTGGAGCATCCATGAGTCCAAAGCAGATCAAGAATGAGTTGTAGGGGAAAGCTGTGGAGAGATGTGGGGAATAGAAGGGCTCAGTCAAGGTGCTGAGCAATCTGGTCTCAGTTTAGCACAGCTTTTAACGGGCTTAGTTTTTCATTCTCAGTGACTTAGTAACAATTTACATGCCTGAGGTTAAGCACCTGCTTTCAGAGTTGCACCCCTGGGATGAGATCTGCTTTTAACTCACCACTTCAAGACCATTGTCCTCCTCAGTTTTGCTGCTCTAGTCCAGATCCCCACCTGATTCTTCTCCCACTCCTTATTTCCAGGTCCTGCCAGAAACTCCCAAATATCTCTTCCTTTTTTTTCTTTTTTTTTTTTTTTTTTTTTTTTTGTTTTGCAATTCTACTTGTGCTTGTATTTATTCCCGATTTATTATCAGCTGTAACTTTCATTCATCCACAGGTCATTCATCCATTCTTGAATGCAATTTAATAACACTGGAACTAACACTGATCATTTTCACACCTCGGGAATGAAAAAAACAAAGCCTTTCCAATATGATTCATTGTTTTTTGTCATCTCCCTTTGTTTCTGTTCTTCCAGCCTCTTTGCTGCCCACATGTTAGTTGTTTTGGTTTGTTTTTTTCTCAAGCCAATTTGGACTAATTTCTCCTCTGTTGGTTTCATAGGAAACAGGATCAAATATTTTAGTAAAATCCAAGCACATTGTAGCCTCTCGTATCCCATTCACCCCCTAATTGTGTAATCCATCCTCAGATTAATCAAATTTATCTGTCAAAACCCAATTTTACCCTCTTACTGCCTATTCCTCATGATTCACTTACCCTGGAGGTATCTAAAGATGTACCACCCCCATTGTGCCACACCATCATTGCTTCCATGCTGTATTTTGGAAAAAAGCTGCACTTATGGCATGTGGGGGGACACCCTGTGTTATGCTGGGCTGTCGTGGGAGGAAGGAATGCTGCTGGGAAGGGTGTGTTCCATGATGCACAACCAGATAAAATAGTTCCTTGCCAAAGGAGCAGGGACTGGGAGTGCTTTCACATGGTGTCATCCTTAGTCCGTGGTCCAAAGGGCACCTTGAAAAGAGTAGGCACCAATTCTTAAGCAGTCAGAGGAAAGCAAACAAAATTGCAGATTTGTTGGACATTTGGGTGTCTCACTAATGGTCTGAAATGACCCAGCCAGAGTGTTGGATAGGCTGACAGTGTGCTGTTTAAACTCTCTCATCTAAAAATACCTTGGAAAACCCTGGATATCTCATCCAAGGCCCCAGTGCAGCAGGTGAGGGGGGATTCTGCCCCTCTGCCCCACTCTGCTGAGACCCCCCCTGCAGGGCTGCACCCAGCCTGGGACAGCACAGGAAGGACAGGGAGCTGCTGGAGTCAGTCCAGAGGAGGCCACAAAGTTGATAAGAGCACTGGAACATTTTCCCTATAGAAACAGGAGGAGAAAGTTCAGCCTGGAGAAGAGAAAGTTGTCTGGAGACTCATAGAAATATTCTGGTGTCTGAAGGGACGTCTTCATCAGGAACAACAGTGACAGGAACTTTAACACTAATGAAAAGGAAGTTTAGACTGGATATTAGGAAGAAATTCTTCCCTGTGAGGGTGCTGAGGCCCTGGCACAGGTTTCCTAGAGAAGCTGTGGCTGCCCCATCCCTGGCAGTGTCCAAGACCACGTTGGATGGGGCTCTGAGTAACCTGGGATAGTGGCAGGTGTTGGAATTTGATGATCTTTAAGGTCCCTTCCAACTCAAGTAATTCCATAATTCTTTGGAAGTAGGTGTGTTGGAGTAACCATGCTCTGAGTTATCCCTCACTTAGAAGGGCTTTTTAGGAAAAGGGTCACTGCAGTGGGAGGAAGGACATCCTTGTAAGACCATAATGGAGATACCTGTGTTTTAATCAAAAGGGGGAATGTACAGTGCTGCAAGTGCTGAGGAACAGAAAATATTGCATGGAAGCAGAGAATGAACTTCAACAAGGAGCTACCCCAACGAAAAACAATCAAGCAGTAAAATGAGAGTTTGAAAATAATAAATTTATTTTTTTAATAGCTAAATTTTTGTTGCTTTTCAAAACAGGGTCAAGGGTGTGATATAAAACCATCTGGGAGAGAAAACAATGAAAACCAAAACTGGGTGATCATGCATCTGGCATTTTGTACCATGAGTTTTCTCCATGTGTGTGGGTACTCCAACAGAGCTACTTGCATTGCATACTTGAGAGCGATTCAGTGACCACAAAATATTTCTTTTATTCCAGGGGGAAACAAACAAACAAAAAAAAATCTTGCTGAGATTTTCAAAACTCTAAATCTTTACAGCAGGCTTCCCAGCAGTGCTGTGTTTCAGGTGAGTGTGATTTTGAGATGGCCCTGGATGCTTTGACTGTCAGAGACTCCACATGAAACTTTGGAGCATGTCTGCCTCCTGGGAAGCAGTCCTGAGGCTGGGATTTCTCTCAGACTGGGAATCCCAGCCATGTAGTGGAGTTTTCTCTTTAAGCAAGGTGGCAGGAGAGCAGGGATGGGTGGCCTGTGGTGATGAACAGGTTTGTGAGCTCCCACTCCCCAGGAAGCGGCATTCTGGCACCGCTGAAAAGGGCTGATGGTTACTGACCTAGCTCAAAATGAAACATGCCTCGGTATTTTTGGCTTACCAGCCCCTAAAAAGCTGCACCTGGATGGATACACTGTTGGCTGCTCGGTGAAAGCTGATACACAATCAATACCTTGTTGCTTAAATTTGCCTTTCATGGGGGGATTACACAGCTCAACCAATAGATACAAGATATTTTCTGGGGACTATAAATAGAGCTATACTTCTCAATATCATTTTGGGGATATATACTTCATACTTAGGAACTCAGGGATGCTAGGTTTCTGTAGAAAATATATTTCTATAATTTTTACTGCACTTCCTATACACTTTTACTAAATCGGGGTGTTTATGCAGCACAATCACATTAGATAGAGACCTAAAACAATCCCTCCATGACCCAATTCTACTTGGCTAAATCCATTTGACTCTTTTGAAGAATCTTGGGTTTGCTCATCTTCCTGAGGCTGCCTGGTTGTTTCTCCAGGAGGGAATGGGAATAGACTCAGCTTAGGCTTTGTGTTTGCTTGTTGTGATAATGGGTGACACAGAGACCCCAGGCAGGTGCAAAGGGACACTCCTTATTGCCAAAAACCCAGCCTTTTTAAGCAGTTAGCTGGTTATCAGTTTACAGTTTTAAGGCACAACAAGCCCAAGTCAACCAAGCACCATAGACCACGATGTGGACACAATGAGGACATGTGGCAATCACACAGCACATCTCTCATGTCTCTCACATCTCTCTACCCCTGTTCCAGCTGAGTTACTGTCCCTTAGTTCCCTTCTACATAGCCTAAGGAATAGAGCCATGCTACAAAGCATTTCCTTCATAAAGCCTTACCTATCAGTAACATTTGCTCTCTGCCCAAGGAAGAGCTTTGTCTGCTGCAGAAGATCCAAAGTTCTGTTGTCAAAACTGGTTTCTTCTTCATCTCCAGTTTTGTGTATTAGCAAAGCAGAGTCTCCAAGGATAAGCCACTGGATTTCCAGCATGACTTTCCTCTGTTCTTTGCCATCACTAAGGTAAATATATTTTAACCTTTCCTTCTCAGTGATCAACCAACACCTGCAGGAATTTCAGAGAAAGCAAGACAACAATTGATCTGAAACGTTATGATTCTGCCTGACATTATACAGACACCTGGAGCAGGTGACAGAGGAGTGTGTCCAGGTGGGGTTGGAATGTCTCCAGAGAGGGAAACTCCCTGGGCAGCTGTTCCAGGGCTCTGCCACCCTCAGTGTACAGAAATTCTTTCTCGTTTTGAGGTGGTGTTTAGTTTATGTCCATTGCACCTCATCCTGTAGCGGGGCACCACTGACAAGATGCTGGCACCATCTCAAAACCCATATTCGAGATACTTGTGTGTATTGATGAGACGTCTTGTGGCTGTGGTGAAATTCCTGTGTGAGGAGTAGAGCCAGCACCAAGGCCTGACCCGGCAGGAAGCTATTCAGTTGTGGCAGCTGCACTATTCTGGCAGCACTTTAGGCCATGTGTGCCCCCTGTCCCCCAGATTCGTTCCTGGGACGTCAGCTGAGCTCCAGAGCTTGTGGCACACAGACCTTGGCAGGTCGAGGCCTTTCCCGAGGCCAGGACCTCAGGCCGCTCCCGAGGGCTCTCCTGAGACAGGTTAATGGAGCACTTCTGCATGTGAGCTGTGAAATTCCAGCCTTTAACAGCCCCAGTTAACCCTTGAACAGCCCTGGTGCCCTGTGGAAAACCCCAAGGCATTTGGCTGGTCAGTGTTTGCCTTGAGCTTGCAGCTGAAAGGAGAGGGAGGACGGATTGCGGCCTACACGTGGTAAGTTGGGGCAGAGCCGTAGTGCAGGCCAGGCCTGCTCTGCCCCTGCCTTTTGGCTTTTTTGGGACTCTTGTTCACAATCCTCTTTGCTGCTTAACCCTGGATTAATTTTCTATTGCACTTTGGCTCCTGAAGGCAACATACTGCTAGCATTAAAATCATGCATCCATGCACCACGCAGTGTTTTGCAGCCAGGAAGCTGCCTGTGGGGGCAGATGGAGTGGCACTGAAACTGCACCACAGCTGTGAGGAGAGATGTGTCCTGCTGCCCTTTCCAAGCACCCAGGGATAACAGGCATTGTGCACAGTCTTTGCATGGGCAGCTTTCCTGGCTCTTTGTGTGCAGTAGGTGTCATTAAAAAGTCAACCTTTGACAGCTTGCCTTGGCTGGAGCACTGGGTGGCTACAGCTCCTAGGTGCAGTGGGATCAGGAGTGGCCTGGTGGGACGGACTTAACTTTTCTTTCTGCTCCTTTCTGAACCAGAAAGGTTTGGAGGGACATGTGAATTTCCTTCCTCTGGTTAGAGATATTGATCATGAAATATGTCACATCAATGTGTCTGTGCCGGCCTGAGACATCAAATCTGGTTGGGAAATATTTTCTATGAATGCTTTATCCCAACCTTTACTTTCACCACCTTAATAGTGGGGATGGGGGAAGTGAAAGAATGGTAAAAGTACAAAGATCTTACAGAGCAGGGTAGGCCAGCTAGTATTTCTTCCTTAATTTTTTCTTTAAAACATGGCTTTTCCCACTGTGACCAGCAATCCCAAACCTGCTCAGTTTCTGTATAGGCTGACTCAAGAAACATGGTAGAAAACAGTGTGGCAGCAGCTACAAGTCTGAGTCAGAAAAATTGGTAAAATCCAGTATTAAGATGTAAACTGAGCAGTGCACATCTTCCTCTCTACAACAGACCTGAACTGCCTTTGGACAGCTGCAGATTCAGATGAGCCTGATCCTTTCCCCTCCTCATGAGGAGGAGACGAGAGGGGGGTGCTGATCTTTTCTCTCTGGTGCAAGGGAATGGCTTAAAGCTGCATCAGGGGAGGTTCAGGCTGGATGTCAGGGAAATGTTCTTCCCTGAGAAGGTGATCTGGCAGTGAAAGCTGCCCAGGGAGGTGGCACCAAGCCTGATGGTGTGCAAGGAGCACTTGGACAACATTCTTTGACACACAGATTAATTTTTAAGCTGTCCTGTGTGAAGGCAGGAGTTAGACTTGATGATCCTCATGGGCCCCTTCCAGCTCAGGATATTCAGTTGAGTCCACTTGGAATAACCAAATATTTCACCCAGAAAGAACTAAGGTGTGCAGCTGAGTTTGTTGTGGTTGACTCAAAAATGACTTATCTCCACATAAAACCCCAGCTGTTGGGATATCAAAGAGCAGGGAATGGCTCCACAGCATTCACTGCAGCTTTGCCATCTTTCCTTGCACTTGTAACAGTCTTGTTTCTAGCTTGGTTTAATTTGCCACCCCTTCTTCCTACTGAGGGCATGGTGATTACAGAACCATCTTCTCATTATTAATAATAATTACTAGTTTCATTACTAGTAGAGATAGAAAAATCTTCATTCTGAGCAACATACACGTTAAGAGGACTAAAAAGATGAAATTAGACTGACAAAGATTATAATTCTTGGTTTTCATGGGTGAGACACAAGAGAACAAAATCAGTTGATTTCTCCAGTTCCCAAAAATCATATGGATAGTGGATGTTTCTGTTATTAATAATTCTGGGTGCCTAACCAGACTTCTGAAAGGCAAAGTCCAGACTTCCCTCAGGCTCTTAGTCCTTTGTCTGAAAAGTGTGTTTTAAAGAATTTCCAACCTGTTTTTTACAGTTCTTCTTTTTTTTTTTTTTCACTTCATTAACCACCATGAAATGCTCAGGTATGATAATAACAGTAAATAAACCAAAACTGTCAACTTTTATTAAACATCAGAGCTCTCAAATATAGAAAGAGTCCTAAAAGTCTACTGAAAGTTGGAACACAGTTAAATGCTGGACACAATATCTGAGTTGCCACCTGGAAAAGCAATCAGGAATGTGGCTTTCTGTGGGCAAATCCAGCTCCCTCTCTTCAAGTACATGAAAGCAGCACCTTGAAATTACTCTGAAGCTATGTCATGAAAATGGAACATAAATTCCTTAGTTAATCTAGGTGGTCAATTGGTGTGAGATTTTATGTAAGCTTAGTTTTAATGCCCTTTGACATTTGTTTTGCAGTTTGGATTTTTTTTGAGGTTTTTTTTCCTTCTTCTCTTAAGGCTCTTACAGAAAATCTTTGAAATCAGATGCTGTGTGAAATTAAACCCCTTCTGGGTTTAAATTCATACATACATCTACATATGGATTTTTTTTTTGGTGGACTATATCCATATAGAAATACACAGTCAATTAAAAAAAGGTAATCATCCTGAGTTTTTATGGTTTAACAGCTGATTTAAAACTGAAATTGGATTTCCTTCCACTTCCAGCCATTATCCATGGTGTAACTAAGCAACACCACCCTTGTGTTATTGATGGGGCTGAGTGCACACAGCTCCTGCTGACTGGGATAGGCATAACTGCACCCATGTTTTACTGGTAAACCTTGGGTTTCACAGCAGTGATTTCCTGCTGGTGCTGTAGATGCAGAAGCAGTGATCTGGAATTCTTTTGAGGTGTGTTCTTCATTCAGATCTATGCCTTTTTGGGCAAAGCCTCCTTTTTTTTCTCTCCCTTACATGTCTCTTCCTCAATCACCTGTTTCCAAAACAACATTTCTGAGTACAATTTGCTCCTGCAGCAGACATAGCAGAGCTGGAGGAAGAAAACCAACCTAATAGAGGTTTTTCATGTCCAATGGGGCAGAATTAAGGCTGATGTGGCTTAAATGTTTCTCAGCTGGGCAAAGAGCTGATGAAGGGTCTGGAGCACAAATCTTATTAGAGGGAGCTGAGGTGGGGCTCAGGGGGACCTTCCCACTCTCCCCAACTCCCTGACATGAGGGTGCAGCCAGGTGGGGGGTCAGGCTCTGCTCCCAGGCAACCAGTGACATGACAAGAATAAATGACCCCAGGTTGCAAGGGGAGGTTTAGATTGGATATTAAGGGAAAAAAAAGTCTTTACCAAAAGGGTTGTTAGGCACTGGAACAGGCTGCCAGGGGAAGTGGTGGGATCACTGTTTCTGGAAGTGTTCAAAAATGTGTGGATGTGGCACTTGGGCATATGGTTTAGTAGTGAGCATGGTGGGTTCTGGGTTAATATTTGGATTTGATGACATTTTTGATTTTTTTCCAACTTTAATGGTTCTTTGGACCTTGGTGTTGACACGGTGGAAGCTGCCATGGATGTGCAGATGGCAGCAGTAGCTCTAGGCAAGGCATGTGGGGCTGTCTTGGAAAAGCTGGGAAGGGAATTAATTGATGCTTCAAGCAAGTCATGGAGCACCACTTGCTTTCTGGGCAGGGCTCAGGCCCCCCCAGCAGTGTGTGGGAGGTGTGTCATGTTGGTAGCTGTGGCAAGGGAGGAGAGCGTGTCTGGGTGAACTGATGGCCTGAAGATGCATTTTCACTTGTGGATTTGGGCTGGAGCTGTTCTGCTCCACCTCAGGTTGCCTCAACAGAGTGCTTGGCAGGCAGATTAAAAAATTAGCTTTAAAGACTGTTGAGGGATGTCAGTCAAAGGTGCTTAAGAAAAGTCATGTGCTGCTTCCTGAGGGTGAGGATGGATATACAAGGGTGACCATGAAGCCTTGGCATTGCAAGGGTTTGAGGGCTGTGCCTCCCCCCAGGAAAGAGCATTTAGGGAAATTTAATTGTGTATCTGCTTGCACTGGAGTCAGTGGTGGCATTCCCAGGCTCAGCAGCTGCTTATGTACTGTGGAATGATATGCAGAATTCATCCTCAAGGACCTTCCTGAAAAGAGGGAAGGATGTAGACACTCCACTAAATATCAGTGAGATCCACAGAAGAGGTCAAGCTAAGACAAAACACATTCCCAGGATAAGGTCTGTCTGTCTGAAATTCTGACCTGAGTTTTCTAAGCCCAGTAAATGGATACTAATGCAAAATTCCATGCTGGCTAAATGGATTTCAGTTAATTTTCTGCTATGAAAGCATTTCGATTTTAACAATAGCTGTCACTCCCAATGTAATACAGAAATAGTTTAGTAATACAGGCCTTAAAACACTACTCTGATAAATATTTATATTACTTATTTTAAGTTAAAAGCTTGGTTATGAATTGTTTTCATTCCAGCAGTGTAAACATCCTTCTAGACTCTGCACTGTAATGTTGAGATTGAAGTCGCTTTCCCTATTTGCCTTCTCTTATTTTATCAGTGCAAAAATATTCCTTTGTGGAGTCTGATAAAAGTATTTCACTGTACAATGCCCTTCTTTTCTGTACAGTATGGTAGGGAAAATAATGTTAGGTACTTTTCTGCAGTCAACAAAAAAGCATCAGTTCTTTGTCAGATTTTAGTTTAGTTTAAACAGAAATTTGAATACATGACCATAAAATGCAAGAGGCATTTTCCTGGTGATAAATGGATTTTGGCTATTGTTCAGTTAATGTTTTATGCTTATTTGATAAAGGAAAGCTTTATAAAATGAGAAACAAAAGCTATTTAAGGTGTTTGAAGCAAAGTACCAGCACAAATAACCTCAGCTCTGAATTGACGAGCAGTAATAGATAAATAACTGGATATGGGGTTTGAACTGGAATCCCAGCCATATTCTTGTGGTGAAAGGGAAGGATTTGAATGATGGCAGCAGAATGCAAGCCTCCCCAGTATCATCAGTCTGAAGTGGCTGTAGAAATTCAGGCAGTCATTTAATAAAAACACCTCTTTTACTATGGAAGCTGTAAATTATACAAGCCTGTCAAGTTACAGCTCTGCCTTTGTGCCCAGCACGATTGTAATGTTCTCAGTCCATAATTTAGAAAAGGATTAAAGTTCTCCAATGCTCTGCTGTTTTTACAATGTTTTGGTGATAATAAGATTACCTCAGCCTCCCTCTCTCATGTGAAAATGTCTCTAAAAAGACATACCATATTTGAAGGTGGGGTTTTCTCACACACAGATGCATATATTTGAGAGGGAGAAAATACATGACAGTAGTGTCTGGCATCAAACTCTTATTGTGGGGCTGGAGGTGCCTCATTACTCATGGATGCTGAAGTGCAGCTGATGTATAGATTTGCTCTGTACAAGGGCTACTGCATCTTTAAGGTCATGTCAGCAAGGTTTCTGTTTATTAAAGAAAAGGCTTCAAAAAGAGTTTTTAAAAAGCTTATGAAACAGCAGAGATTTTTGGAGGACCTATTCCTTGGAAAGCCAAGATTGTTTAATTATCAGGGAGAGTTATTGGATAAACCTCAGGAGGACAAAAATACTACCAGTGTTGTCTGTCAGAAAGTAAAAGCAAAATAGATCTTCTACCTGAATTAAAACATGCTTTTAGAAGCCTGGTGTCAGTGGGTATTCTGGAGATGGCAGAAAATTACACAAGCTCTGCTGGTGGTCAAGAAATTTCCTCTTTTCAGCAGTAGCAAGATCTGACTTCTCTCATCATCTGCCTCAGCATATCAGATCTTCAGTTTGCCACTGGGCTTAGAACTTGGCTGCTGTGCCTTTTAGGGTGAGGGGGTATCTTATTTTTGAAAAAAAAATGGAAAAAAATTCCCCTGACAAGTTTGTGGTTTGGGTTTTTTTCAAAAGTGGCACCATGAAGCCACCCAGATATTTGGCAGAGGTCCTGTGGAGGACAGATTAGACAGCAAAAATTCTGGAGAGTCAGGCAAAGATGCACAGAAGACAAAATTTGTCATATGATGCTTCAGTATTCCTCTGATTATCTCTACCACATACCAGACATACTTAGGTTTCAATTTCCTTGCAAAAACTCGTGGTAATAGCATTTGCTTGAATTATTTAAGAAAAGGAGAGGATTCTAGAAGATATCAAAGCTTGAGTTCTCACCTACAGTCAGAGCCTATTACAGAGGGAAAAAAGTGCTACAAAAAAAGACATTAAATTCTTTGTCTTCTAAGATCCAGGACCAGGCAGCTCCTATGAAGTCAGACATTATTCCAGCTATGAATGACCCCAGAATGTCATTCTGTCAGGAAGGCTTGACTGTCATCAATGGACATCTTGATCATGCCTCCCTTCCCTTTCACCCTGCTGCTGTGAGGAGGAGCTGAACAACATGAGAGAGCTCAGAGGAGAGTTAGGGTGGATATCAGGAAAAGGTTCTTCCCCCAGAGGGTGGTGGGACACTGAACATGCTCCCCAGGGAATGGTCACACCCCCCAAGACTGCCAGAGCTCCAGGAGCATTTAGACAGTGCTCTCATGCACAGGGTGGGATTGTTGGGGTGTCTGTGCAGGGCCAGGAGTTGGGTTTGACAATCCTTCCAACTCAGCATATTCTGTGATTCTATAATTCTATGTATGTGGCCACCTTTTTTCCCCAGAACTCCGTCCAGGCTGTTTCATGTAGATAATGTGGTATCACTGGGCTGTTGTCAGACACAACTTCACCCCCAAACCCCCAATCCTTTCCTCTGGTGTGGAGCAGCCACTTCTCAGAGCTGTGCAAATGCCCACTTCAGCTGTGCTGTCCTGGTTGCTGACTGCACTTTCTGTGCAGATGCTGAGGAAAAGCTGAGCTCTTCAGTAGACTATGATGGAGTTGGACTGGAAACTGTGCCCACCTGGAAAAATTCTTGAAATATTCAGATACTTCACATGCCCAAAACACCAGTGTCTGCCTCTGGAGCTAGGAATCTCTGGTGGCTGTGGAGAGGCCTGGAAAGAAAACAGGGATCATAGGATGGGTCAGGTTAGAAAGGACCACAGATGCTCATCTGGTCCCAACTCCCTGCTCCAGCAGGGCCATCTCAGAGCACAGGGAACAGGATTGTGTCCAGGTGATTCTGGAATATCCCCAGTGAGGAGACTCCACACCCTCTCTGGTCTCTGTTCAGGGCTCAGTCACTGCACAGGACAG
>JAOTQP010000870.1:65450850-65487699 GCA_026413545.1 Cichladusa arquata | reverse complement strand
CCTGGAATCCTTCCTTCCTTCCTGGAATCCTTCCTTCCTGGAATCCTTCCTTCCTTCCTTCCTGGAATCCTTCCTTCCTTCCTGGAATCCTTCCTTCCCACAGGCTGTGGCATTCCTACTACAAAGAGCAATAAACATTAAAAAAAAAAAAAAGAAATGTGGAAGGAATGTGCTTCAGTAAAAGAAAAGCAGAAAAACTTCTAGTTTTCCCAGAAAGTGGCAAAAATACCTTGTTTCTTCAAAATCCTCCCATTTCTGCCACAGAGACTCACAATCCCTACGTGCACTGCAGTGCACATACTGAGAGTTTTGGGAGAAAGTATTTATTTTCTTCGTTTTTTTTTTTTTTCTTTCATTCAACAGTGTTACATGATAGATGGAGTCAGCTCCTTTGGGTTTTCCATGGCCTTCTTTCTAATCATAAGTCCTTTGAGATATGTGGAGGAGGGGCCAGTCCCTTCTCAGAAGTTATGGGAAATGGAGACTGATTAAATCATAGGCTTTGCCCTGTCAGTAAAAATGCAAAAATGTCAACCATGAAAAAAACGTATTTCCATATTGGGTGATGTGTGGGGTTTTTTCTCAGCTATAATTGCTGTAGCAGTATAAGAAAGCAACACAAGGTTTAGATTAGTCAAGCACATTTTTGCACAGTGTATATAATAACAAAACCCCTAAACCTGCCAACCCACCCCCAGGCCGTGAATTTTTGGTAGACTTTCTAGTAAAGTTCCCTCTACAGTCCTTAGGGGAGTCTTCAAGGGTGAGCTGATAAAGACATGCCTCTGGTACCATTTGCATTTTTACATCTTGAGCTCCACTGCCGTCTCCTCTGTCTGAAATTTGTTCCCTTAATGTTCCACTCAGTGGGAACAAGGACAGCCCCAGTTCCCCCTGTCCTGGAGCAGCTCAGCTCCCCTCTGTCATGGCAGCTTTTCTTGTTGGTGGAATGCCACAGCAGCAACCTGAGCCCACTGCCCTCTCTGCCACACAGCCCAAGGTGTTGTGCTTCTGATTGCAGAGTGGAACCAATCCCAGTTGCCTTCATGCATTGCTTCTTTACTTCCCTTGTCTCAAAGATCAGGGTATGACCCTGAACAGGCCATGGCACTGTTCTTATCTGTTCTTCAAAAAATTCCAAATCAGCTCCTAACTAGTTGTTGAGGCAAACTGATAGCCCAGTGTGAGCAGTGGATGATGCATCATCCTCGAGCAGTCATTTGAGGCAGGTAGTAGGAATTCAGCTCTGGCAGGAGAGCTTTATTTTAGTGGCCATAAAAGATGGCTAACCCCCCAGTTTGGATGGGTTGTTTAGCTTTTAAAGAGGTAAAGATAGGAGAGATAAATCTTATTAACAGTGAGTTGGAAGGTGTCAGACCTTGCCAGGGGTAAAGAGCTACTTCATAAGCATAAGGAGGGCAGATTCTGGAGCGGGAGGGGGGTGAGGGTGGGCTGGGCTGAAGAGGCTTCAACCAGCTAGAAGAGCATTTTCCATATGTCAGAGCAGAGGCTGCCAGCTTTGCTCCTGCTGAATGCTACCTTTCCCCATGATTAGTCCCATTGATTTTCTCAGCTCTGCTCCCAGGGAGCTAGACCAGACCTCGTGCTCCAGCCCCAGGAAAGGAGCCACCCACTGCTGAGCTACCGCTGGGACAGACCTGTCTCCTTGCTGCTCTGGGAAGAGAGCAAAGCGTGACGGGTCTGGAGCTGGCACAGCACTTGCTGCTTGCTGCCAGATGCCTTGGGAAAGGAAATGAAGGATCCATCAAGTTCTCCCTTCTTCCCACTTGGGCTAAGGAAAGGGCATAGTCCGCACAAGGCTATTATTCCCCTGTGTGTGAGAAGCAAGGCACAGGACACATTATGGCCCCTTACTCCTTGCATTGGCATGCTGGCCATGATCTGGCCCAGAGTGAGGTGCTACTCTGCATGAAAAAGGGGCAGTGCCTGGCTCTCAGTGGCCAGAAGGTTTTACATGGCCCAGAGCATGAGGTCAGTGCAAGCCCCTTGAAGAAAGGTGTAGCGACAATGCATCTAGTGCATTTACTGAAACACAAAAGCCATTTACAAGAAGAGGGAAAAAGAAAAAGAAAAAAAACCATAAGGAAAAGAAAAAGGCATGCATTTATTCTCAGGGCAGAAAGAGTGTATGTGCCATCGAGCACCCACTGAAAGGCAGAGGGTTGGTCTGCCACAATGCACCATTTGCTGGAGGTTTCAGCCCCTCTATGATATTATGGCTGGTGCCTCAGAGACCTTGCTTTGCCTACCAATGTAATTGGCATGGCCTGCATGCTTTTGATGGGGTTTTAGCTGCTCCCCAGCAATTCTGCTGAATGGTTCTGTGGGACCTGTGGGTGTGCAAAGCCCCCATATTCCTCACTGACCTGCCCCTCTGGCTTGCTTGTCATGCGATTTACACTAACTAGCACTGTCCTTGTAACGCTAAGGTAAGAAGTGAAACCCCTTTCTTTTCCCCCTAATTGTTCCACTGATTTTACAGTTACCAAGCTGTAAAGCACCTCATCACTCTTGTTAATTCTTTCTTCCTTTTGAGCTGCCAGTTAGTAATCAATTATTACCCTTGTCATTCATGCTGCAGCACAGCAGCTGGTCACAAGAAGCCTCTGTTTCATTGGGCTGGAGCCAATCAAGTCTCTCCAGCTGTCCCTTGCTGCTCTGAATCATAATGTACAGTACTTGTTGCTTTACAACTTCCTTTACCAGACTGCTTAAAAAAAAAAAAACAAAAAAAAAAAAAAAGAAAAAAAAAGTTTTTGCTCCTAGTTCTACCCTCATGGCACATCTGGCTACTGGAGGTTAAACTAAACTCCCCAGCACTGTATTTTTATGAGGGGTGGGGGAAATACCTTGCTAATGCTAGTACAACAGATATTTTTGTCATATTCTCTGTTTTATGATGACTGCATTGATGTAAAGACTGCTGATAGATCAAAGGTTTCGCTGGTAAAACGATATGAAAGGCAGAGACATTAACATCCATCAAGGTCCTGTTAGGATTTGCAGAACAGGGGTTCTGGGCCTCCCAAGTGAAACCTAGCAGGAAGGTCTGCGAGCCTGCATAGCAAATGAAAAGAAAACAAGAGAGGGCACACAGAATATTGGAGGAGGTAGTGACCCACAAAATAGTAGCAATTCGAGCTGCAAGGCACCCTGATTGAATTGCAGTGGAGGCAAACACTCCCAGGCTTGCCGGCGTTGTTCCGAGGCGATGTGCTCTGAGCTATCAGCTGGGCTTTCAGAGTGGCAAACAACAGTACCACCAGCTTGCCTGGCTGTCTTTGTCCCCAGCTCCCACTGCTTGCTGTGGAGACAAGAAACCTTGTGAAAATAGCCAAGATGAGAAGTACTGGGGAGAAGCAGCTGTTTTGGGGGAATTGAGATTATCATCCTGTAATTAACCTTCCTGTCTATGCAATTTAATCAAAAGGAAAAAACTTATTTCACAAGTCTGCTGCTGATGTGGGTATTTTGATTGGCTTCAGCTAATGTCACAGGAATAAAAGTTTGGGATACGTCTTTCCCAGTTACTTCTTTTCCTCTCTCATCTGTCCCAAGGAACCAATTTCATGGGAGCAATAAGCAACAAATCAAGGCATGGTCTAACCCCCACTAATTACCACCTGTTGCAAGATTTTGTCCCTCTGATGCTTAGAAACATAATTAGTGTTAACTATGTGATGCCCACCAATGGACATCTATTCTATCTATATCTAATCTATTACATTATGTAAAAGTGTGTAGGTTTTATTGCTGCTACTGCACCTGAAACCAATAAACTCCACTCTGCCAAACTGAGCACAAAAAGGGTTTTACAAGGGCACTGTGCAAATCATAGCAGCCAGTGAATGTTTGCCATGGGCTTGGTAAGAGTTTTCATCAAAATTGAGAGCTGTAGAGAGGTAAAAAGCAATGCAATGCTTTTTTGCAACTTGTATTCCATGTGACAAGTCCTACTGCTCTTTGTGCAAAGGCCCTGGGTGGTGATGGTGCTGCAGTGCTCTTCATACTGACCCAGGAGTCTTGGAAAGGCCAGCATCATGGGATGCAGTGCTGTGCAGGTGTATCACACTGAGATGAGAGAGTACAGGTGTCAGGCCATGTGTAGATCCTAAGGAACCGTAAAACACAATCACAGAATCATTTAGTTTGGAAAAGACCTTCAAGATCATCAAGTCCAACTGTCTGATCACCACTGTGTCAACCAGACCCGAGCACTCAGTGCTACTGCCTGTCATATCCTTCAGGGATAGTGATTCCACCACCTCCCTGGCAGCTCCTTCCAAAGTTTAACAACCCTTTCAGTGAAGAAATTCTTTCTGATGTCCAACCTGAACCTCCTCTGGTACAGCTTGAGACCATTTCCCCTTGTCCTGCTGCTGGATTCCTGGGAGCAGAGCCTGACCCCCAACCTGGCTGCAGCCTCCTGTCAGGAAGTTGTGGAGAGCGAGAAGGTCTTCCCTAAACCTCCTTTTTTCTGCCCCCTCAGCTACTCCACATATGACTAATTCTCTAGAAAAAGGGCAATTTCAGCCTCCCCTTCAGTTCTAGCAACTCTGCCCAGAGGAGGGAATGTCTCTGATGTGAAGGTTGTGTTGGCTGAGCACTGTGACAGGTAGGCTGCTTTGGGACCCCTAAGAGCCCCCCAGGCTGCTTTGATGGTGTCCATATGGCCCAGCCCAGCGCTGTGTGGAAGGCCCTTTTGAAAGGCAGGGTGTTTTGTCATTGTGCACTTTCAGGGTGAGATTAGTTCTTGGTCAGGGGCCAGCACCCGGGTGTGCTCTGCTGGTGCCGTCCTGGTTTGCCATCAGTGCCGCCTTGGGCACGAGGCTGCTGGGGTGTGGTGCTGTTCAACACGCTCGCAGCTGTGACTGGCTCTCAAGGAAAAGACAAGCTCAGGAGTCATCTTCAAAGAGCAAAAGTTTTCAAACAAATGGCATTTTTCATTTTCAGAGAAAGTGGCCTTTTCCGTGGGTATATTTGGGAATCTGGTGCCATCAAATCCTGTAGGCACAGAGCTGACACAGATATGCCCTGAGTGTCGACTCTGAGGGTTTTCCAAGTTTTCTGACTTCCCAGCACATTCTCTAAGCTTCACCTAATAGAATTAATCCTTAAAACCACTGAGGAGAAGCACATGGTGAGGAAAGACGGAGAGCTGTGTGGTTCTGGTGCTCCATATTGTCCTGGAAGAACTGCTGGTCAGACTTCATAACCTCCATCACTGAGGACATGGCAAGTTTGCACTGAATATTTGATTGATCTCCATACTGTAAAAAAGGAAGTCTTTTGAAACAGACTAATCTTAAAAGTATATTTTGGGGTTATTTAAACTTTGAGGAATAAAAAAAAAGAATTACTTTTTATATGCTTCTCTAAATGACAAAAATAAACTCTTTATAAAGGAAAAAAAAATAGCACTTGTTCCAGTACAGAAGGTGTTTGATCTTATTAAAACACTCCAAGACCCCTTTTTTTTTTTTCTTTTGAGATCTGTCACTTTGCATTGCATTTAATATTCTCCCATTGCTGCATGCTTGTGTCCATACACATTATTTAATGGTCACATGAAATGAGCAGTCATGGTAGACTCCATCTTGCTACACAGCATAAACTTTCACAGTGAAATGTGAAAAGTGTTTTGTAAAAATAATATAGTATGCATCTAAATATATCATAGGTACATTTGGAATTATGTGAACTAATATTAGCATGTCTACTGGCATAAAAATACTGGATGGTTCTTAGGTTGCAGAGAGGAAGAGAAGAAAAGGGTAAGGCACCTTTAACACTTCACCTCCTGCATAGATCTGGTGGAGAAGACTGTAAATTTTCTTCATCTTCTCTGCCCCAAAAGATGAGCTTCAAATCTAGTTCATTATTATTATGGGATCCACAGCAGACTAGGACCATTGGATCAGGCATTCTCTCCTCTTTGGAATATCTCTACCCCAAGCTGCCTAGTATCAGCAGAGTCAGAGCTCAAAGAAAAACCTTCCAGGGGCCAAGGAAGAAAAAGTTTATATGATTTGCAGAAAAAGTCTTATACAATTTCACATTTCTCTGGAAATTCAAGACAGGATTCAGCTCACCTACTATGAAGTGTCCAGGTGAGACTGGACACTGGGGCTATGAATGTCTAAAGGAAATAGTGGGAATAACAGTGACCTTGCCTATCTTTATGCATCTATATGAGCTTTCTGTGTAGGCTTCCCTTGGAGCCACTAAATCACAAAATCACAGAGTGGTTTGGGTTGAAAAGGATTTTAAAGATCATCCCATTCCAATCCCCTGCCATGGGCAGGGTCACCAGTCATTGGACACAAACATGGACTCCTAGTTTGGGTGTTATGATCTCTCTCAGATGTCCTTGCTCTGAAAGGAAAAACTGTGTCCATCATTCAGCTCATCAGAAATTATTAGTTTCTGGTTGTAGTTTAACACTACGGTGAATCTTGCTTTAGGATTTGTGACATCAGGCCACAAGTATCTCTCCACAGGACACCAAGGTCAGTGTTGTGTCATCTCACCTCATTGGTTCAAGCTGTTGAGAGGTCAGTCCTGTACCAGCAGTGTTTATGTTGTGTTGTGCATTGCTGCTCTCCAGCTTTGTGTTAGACCATGCACCTCTGATGGCTCCCCAGCAATACTCAAGGCAAGAAGATTCTTAAAGCAGTGATCCCATCAGGAATGGCAACACTAAACCTGATCTTGGATTTTTGTTATTTTTTTGAAGCAACTCTATAGTTCTAATATTATAGTTCAACTTTTGCTGTTTGCGTGGCACTTACTTTGCAAGGTACTAGCTGTATCTGCCTCGAAAGAAGGAGAGATTTTTGTGAGGTTCCTGAATATAAACTTCCACACCCAGAGTTTTATTCTGTTCAGTGTGATTCCTATAGCAACACCTTCTACTTTCTTCGACTAATACCCACATCACTTTTCTTCTAAATCTTGATTTCCAAGTATTTTGCCCTCCCCTCTACCCTAGAATCAGAGGTTTGTGGTTAATAGCTTCCTGTGCCTTACACACTTTGCAAATTAAAGACAACATCCCACTGAAATAAAAATCAAGTCTCATAAAAACACAAAGGAAAATACAGAACAGGGCATTATCCAGATGTGAGATACTGGATTAATTTCTCATCTTCACTGGACTTTGTGCTGTGGAAATGAGAGTGCTGGTGATCATGGGAAAAGTGCTACTGGCTTTTCTCGTCATAATAAGCTGGTCTTTTGAATATAGTCTGGTGGCTCATTCACTTTATAGCTACAGTTTTCTATTCAGTTTGACCAGCCACTTGGAATTCCCAAGTGTCAGCTGCACAGTTTAAAAACTGCTTTCCAAAGGATAATTATGCAGACCTATTTTTAGATTCCTAAGTACCTGCTTTTAGAGGCAGAATTGTGGATTTAGGCACCCATCTTAGAAGTGTAGCCTACAGCAATGCATTGCTACCCAGACTCCTGACTTGGGGGCTGAGCTAGGAGGATGACACTGTTTGTTTGTCCTGTGTCAGTGTCTCTCCATGGCTTGCCTATAACCAATGACTTCACACACTGCCATAAACAAATGCCCCCACAAGAATTGGGATGAGCTCTCAAATTGATGGCTGTAGTTTGGTGAGAAATTTACCCCCACTGCCTTCAATTTTCCACCTTGCTTTGGGCTATGGTCACCCAAGGAGTTGTCCATGTTTACTGGACAAGCCATACTAATTAGAAGCATTTTGGATTTACCAGATCCCCCTGCATCAACTGCATACCCCACCTACAAGGAGCAGAGAGAAGCTCATTGTAGGAAACCCACATCTGACACTGGATTTGAGTTTTGGAGCATTTTGAAACTCCTAGAAAAAAAGACAAAAATCCAATTTCTGAGCATCCCTGACTCAGTTCATGATCTCAGTTGTCCTCTAGGATTTTCTCTAGACTGCAATGACCCATTTTCATTGAGCTACTTTGCAGAGTGAGTTCTCACTGAGATTTTCCTCAGCTGCAGAAATCTCCAGGTCATGTCATATCTCAAAGGTTATCTTGCACAGTTAAGCTTTTGGTCTGCTGGACACAAGTGAGGCTCTCTGAAGCTACCTACACCTTTTCTGTACCCTACTTCATTCACTGGGGCATTTTTTCTCCCCCTTTATCCAGGCACCTATTATAGCCATTTCAAATTTGTGGTTATTCAGTGAGATTTCTAGAGTAAATCCTTCATTTCACTAGTACTGGGAGCATCCTTACCTATAATGCTCCCTTTAGGGGCATCTTCATTGTTTGACTGGTCTCATTATAGAACCAGTAGCTGCCCAGGCAGTGTTTGCTTTGACAGACATTTAAAATCACCTAGCACTACTGCCTAAAGAAACAGCCTCACTCTTGCTCTGTGTCTGCTGGCCACTCCTTTTCTCTGGTCTGCATTAGTAGGGGAAAAAAAATTGACTTAAACACATTAAAGAAAAATAGTATTTCTTTTTTCAGTTCTCCAGAACACTTCACCTGGCTGCAGAAAGACCCATGCTAGCAGAAGAGAGGAGTTTTCAGTGTTGCCAGCCCCAAGGATTTGTAGAAGTGCAACTTAGAGGAAAATATTTGTATAAAGTACTGCAAAATATTGGGAAATTAATATTGTAAAATATTGCAAAATTACTTTACAACTCATGGCTATCCTGACTTTCTGTATGCAGTGCTTTTTGTTGGGACACTTCCTTTGCTTTTCTGGACCATAAAAATATTTGTAGGTGTTGAACACATTGTTCTTAGCTGCAATATTGGAGACTGCACAGATTTATGCTGTGAATAAGAGAAGTTTATTTTGTGTTCAATAATTTCAAGAGCAGTTTCAAGGGGTTCCATACAAGACACTTGCAGCTGATGCATCACATAAGAACAAGTAAGATTTTCCTTTCCTTCCAGACTGGAAATATCTCTTCAAAAGTGTCTTGATATTTCAGCCAAATAGCTCTTATTATTAATGCAGATCCATCAGAGATTTTAATCTAAACCCCAAACATATATCCTCATTAAGAAGAAATCCTTCCCTCTGAGGGTGGTGAGGCCCTGGCACAGATTGACTGGAAAAGTTGTGGATATCCCATCCCTGGCAGTGTCCAAGGCCAGGCTGGTCAGGACTCTGAGCAACCTGGGATAGTAGAAGGTGTCTCTGCCCGTGGCAGGGGGTGGGACTGGATGATCTTTAAGGTCCCTTCCAACTCAAACCATTCAGTGATTCTGTGATTAGCCCTCCATAGTGATGTTGTCTTCCCTTGGGGGACATTTAACTCAATTCAGAAAAGGTGTGAAAGTCTTGTCTTCCAAACTGCAGCTGACACTCGGGTGGCACCTATAACTGGATGATTTTTATTTTGTTTAATTATTTTTCATCATCTATTTGTTGGAAATTATAATGGTTGAAGATGTGGTCCAAACATCTATACAGTGGTGGTGCTTTTTCTGTACTGGTAGAATTCCCAGGTTTCTGGTTCCCTACTGGAAGAGTTTGTAAATGGTGCAAATTCTCATGCTGCCTGGTTATTTCTAATTTGATGTTTCTTTAGGGTGTTTTTCCTATGGCATCCCCTAATTTGGACCCTGCAGAACCAGATGTTTCCTTTTATGTTGCTACCGATCACAGGAAACAAAAAAACAAAACTAATGTGTAAAAAATTTGGCAAGTGACAGCTTGAGTGCAGAATTTTGTAATGCTGAGCTGTGAGCCTCATACTAAACTAGTTCCAAAACAGGATGTTGCAGATATGTCTAATATCCCTTTTCTACCACACCCCAGAGCAATTTCTGTTGCTATCTGAGGTAGGAATTACATTAAAAAGCAGCAATAAAATCTCACAAAGAAAGATTATATCTACCTCAACAAGCAGCAGGCACAGGTTTCATCTCTCTTGCTGGAATGGATGAACACAAAGGTGTTGCACTTTGAGACACTGTGCAGGGAGAGCCCCTCTTGCCTCCCAATGCCCTGACAGTTGTGTTACTACAGTGACAGAAACAACCATCCTGTTTGTTAGTCATATCCAAAACTCAGACTTGCAGAGCAGAGTTATCCTTTCCCATTGCTTCTCCCATCAACTAAATAGAGCCAGGATAAAAATCAGATCTTAATCTGGTCAGTCATATGGCAATCCACGCCATCCTTGATTATCAGCTCTTGTCCCCCAGCAGCAAATACGCCACAGTTCATTCCACAGCAATCTCAGTTTCAGGATATGGTTATTAGCAAAGTTTTGAGGGGTTTATTAACATTGTCTCTTGGTCTATGGGATGTCACAATTTGTGTAGCTTGGGGAAAAGCACTTAAAAAAACCTCCATAGTTTGCACTTTTTCTAACAACAGGCTGCTATTTATTATTGGCAAGAACAGAGCACGGGCTTTAGAATTTAAGCAAAAAAGACCTCTGGCAATGAGGAAATGAGCCTAGACATTTTTCATGAATGGGTTAGAGCTGCTTAACTCTGACTGGCTTGTTTTCTTTTCTTCCTATTCACATCACTCAAGTCCCACCTTCCTGCCTTAAAAGGCATCTCGTTCCCTGGCAGCAAGACAAGTATCTGTTTGATGTCAGCACCCTTTTATTTGCTTAAAAGCATCTTTTTTTCAAGGCAGTAAATTGAAAATGACTACCGCGTCGAGAACTAGCCAATTTCCAGCACTCTCTGCAGAACTGCTCTGCTTTCACATTTGAGAGTTATCATTAATTTTCTAATGAATAATGAGATCAGAGAGCTTGCATGCTGTATTATGTGTAGGAAAATGCTTATGTAAATCAGTATGGCTGTGGTAGCTTCCCAGGGGAACTTTAAAGCTTATCATATCATTAAATCTGATAACAATTCATTTTTTTAAAAAGTAATGCAAGGAAAAAAAAAGTCTATTCACTGCCTGTTTGCAATAATATGTTTATAATATGAAAGAGAAAGGAAGGCTGCAAGATCATATATGAGAAAATACAACGAGAAATTCCTTAGGCTTTGCAAGCTGCACCCTGTGTGGAGGAAAAAAAGCACTCACTGTATTTACATAGCTGAACCTTGTGAAATATGTTGATTGTAATGAGAATATTGTCATCATTCAATATGGATTTCACTTTTCCAGGCTCCCTGCAATAGATTCTAAAGCTTTTCTAGCACTACACTTCCAGGGACCTTAGGGGCACCATCCTCATGTTTCCCTTCTTCTTCCTTCCCATGCAAATAATGAGCTCAATGAAATTTTAACCTGTTTTTGACATCTTAGTGACAAGAGTGCTTATGAGTCTTACTGGGGCTAAAGACAGGATACCATTTTTCCAGACAGATTCTCCATGGATTCTAGTCATCATGTTTACCACCTAGAAAACTTTTAATTAGTCTTCCTGTTTCCTTCCTCCCCTGCTTTGTGCTGAATATAAACAGCATTTGATTTGCCAGGACTGTGCAAGCTGCAGTGTGTATTGTGGAAGAATCACCAGTGCCCCCACAAAGTCAAAAGTCTCAGTGTCCCTTTTATTTCCTTGGGATGAACTCAGACAGAAATATGCTATTCTCATGCCCGGATGTAGAGTGAGTTTAGACTGGATATTAGGAAGAAATTGTTCCCTGTGAGGATAGGGAGGCACAGGCTGCCCAGAGCAGCTGTGGCTGCCCCATCCCTGCAAGTGTTCCAGGCCAGGTTGGAAGGGGCTTGGAGCAATCTGGGACAGTGGAAAGTGTCCCTGCCCATGGCAGGGGGTTGGAACTGGATGAGCTTTTAAGGTCCCTTCTAACCCCAGCCATTCTGTGATTCTATGATGAGTGAAGTTCCTGCATCTGCTCCCATCCCCTATTCCTAAGACCATGGTTGAGCCTTAGGAGGTGAGATATGTTCTTATCACTGTGTTCATGTGGGGCAATCAGGCATGACTCATTGAATAATGACTAATAATATTTTGCTTTTTGGAGCTCTTTCTCCCCAGAGTCTTAAAGTATTTTAAAAAAACCCCCAAATTTCTTCTTCCTACTAATGCAAAGATAGAATTAGGAGGAGTGCTCCCCATTACCCCAGCCTGATGTGTTACATTCTTTTGTTTCACAAGGTAGTGGATTGTGATCTCCACCATGCATCTGTGAGAAGTGAGTAGCACTGAGACTTGGGGGAACACAGGTGTGCTGATAGGAAGCCAGGAGCTTCCTCTTTTTAATCCAGAATGTCCCCTCTGCCATGTTAAATATTAGCTACACGTTTTTCCACATTTGTCAGAAAGGGGGAAAAGAATGCATCTGTTCCTCAGGGATGATGAACTGAAATTGGCCCCGATTCAGGGGAAAAAAGTCTATTCAGCACAGCACTTAAACTGAGACATAAGTGCCAGCCTGAATAGAGACAGAGTTAAGCCTCTGTTTAAATGCTCTCCTGAGCAAGGGTCATTAGCACCAGCTCTCTCCCTGCACAAAGCTTTATTCCTCATGGAAGCAGTCAGCATTCAGATGGGCATCCAAACTTTGGGGGGGCTCACTCTGTCTCAAGCATTTTCTGCTGCTCCTCTCCTCTCAGGCCAGTTGGCTGCTGCACATTTGGGCATCCAAAGGGAAGGCTCCCAGCAACCTGCCAGGAAAGCCATTTGACCCTCAAGTGCTGGTTTGGAGGGCAGTGGCATGAAGTGGGGACTCCATGTGAGGCAGGTGAGGACACTCCTTGAACTCCAGGAGTAATTCACACCTTTTTCTGTTGGGTACCTGCTCAAGTTATTATCACATGGCAATACTGAGAAAAATTGTGGAGCAACACTAACATTCTGGCAGAAATTTAAAAATAAATCTGATCTTTTTTTGTGATCAGCATAAATATTTTGGATATTGTCTGTCAAAAGGTGAATAAAATTGATTTATCCATAAAAACAGTTTTACCAAATACACGGATTAATTAAAAAATCTTTTCAAGCACTTTCCCCCTCCCCAGTAGAAAAATTTTGATGCATTCTTCACACATGGAGCCTTCTTGAGTTCAGCTGTTTGAATATCACCTGGATCCTTAGGAGTGAATTACGGCTGTAACTCACAGATAGATTTTTTTGATTTCCCAATGTTCTTGGAAGGAGCTGTTATGAGTTTGAAAAGTATTTTGGTAGTTGTTTTGTACAGTCAAAGGCAAAATATCTATAAGAACTGTTGGGCCTCAGCTGCCTCTCTGTCACACACAGTGGCAGATTTGTAGTTATGTGGCTGAAGGGCAGGAAGAACTGGCCTGCAAATGAAACATTTCTGAATTAAATTTAGATGTATGTTCTTTGAATTGGGCAAAAGAAATACAGAATACATTGAGAAAATCAAGTGAAATGTTTCTTGATATTTGGATTTTAGCTAGGTATCAATTGCTATGGAATATAATACTCCATCTTTAGGAATTAAGGTCATCTAAATGACCATTAAGAGGATTTACCTTGGGGTCAGGGATGGTCACTTGTCAGGATAAAGTTTTATTGATGGATTTGACAAAGATATTCAAAGTAGTGACTGACATGTAACCAGTTTGCCTTTTGCAAAATAGTTTCCCAAGGATCTTGGAATAAGAGTTATTTTTACAACCATGAAAATAAAAGAAAATTGAGCCATGCATTGCAAACACCTGTAATGTGGTATGACTGGACAACAGCTCTTTAAACTGTTCCCTCAACCTCAGATTTCTGAATTTAACATTAAAGGTTACCTGAAGGTATTTGGTTCTGCTCTTAAGCTCACATGGACCAGCCCCTTGATCTGTAAACAGTCCCACCACACATCACCCTGTGGAGAAAGGTGTTCCTCTTTGCTGGAAGTATATTCCTGGCTTCTGTGGTGATTCATCAGTGGCAGGAAACTGCATCCTCTATGAGCTTACAAGACAATTCAGTTATCCAATGTATAAAGCTCTGTCCTAGGATTGTAGGAGTGATTTTGTTTTGATGGCTGAAATAGGACAATGCTGTAGAGTTATGATGGTGTTCTTTCTGACACACTCATTTCAAGGAATGTCTACTTCTAAATCATGCTGCATTCCCAAGAAATAGTCATGACTTTCACCCAAGCATTTGAATTAACATGTTAAAAAAATGTTATATCCTTGACATTCCACTTCAATGGTGTTATGAACCAGATGAAGTGTAAATGAAGGGTAGCTCTAATTACTGGAAGATGATCAGGAAGGACTGGCATTTAACAAATGACAACAGTTTCAGTAAACTTCCTGTGAGTCAATCTAAAAGTGACATTATTCATTTGTAAAGCTGGGCAGTCACACTCAGGGACAAGGCTGAGAAAGCCCTGGGCCCAGCACAGGAAGGACAGGGAGCTGCTGGAGCCAGGCCAGAGCAGGGGATGGAGCAGCTCTGCTGTGAGGAAAGGCTGAGGGAATTGGGATTGTTCAGCCTGGAGAGGAGAAGGATTTGGGGTGACCTCACTGTGACCTTCCAGTGCCTGAAGGGAACCACAGGAAAGATGGAGAGAGACTCCTGACAAGGGCCTGGAGTGACAGGACAAGGGGCAATGGCTTCACACTGACAGAGAGGAGATTAAGATTGGATATTGGGAAGAAATTGTTCCCTGTGAGGGTGGTGAGATCCGGGCACAGGTTATCCAGAGAAGCTGTGGCTGCCCCTGGATCCCTGGCAGTGTCCAAGGGCAGGTTGGATGGGGCCCTGAGCAACCTGGGACAGTGGAAGGTATCCCTGTACATGGCAGTGGGTTGGAACTGGATGAGCTTCCAACCCAAACCATTCTTTGCTTTTGTGATTCTATGATCTTTCTATGTGTGCCTGGGGTGAGAAGGACTAATTTGGTCTCTGCGATTTGGGCAGTTTTATAGGAAAGGTGTGAAACTGCTTCTCCCATGTCCAGTGGGAATATTCCAGCAGCCCAGAGCTGAATCTCTGCCAGTCTTCCTGCTCCAAATTGCTCCTGCTGACCAATTCCCAACTATCTCCAGGCAGAAGGGGCCCCAGTCAGTGGGAACTGCAGGGGAGCAGGAGCAGTGGAACAAAGGCAGCAGCCACTGTGCATGAGAGCGGGAGAGCCTTGAGCTGGAGAATTGGGATCAGAAGACCCTGAGAGGGAGAGGGGCCCTCCCTGCAGCTGGCAGGACACCAGCCATAGCTGTAGCACAAGAACACAGGGCACTGGCCTGCAGGCAAGACACTGGGATAGAAGCATCCCAACAGGATGCCTCTTTTATTGCTCTTGTATGGGCTGCCCACAGGGGCCGGGCTAGGAAAAGTTGTTTTGTTCTTTCTCTGAAACCATTGCAAAAGTTTTGCCCAGGGTAGTTGCAGAGCTTTGTTCTCGCTTTTCTAGCACAGTTAGTGGTGGTTGATGCAGTGAAAGCTGCAAGTGTTGGTGCAAACCTGGTGAGAGCTGCAGCTCTCTAAAGAGCTGCTGAGTCTCTTGGTGCATCTCAAATTCATGCATCTCCCCACACTAGCACAGGGTGGAAAAGGGCTGCTGTGCCCCAGTTTGGGGGGTGAATATGAGTGCATATGAGAGTGACACTGCTTCCAGTTCCAAGGGTTTCCCAAATCATGCACCACTCAAATTTTGGGTTCTTATTTTCCTCTCTTTACTCTTTTGCAGTAGTAGTCTTCACTCAGTCTGTTTTCAAGCATTTCTCTGTAGCTGAGGGACAGAATATCACTATCTCAGATTATGAGAGCTGAGATTCACACTGGTTTACAGCAATCCAGGACTTCCAGATAAAAAAAATCAGTAAACACTACCCTGATTTGCAAGTATATGATGGGAAGCAGCAATACTTAGTGTTTGGTTCTAAATCAAGGACCTCTACATATCAGTATTATGTCGATTCCCTCCAGTAGGTATTCCTTTTCCTAATCCTAAAGACTGATAGAAATTGAAGGCAGCTGATTTTTCAGCTGAGGAGAATGGTCATGGCCCATGTTGTCTTCTTCTGGGATTTTCCAGTGCAGGATGTATCCCAGCTGTTTGCCCCAACACCACATTTAGAGCAACAGTCAAGCAGCTGTCTGGAGCTGGGAGTTAAGAGACACTGGGATGCTGGGATGGGGGCTAGGAATAAAAGTCCAATTTTCTTTGTGTGAAAAACATGGGAATTGTCTAATCCCAGCTCTGGCTGCCCCCACAGCAACTCCAGTGACACAAATAGATGTGGAGTATTGCATTACATCATCAGGACAAGCCCTAATGGGTTTATTTATGGCCCAGGCAAAGCGAGACAAGCGAGATTCTGATCTCTGCTTACCTGGTGTAAAGTGGGAGTCACTGCAGAGATAAACTGACATAACAAAGATTAGAGCCTGGCCTCTTTGTCTGTAGCTGGTTTTAGAAGCAGCTGGCTTTTAGAAATTGCGGATGTCACATAAATCACTTGTAACAAAGTGGTTCTGGACTCCAGCCTCCAGCAGCTTCTGACCATCTATCCCTGTAAAAGTGATGGTTCTCCACGCAGCTGGTTTGTGTCCAGAGGCTTTCAGCTGAGCAGAGTGGACAATCCTCCATCTTCCACAGCCTCAAGGAAGCAATGAGATTTGTGTGGCACAGGCAATCAGAAGGAGGCAGCTCGTGAGATGCCATCTGATCAGAGATGGGGCTCCAATAGCGGAAGTCTGCTGAGTACAGGGCAGTCATATCTCATCTGCTGAGCTCTGCAGGGAGAAGGGTGTTGGACAAAAAGAAGCCCTGATAACAAAGTAGATCTACCAGTGAGATACAGCCTGGTACTGACTGCTGGCACAGCTCTCTGAATGCAGCCAAGGCTGAGGAGGTAAAAAGGTGTGAATAAATGTATCTCACTCGTCCTTAAGCACCTTGAGAGGAGGAATGTAGAGTGTTGTTCTCTTATGATAAATGCGGATTTCATTTTAAAAGACCCTGATATTCTACATACAAAATAACCTGAGGCTGCAGTGATTTTGGGTGTGCTCATGCCATAATAATGATTGTGGGGCTGTGTCCTCTCTTTTTTGTTTCCAGGGCTGTTGGGCAGTGTACTTCACTAAACTATTAGTTATGTGTAGTGGTACCAAAGTGGGCAAAAGGTCCTGCCACCCAAAAACCCCCACCCCTAAACATGTTATGGGCAGCTGAACAGACACAGTCTTATAAAGACAAGTTAAGTTAATTACTTGAGTGTTTATTGGTGCTCCTCTTTGGAAATGGCCTCAATTTGAGTCAGGGGCCCAGGCTGGACATCAGGAGGACATGGAAAGGGGGGGAAGCATATGAACAGGCTGCCCAGGGAGGTGATGGAATCACAGTCCTTTGTTCAAAAAACAGCAGGATGTGGCACTCAATGCATAGTTTAGTTGACAAGGTGGTGATCTGTCAAAGACTGGACTCAACCTCGGAGGTCTTTTCCAACCCACATGATTCTGTAATTCTGTGTGGTTCTGTGAAGGTGTCAGTGTTTGCAGAAATAAAGGCTTAAGTTCTGCTTGTGTGAGGTCGTCAGCAGCCTGGTTCTCTGTCAGGATGGACTAAAGGCAGACGTGCAAAGAAACGTGCTCCACCTTCCTGATTTGCAGCTACATTTCACTGCACTTGTCTGTTGTTTTTGGAAGTGTCTTTTTCAAATATTGGGATATCCTGGGATCACTCTATTCATTAACCAGCTAGAACTGAGCAAGAGGGGGGTGGCTGCTCTGCCTAAAGCACAGTTGGGGCTTTTTGTCATGTAGGAGTACCTGGCAGCTTTGCAAAGGACAATAAATGATTCCTTCCTAATGTGAGAGCAGCAGGAGCCAGGCATGCTGGTAAAAGGCAGGGCTGCTGCATCAGAGGGAAGAAGTTGCTGACACCCAAAGAAGTGAGAGAGGGTGTGATAGGAAAGAAAAATATTTTGAAAAATTTTGTTTGCAAGTGGGGGCTGAATAGCTCTGAGAAAAACCAGGGCATTAAAAATTTTTTCTCTTCTCTGCAAAAATAATTTCCAAAGGGTGGACCTATCAAATACCTCGATGTTATAGTTAATATTTCAGTAAAATATTGTTGTTAAGACAGAGGTCTCTGCACATGGGATCTCTCCTGACTCCCTATCCCTTGTGGAAATTCTCTCACTTCTCCATTAAACAGACCAAAATTTGGCCTAGAGTAGATGCCAGCCATAGCCTGAACTTTTAAATGTTTCCAATTTTATGTGAGAGAGTTGCAATTTTTCTTAGAGGGAGAGTGACTACAAAATTCCCTGTGGAGGGCAGGAAGAGCATGTGAAGGCTCTTCCAAGGGTTGTTTTGTGAAAGGTACGATGTCTGCCTGACATCACAGTTGCTTTCCTGGCTTTTCTGGCTGGTGCTGCTTTCTCCCTTTCTGGGAGACTGGACATAGTGGTCAGGATGATCCAAGATGATGGGCAGAAAGCTCCCAGCAGGAAGGCACTAAGGAGGGTCACTGTCTGGAAAAGGTGTTCCTGTTTTTAAGAGGGATGTATGAGGGGCATGGCATGGCTCCCAAAGCAGATTCTGTGCTGAGCTTTTGCTTCTGCAGTCTCAGCTCTCCCCAGATCCCTGTCTGCAAACAACCTGGTGGGATGGGAAGCTCTAAGGCAGGAGATGTGTCCCATTGTGCATCTGGCATCAGGAAACTCTTAATTTCTAGACATCTTTGTAAGGCAGGTAGTAACTAAGGGTTGATTATGTTTGAGAGCAGCAGCTTGGCAGACTGCAAAATGAAGTACAGATAAAGTGACCTTGTGATTTTGAAAGCAAGACCCATTATTTGTTTTGAAACATATTGCCTCAGTGACCCTGCAAGTTCTGCAGACATGTCCTGTCTGGAAATGCCATAACAGGTTGTTCACTATATTTTCAACTGAGTTAAGGTTTTGTTGAAATAAGGAATATCAATCAAAGGCCAGAAGGCCGCATTCCTTTGGTGTTGTTGATTGCACCAGTATCTTTTGTCTGAAAGCCTGTGCTGACAGGGCATCAGGGGAGAACTCCTGGGGTGAGTGGGGATGAGTGAGGGCAGCCACATGGATCTGCATCCCTGTCAAACTTGTGTCAGCAGAGGTCAAGTTCTCAAGCTCCAGAGAGGACCCTCCAGCACCCAGGATTAGTCAGGGGGAGAGCCAGACACCCTTCACAGCACAGAATCAACATTATCTAGAGCGTGACAGGGACAAGTGGAATATAATATATGGGGGTGTGCAAGGGAGGTGCTGTTCACATCTCCAGAAAATGGCAGGGACACAACTCTCTCCCTGCCCTGAATCCTCACCTTTTGTCACAGGAAATGTTCAAAATGAGATTTGTGTGTAGGGACAGTCAGACCATGGTGCTGAGGTCAAGTGTATGTGTTGGTCTTGGTTCACTGCAGCTTTTTTTCAGGCTAGGATTCGAGTTCATATGAAACACAGCTCACCCACACGCAGTGAAACAGAGCTGGGTGATTTTTCTTTCCTCTTGGTGGCAAATGGGAATTTTGCTGAGAAAAAAAAAGCTGGTTTTATTGTCTATAAACAGTTCACAAATTTGGTATTCATTGAAAAGTTATTTGGATAAAAAATGTATTAAGGTACACTGACGAAACCAAAGGAAAAAATTATGTGTCCCTTTTCATCTCTTAGCATTAAGGATGTGGGATAGACAAGTTCCATCCTCTCTTTTCCCTGAGGTGACATGATCTTAACTTTCCATCATTGGGCTATTTTGTTTGGTGATGTTCATGGCTGCTCCTAAGGGTGTCTGTCTTCTGCTCAGTGGTGTCTGTGTGCATGCTCAGTCCATGGCAGAAGTGAGGAAAACCAGGTTATGTGAAACCTCAGAAGAAAGTGGCAGAGTTAAGGACTTTTCAGCTCATGCTGGCTGGGCAGTAAGAGCATATGAACCCACCTTGGTTCTGCTGGGGTGCTTTAATTTGGTGTTCTTTGAGCCCTTCAGTCCCATTCTTGAATTATGTGGAGGAAACAACAACATTTAACCAGTGCTGGCAGTCGTACTGGGTTTGTGTGAACATCAAGGTTAGCATTTCCAAAGCATGCTGGTGATTTTGAAACCAAATTCAATTTACATTTAAACTTTGTGGCTCCAAAGTGCCTTCATTATTTTGGGAAATTAGATTTTCGGCCAAGTTAAAAAAAAAAAAAAATCAATCAAAATTGCTAACAATGGGACACAAGTTCCTGTGTTGAGTAGCTTTGAAAGCATTACTCACTTATTTGCTTCTCTGAAGGAACTGAAAGAGTGACAAATCTGTTTTCCAGAGCAAAAGAGTTTCAATTGCAGGACAGAGTTTAAGGTGCAGATTATAGTGAAAGATGGGATAACACAGAGATAGCTTTCAAGGGGATAACCAACAACCCACGTGGTTGAGGGGTAGTCTCCAGGTCTGCCCTCCCTCCTTCACGTAGTGCTCTTAGGCAGCCAGGCATTGCCTGAGAGGGGGAGAAACCCTCTTCCAGAGGCGCTGAAACCCTCGAGCCGGGCTCCTGCTGGAACCCTGCCCCTGCAGGTACTTTGTGCCACGTGGGTGGGGCTGCAAGGTTTAAAAGCGCTCAGCTCCTCCGAGACGGAAACAGCTCAGGCAGGGCACGATAATCAAGAAGATAATCTGGAAGGCTATTTACAAGGACCATAATGGAAACAGGTTTCCATGACCTCCTCCTCCTTTATTGCTGTGCCTTTGGCTTGACCCGGCTCAGGGCTCCCACCGCTGCATCGCTGGGAACATCGTGCTCAGCCTGGCAGGGAGCCCGGGGCATGAGAGGAGGGGAAGGTTTTGGCTACTGCTTGTAGTGGCAAATCAGCTGCAGAAGAGGGAGCCCATGTCTTCTCCAGCCTGGCACCTCCAGTTCCCTCTTTTCTCTCCAGTCATTTTCACACCTGCACAGGAAGAAACTGAGAAGAAGGGGAAAAAAAAAATGTAAGGGGTTAAGGAACATGAATGTGGACATCACTGCCTAGCCCAGACACCTCCCAGAGTCTCCCCACCGGGTCCCTTTGGGCAACCACAAGAGGTACCAGCTGAAAGCCTTGTGACTGCCAGCCACACAGGTGCTTGTACTCCAGGCATGCTCCTCGCAGGGTGTCAGAATGACAGGAATGTTTCCTCTGCGGCACACAGACGTGAGCTGGCTTGCATGGGACACGGTTCAGCAGGAGGCACCTTAAACAGCCGTAACACCAAAACAAGCAACACTCAGGCAGAACCACTCTGATTATGGCCTTCACCCACACACTTCATAACCATCACCCCTTTTACTTCCCACTCCAGTTCATCCTGACCAAAACAAAAGGCAAGGGAGATACTGTTAATGAGGTGCAGGGGGATGGACGCTATCACACTTCGCACATCTGTGACGAGCGGGTTTAGCAGAGTCCCAAAGAAAACGTAAGGGGCATTCAGAAAATGCTTGACCTGCCCCCCTCCCAAAAAAAAAAAAAAAAAAAAGCATTATTCCCTGTGAATACTATGGTATGTATTGCCCCTCCACCCTGCACCAGGAAGGGATCTGTGGCAGGGATATACTTCAAGGAGATTGTGGTTTATATTACAGCTGCTAAGATAACCGGGAGCCTTCAAAAGGAATCCCAGCTAGCGCAGCTTGTTTTACAATACCAGACTCCAAGCGGGGGGAGTGGAAAGTAAGTTTGTTTTCCACCCTGCCCCTTTATCTTGATGTCAAATATATCCCCTGGGAAAGGAAAACATTTAAGCAGCAGATCCCATGGACACACACACACTCTCATGTGCCTTTCCCCCCATCAAGCCACAGCCATGTCCGGAGCGTGGCACTGTTCAGTGCGTGGGTGCTGCTGGACAGCTGGAGTTTTGGCAGGGAAAGGCCAGGAAGAAGGTGCTTCAGGTGTGATAATCAACAGTCACAGGTGCTGGTGCCAGCGTGTGATCTGGGCTGGTCAAACCTACAAGCCACCTGCTGCAGGTGGAGTTGTGATCTCTTTGAGAGCACCTCCATGTGATAATTACAGCTGTTTAGGAGCCATTTATTTGTGTGGACAAAAGCATAACAAAATCCAGTCATAAATCTTCCCAGATAGCTCATGTCTGAAATAAGATGCACATTTTTAACAAGGAGGGGCAGGAACTGTTGGCATGGTTTCTCAGGGGAGCATTGAGGGAGGGTCTTCATTGCCTCTTTGGAGTACTGTAAATGTTTTGATCTAACTCAATCAAAACTCTGGCCTTAATACTCACATTATTGCCTGGATTCTGTAGTCTTAGATGATAATGGAACTTCTTGGTCTGAAAATCTCTTACAAGGCACTGCTATGTGTAAGAAGTGTACATGGATGCAAGCCCTTCTGTTATTGTTATTGTTATTGCTATTCCTGGAGGGGGACTCTTCATCTGGAACTGCAATGACAGGACAAGGGAGAATGGCATCAAGCAGAAAGACAGTAGGTTAATATAAGATATTAGAAAGAAATTCTTCCATGTGAGGATGGGAAGACACTGGAACAGGTTCTCCAGAGAAGCTGTGGCTGCCCCATCCCTCTAACTGTCCAAGACCAGGCTGGAGGGGGCTCTGAGCACCCCGGGGTAGTGGAAGATGTCCCTGCCCATGGCAGGGGGATGGAATGAGATGGTCTTTAAGGTCCCTTCCAACCCAAACCATTCTATGATTCTGTGACTATTCCCCAGCCTGACTGATGAGGATCTGTGTCTCCAGAGCTCTGGATTACAACTCTGCTGGTGGTCATGGTGTTTGTACCAGAAACATGGTACAAATGCAAAGGGAATGTCATACTTTGAGCTAAATTGCTAAAAAGACAACCATAGGATAAGAGTAAATGTTGCAGCTGCAATGTGGAAGCCAAATTTGCTTGCTGGCAGGTGAAGGAGGACTTAACCAGTGTTCCTGAAGAATATGAAGATGCTTGGGGACACACCTCATCCACAAAAATAAATGAATAAACTGGGATTCTTCTTAAGACAGGATCAGAGAAGCAGCCAAGGTATTTACATAAAGATATACCCCTTTCCTGTGCTAGCTAGTTAGACAATGCTACCAAAATGAAATAGGGAGCTCACTGAACATACCCATGCTCTGGAGGAACAGCAAGTTCAAACCTATATTTGGGTTTCACAGAAGGTTGTTGCTTTGTTATGAGGTTGAAGCACATTTCCAGTGTGAAAATTCTTCACTCATGCTTTGTTCTACATTGATGTGTGAATCTGTCACCAGCCCCTGTGGCTTGGGGCCACCGCTGTTCACACCACATCTTTCTGCTGAGCCTTTGCAGCTGTCCTATTTTCTAAATGCAAAGACTGAACCTAAGAAGTCTGGTTTATCTCTTGCTTGGCACATGTTCACACTGGTGATATTCCTTGCCTTTCTAACAACAGGAAGAAAATCTTGGCAACAGATTGAGGAATGGGAAGGAATGTTCTTTTGAGAGTCCTAGCTGCTCAAACTGCAGTAATTTCAATAGGTAGAGCCCTAGTGTCACTACAGCTGTGCCACCAAGCACAGTGTCTTTCAGCCCTTGCCTTTGTGTCTTCTGCACCCACCATGAAGTTTATGGTGCAGGTATTTTCCTCAGAGGAGGTCTCTTCTGGGAGACCTCCTATTTTTCTGTTCCTTCACCAGAGCTTTCAGTGTGTGGGTCTGGGAGGTGTGGTTGTCAGGGATGCCATTCTCAGCAATGGGACTAGAAGTCTTGTGGTCATGATACAAGGCCAAAATATGCTATTGTGATCATCTGTATGGTGTTCTGTAATATAACCAGGCAAAGTAAACTGTGGAAAGGGCTTGATTGATTGAAGAAAACATGTTTCTAAACATAGTTGTTTTATTTCCTATCTGTTTTCAGTGGCACTGCCTCTTCAGACTATTTCCTTCTCTCCTCAGTTATTCATCCCTTCTTCTCCTAGTGTGAAGAGACTCACAACTCATACTACAGCATCAGTTTTCTTCCTCTACCCCCTTGGACACTCCTGAAATGCAACTAAACCCAAATGAACCCATTAGACTCCTCCCACATTGAGCATTTTGCTCTTTTTTTTGGAACACCTTCTAGAAATGGAGCTGGTACCTCAGAAGATGTAAATCAGCATCAGTGCTTTTATTTACAGCCAAAGAGATTAAAATTACAACAAGATAAATAAATCTCAACAGATTTTCAGTGAGTTTTCTGTCTAGTCAAAACTATTAAATTTTCAGCAAAATTGAAGATTTGATTGATTTTTATTATTTTGCTAGATAAGCTCATGACAGACTAAAATCCAGAGACATCTCCTACAACCTCTCATGCTCTGGTTTTGAAATGTCCCCTGGCTACTTGCCATGTGAAGTGCAGGGTGTCACTATGCTCCGTGTGTCAGCTGAGGTTTGGGATGACTATGGCCAGCACCAGATGTTTCTTGCATGTTCACAAGTGCCAGGAGGTCTCTTTCCTGCCATTTACCAACAGTTTATATTCACAGGATACTTGGTCCTTCTCAGAGAACTCCAGCTTATTGTCCTGATGATACATTTTGAAAAGGAGTTCACTGTTGCTCTTTTGAACTTCCTCTTCCTTGTTAATGGATTTCATTCCTCCCCAGCAGTTATTCATCCCTGAATGCCTGAATTAGCTGGAAAGGTTTTTTCTATAACTGGTGGTCATTGAGAATCTTTGTCAATGAACATTAATAGACATGAATGTATTGAGAAACACATGAAAATCATCTCTGTGGGTATTATCACATTTTATCTCTCTGATTTGATGTCTTTGAAAGTGGTTGGTCACGCACTTTATAATGAAGAACTTTGCACCATTGTACTTGTGAAACTTGCCCCAACTAGTTGATGTATTTTGTGTTTGGTTTTTAAATATTATGAGAGTTTTGGTATTTTTAACATCTTATTGTTCATTCACATCTGTATCTCAGGATGCATCAGAAAACCTATTTTTCAACACACCTTAATTCTGACATTAGTACCTTTATTTTGGAAAATAGTTGCTAAGTAAGAACTATATTTAAAAAACTTCTGTAACAGGATTTAAACATTTTATCCGTGCATTAATATAGGCAGCTTAAAAATTATATTCTCATGATTTACTTTGGCAAAACATCTATCTGGAGTCACTGGTCTTGTAGTGATTTATCTACTCTCACTATTTGTACTGGATTTAAAAGGGAGTGCCTCATTCTTAAACTAATTGCCTGTCATTTATTCCAGGGGAAATACTTTTATAAGGATAAGGGGCTAAAGGCCAACTTTTCAAAGGCATGTAGGCACCTCAGGATGAAGACAGGCACTAGGAAAGCACTGAGGTAGCTGAGGTGCTCCTGGAAAATTCTGTGGGTATTTGGCTGTGCCTTTAGGTGCCCACAAACCTTCAATCTATTCATAAGACTTTCTTCTCTGGTCAGAAGAGAGGTTTCCAGCTGTGACAGAGGATCCCTGAAAGAGGCACAGGGAGCACAGAAGCTGCTCCCCTTTCTCTCTTCCCAGGATGTGATTAAACTGAGATGGGTGGGAAATGCTGCGAGGGAGACTCAAAAATGTAATTTGTAGGAAATACAACTTTCATCTTGGCCTTTAAATGATGTCACAGCACAGCCAGTGTGCTAGAAATTACTCTCTGAGGGGCTGTAAGGTGTCACATCCATGTGGAACACACAGCACTGCAATAGAGAGGTGCAGTCAATGTCCAAGGCTTGCAGGCTGACCCTGCCCCACCTGGAAATATCTTTCCTTGGAAGTTCCATGATGGTTCCTCTGATGGCCAGAGGGTTTTTCACTGCACCCAAGCTGGTGAACAGCTGTTTCTACCCCCACCAGTGGGATGTGACACTCGAGGGTCCCCACAAAGTGCAAAGCCACTGCTTGCAGTGAAATTCAAATGCTTGCTGGAGAGAACAATGGGAAAATGTGCTTGTACACACATCCTGTCTCACTAGCTCCCCATTTTCCTGCTCAGTCACACAGCACAGCTCTAAGAAAGGTTTCTTGTCCTGGTCACATTCCTCTTTGCTTTCTGTCTTGTTTCTGTGTGGATTCCCTTCTTTTCTTGCAAGGACTTCTTTCCTTGTTTCATCATATGTCCTCTCCTGGTCCTCCTTTCCTTCTTCTCCCTCAGTAATTAGCTCCAATCTGTGTGCTGCTGCTGTACAATGCCTTAACTTTCCTCACTTCATCCTTCATCCCATTTCTCATTTCTATGGTTCTCTTGTGCTCCTTCCCCTCTCCCCTCCCCAACTTTCCTCAGGTTCCTCCAGATTTTTAGCTCTTTATTTTTTTCTTCCTACCCTCTGTCTCTCTTTAAAACTTTAATTGGCATGCTTTCTTCAAGCTGTCTTAGAAAGCCTTATTTTTTTTCTTCTCTCTTTTCAGCTTCTTTCCTGAATTGCAGTCACACCAGTTCTGCTTTCCTGACTGCAGAGTCACAGCAGCTGTGGTGCAGCAGAGCATCTGAAAAGAAAATGCTAATAGGGGTTTTTATAGTGTACAGTAAAAGGCTCTGATTAAAAAAAAATAATAATGCTACACCTCAATGCTACCTCTAACCCAGACTATTGCTTCTTGAGAGTTTCCTTCTAGAGCCTGCAGTAACAAAGCAGAATCCATAACCTCATGTGCCATCTCCCTGCCTGTCATAACCACAGGCAAAGCTGTATCTGTGTAATGGCATCTCCCCTGTGCCTGATAACAAGACCATAAAGAGTGTGCAAGGCAGTTTTATGGATGTCCTGCCAATATGTCAAGTACTGATTTTACATAGAAACATCTCATCAAGCACTTCCACATCAAACTGGTTCTGCAAACATTTCTCCGTGAGATTTCATTAAAATCCATACAGGAATTTGCTCCAGCCATACTAATATCCCCCTCAGGTCAGCTTTCTGTGAGCATTCACAGTTTATTTATCACCAACAACAGGTCTATACACATTTCAGCCTTGGATGGGTCAGTATTTCCACATGAGAATACTGGAGTTCATGTTTATCAGCTTAGGACAAGGAACACGTCATAGACTGCTACACCAACGCAAATTATTTCCTCTAGAAAAGAGAGAAATCTGTTTAAAATAATGCAGTATTGTGTAAATTACGGAAAAATCTCCTCAGTGCTGAATATTTTTGTAGAATAGTGAGAATCTGCTCATTTGCTGGCAGAAATTCTGGAAGAGGTAAAATACATTAAAGTAAATGGTTTCTCTCAAATTACTTATCCATAGAGCTACTTTAAAAGAGATCTTTGTAACCTAAGACAACCCTCAAGGTTTAGCCCATCATTTCCTCTGGTTGGATCCCTGTTAAAGAGGAGTCCTAGTGGGGTCTTGTAGGACACCACTCAAGGTTTAGCCCATAATTTTCTCTGGTTTGATGCCTGTTAAAGAGGAGTCCTAGTGGGATCATGTAGGACACCACTCAAGGTTTAGCCCATCATTTCCTCTGATTTGATCCCTGTTAAAGAGGAGTCCTAGTGGGGTCATGTAGGACACCACTCAAGGTTTAGCCCATAATTTTCTCTGATTTGATCCCTGTTAAAGAGGAGTCCTAGTGGGGTCATGTAGGACACCACTCAAGGTTTAGCCCATCATTTTCTCTGATTTGATCCCTGTTAAAGAGGAGTCCTAGTGGGGTCTTGTAGGACACCACTGAGCTTCCACGTGCTGCCAGCCCTATCCCACTGCGATGTCTCTCACGGCCACAGTGATTTTAACCTGCTCTTCTCTCATGCTCGGAGCTCCCTGAGTTGAGGATGATTTGGTGGCCTATGACAAGTGGAAAACCAGAGCCAAGCCACAGAAATAGAGAGCCAGAGTGACTGAACTGGCAGGACACGAACGATGGGAAGGGATCTGGGCCGGCCTGCTCCATCACAGGGACTGAATGCAGGAACAGCACCTTCCTTTGTGCAGTGCTCTGGGAGGCCAAGGTGGAAAAGGCTCTAATGGAATTCCTGCAGGGACAGTTTTCACTGGCTCAGTGGGAGCTGTTTGCACACAGACGCCACGGAGTAAGCTGCTAGGTGTTTATTAACTCAGCTTGCAAGAGGAGGGGAAGGGCAGGAGAAAAGCTCTGAGGGGAAAATGCCGCTTGAAAAGACAGACCACCACCCCCTGCCGTCCACCGGCGCTGAGGGAGCGAGCGAGCTCCTCGTAACCTGTCTGGTAAGTTTTAAAGGATGTTTTCCCTCTCTCTAACCGGCTGCCGCGGATGTGTGTTACGAAACAGCAATTAAAATATTCAGCCAAGGGCTTAACCCTTGACTGTTTGTGTGGTTTCACCCCCCCCAGTTCAGTGACATTTAGGGGACGTTGTGGGGCCTGCAGGACACCTCGCCCGCCCCGAGGTGCGGCCTTGTGGGGATGAATGGAGCCCTGGGCCTGTCCTTTAGGCCATGCAGCCGCTCCGTGCTCTTTGTCAGGGCCAAACAAGCTCCATATCATTACGCTAGCCCAGTCTCATTATTAGGTGCATTAACTGTGGGAACTAAATCCATGACAAAAAAAAAAAAGGGGGGTGGAATTGGCTCGCACAAAAAAAAGGCTTTCCCAGCTCAGGCTAACAACTTGTGCCTATTAACTAAAAACGATCATTAGAAAATTCCCTGCAGACTTAAAGCTTCAGCAGAAGCTTGTTTCACGTATGCACTTGCCTTGTTACATGAACACATAACCAGCCTTAAAGAAACATACCCTCCCACACTTGGATTGGGGTTGGGAAAGGTGCTTCCAGGCAGGCACTGCACTGCCTTTAAAATACATCTTTCTTTCTGCTTCTTCCAGCAATACTGCATAAAAAATACTGTGCCAGTAGGAGGTAATAAATCTATAGCCTTAAAAGGGGAAGGATATTAGAGGACAACCAGGTTGGGGTGGTCACTGAAAAAAGAAAACAAGTGGTTGCATGTGAAAGGAAAGGTGTGCTAATGTGTTTACAAACAACTAACAACTCCATGGTGAAAGTATGGATGTTAATGTCTTTGAAATGGGTCTTAATATCTCTACTACTTTCAAGCCCCAGGTTTATTACAGAACCCTACAGTTTGACTCCTGAAGCAGAAACACGGGGCCACACAAGCCTGAGTTTCTGAGCTTTGGGGTAAAATGACAGGTTCAAGGGGATATGTGATAGATGGTTTGGGAAGGCTGTACCTTCATAGTACCTCAGCCAGTGGGGAAGGGAAGAGGCCAACATGTGGCTTTGAGTTTAGGATAAAAAGAGCTGCAGCCTCTAGAACCTCGAGGGAGAAAGCGTTGCAGGTGTGCCCCAGTGGACTCTCCCTTTATTTGAATAAAATGCAGGACTCCTCTGTCTCCTTTATGGCTTTCCATAATATGATTTTCCATACACATAGAACTTTATTTTTTCATATTAAAGTGGCCTTCTATACAGGTCAAACCACAGAAAAAAATCACTGGAGATCAGGTCTCCATGAATTGCACAAAGATAGTTCTCTGTAAACAGAAAACTGTCTTTGTGGATATTCATGGAATCTTCCCTGGCAGCTTTACTGTAATTGCAACAAACCATGAGGCAACAGGTAGATCCATGGGGATCCCCAGGCTGCTCAGAAGCCATGGGGAGTTTTCCATTGGGTGGGAATGTACAGACATGTCAACTCAGATGGTTACTCTGGCTTTTGGCACTGGGAAAGCTGATCCCTGGAACATGCTGGTTGCTTGGTTTCTCTGGGATTTTTGTGGGTCCCACTTCCAGTGGTCCGTGGCTTTCAAAGGCAAAAAATATTTCCCAGCTTAGCATAGAATCTGCTACTTGGTCACTGGCTCAGTTCACAGGCTTCTGATTAAAAGTTTTTCCTCCCAGAAGATGCTTCCTTTCTTAGTATTTCCTAATGCTAAGAATTTTTTAGGTTGTATGATAGTCTTTCAAGGAAATGATGAATTTTCCAGTCTCTCAGTCATATGAAGATAAGCAGGACACATCTCTGGAGATTACAGGGGGCAATATTTTCCTAACAGCAAAAACAAATGCACAAGCCTTTCCCACCCTTAATGAATGCACAGTGGTTCTTTTCTGGTTATCAAGCACCAGAAACAGGTCCCTAAATTCAGTTGACTTAAACCAGTGATAAATAACCATTGCTTAGCTATTCCCTCTCCTGAGTGCCACTCATTGACTGGTGTGATGGAGCAGGCAGCTACAGCTGGGAGTTGAATGATGCTCCCCATGGGAAGGTATCTGGGCACCAACAGGTTGAGCAGGGTGGTGTCTCACCAACCAGGGTGCAGCCCTGCAGCACCTGGATGCAAAAGTGTCACAGGACCTGAGTGCCAGGGAGCAGGAGCAGCCAGCCTGGTCAGTGATGGCCAGGAAAATTGGGAGAAATGAGGCAGGATCTTCGGTGTGGATCAGTGAGGTGCACGGCCAGGCACAGGCACAGCTGCTTTGTAGCTCATGCAAACACCGAGGCTGAGGGCCTTAAGGGTGGCTCCCAAGGGAAGAGGAGAGTCTCCCAGTGAGGCTTGTCCCAGCTCTTTCCCAGCAGTCAGGTCACACAGCTGCACCCTGGCTGGGCTGGGGCACAGGCAGCTGAACCCCAGGGGTGTGCATTGGGGTCTAGCAAGCAGCTGGATGGGTGCAGAGGTGACACTGTTCTGCTGCTCCCACTACCCTTCACTGGAAATGGTGGAAAGGACACAAGGAACCCATTCTATCTCCCAGGCAGCTTCAGCAATGTTTTGCTTGCCCAGTGTTTGTCCTCTCAGGCCAGGGCTTTATGGTGGAACCAGACACACAGGGCTGAGCAAGCCCTTGGCTTCCTGCACTGGCATTCTTTCCTGGTGCTCCATTTGCCCACCCAGGCTGTGAAAAATCTCCCTCACAAGGATGCCCCATCCATATGGCAGCCTAAGGTCATGCTCACGTGTGGCTGTGCAACCAAAATGCAGGGATGCCAAAAGCAAACTCTCTGATCTGCTTCCCTTTGGCTCATCCCTACCCCCTGTGGAGACCAATCATGGCATGCACCTGGAATAGATGCAGATTTGGGGAACTGCTTGACCAACAGTCTTGCATAGGTCTCATCCAAACACATGTCAGCAGTTTTTGCTCTAATCCCACTTCTTTTCAGTGCTCCTGAATGATGGCCATGATGCCAGCAAGCACAGTCTTAGCAAAAGGTTTATCTCCTACCATTTGCCCCTTGAGGACACTTTTCTCCCAGATGAAAGTGTCTTTGGATCTGTCAGGCTGAAAGAAGAACTCCACAGTGCTCTGACTCCTCATGGAACAGATGGCAGGGAATGAGCAGCCTCGGTGCCCATTCAGCACATTAGAGGCTGGGATATTTAAGCAACTCCTCTGCTGCTTCCTTATGAGCTATCAGATCACAAACTACACATTCTTGTCTCTCCCAAACTCCTGCTCAGAGCAGTGCTCAGCTTTGAGAGAAGGTAATGAGCAAGTTTTTGAGCATTTTGGGTTTCTCACTGGACTCCAGCACAGTGGTGTTTGGTAGGTTAAGGACCACACGGGTTAATTTCAATCAAAGTGATAAACACAGATGTCTGGCACTGACAAAACAAGATAACATCCAAAACTACCCAGAACTTAAGACACCAAGTGACATTGACAGAACCCAGTCAGACCTGCTCACCTTCCTCCTCCTTCTCCTCACCTCATGCTTCCTACAAAAGCAATTTAATATGTTGAAAAAAAGTAGTAGGAGCTAGGATATGTGTGCCATAAGGGCTTTCTCAGATGCCAAAGCAAGCAACTTGTAGAGATTTAAAAAAGGAAGAAAAGTCTTGTATAATAATCCTGCATTGCACTGTTCTTTCATCCTGATTGTTCCAAGCATCTTTTGTGTCTGCTGACATTAAAAATTATGATTTGTTAAAGCATGTTGATTTTGGATGCTTACAGCTTTTCAAGGCACCCTTTTTTTTTTTCTGAGAAGGGTATTTTCTTACCTTAGTCTGGGAAAAAGTGAGTTTCTAGAAGTTTCAAATCCCAAATATGTAATTTTGTAAGAAGCTTTTGCATTAAAAAAAAATTCCTTCTTGAATGAAAAAGGCAGGGTGAGCTGGTTTTGCTGTGGGAATAACAAAAGCTAGCCAAGATGCAAAATATTTCATAATACAGACATTTGCAGGTGTATTGCCTTCTTTTTACTAACCTGCTACTAGCACAGTGTAATACACAGAAATCTTCCTGCAGGACTTGTTTTTGATGGAGCACAGGATGATCTGAAGAGTCCTTCTACCTGTCCTTGGCTAAAAGTTTTGCCTTCTCAGCATCAGTGCCTGAGGAAAATGAAAGGTGTTCTTATTTTTGTCAAGTTCCACCAGTTCTAACAGGTCTGAGCCAGTAATTTGGGAGTTCCTCAGAATTTTACTACATCAAATTCTTTTTATGATGGCCCAATGTATCAAGGTGAATGAAATCAGAGCCAGAGGAGTGAATTTACATGGGTTTATTGCAGATGTTATAAAAGGCTTTAGGCATCCCTCCCTCTGAACACTTGCTCATACATCAGGTACTCCCAAACCATGGGATGCCCTTGATGCCAAATCCTTTTGGATGCTGTATTGATCTCAGGGTACAAAAAGTTTGTGGAGTTTCTAGATCAAGATGTTTTGACCATTTCTTTGAGTTTTTGGTTGGTTGGGGTTTTTCTGTATGAGTGAACTAGAAAATTATATAACTGTTTGGGTTTTTTTTCCCAAAGAAAAACAATGCTTTCTGTATTATTCTCCATTATTACAGAATATAGTCTGTAAGAATAATTTCTTGAGCTGCCCCTCTTCTCTTCATGTTCTGAGCTCAAGAGAGACCTGCTGAGGCAGCTGTTTCAGATGGAGAAAACTTATTCCAGAATGTGATTAAAAACATTATTTGAGTGTTATATCCAGATTAACTGAGATGAAAGAAATAATTTAATTGATGAACCCTTCATTCAATTGACTTGCAAATGGTGATCATGGTACTTTGTGAAATTTCAGCTTTTGTTGAGTAATACTTCTCTCAGTTGTATCAGTTTTTTCTTAGGTGTGGAATGGAATCCTTGTTTCCTGACTAGCCCTGGAAATTATCTCATTGACCTATTTAAAATTTCGTTGTGTCGCTGTTGTGATCCATACACATATCTCAGTGGTCAACAGAAATATTTTGCTGCAAATATTTGAACTTCCAGCCACTTTACTGGAAAAAATGTCATCAGAGCTAATGTCCCTGTTCCCTGAGGAATGTAAATTCTGCAGTTAGGTTTCTAAAGCAAATCACAAATGTTCACTCCAGCTGCTTCACAGAGCTGTTCTGCAGGATTTGGGTAGAATTTATCCTGAAGCAAAAAGCTTTTCCACAAAAAGTTCACTGGGCTGTTTGCTGTGAAGACCAAACACGAGCAAGATGGAGAAATGGGACTGATGTGCTGGAAATAGCAAATGAGAATTTGCTGAAAAATTACTGCAATTTTCCTGAAACCACAGATATCACAGAATCATGGAATGGTTTTGGTTGGAAGGGACCTTAATGATCATCCAGTTCCAGCCCCCTGCCGTGAACAGGGGCATCTGCCACTATCCCAGGTTTCTCAGGGCCACATCCAACCTGCCCATGGGATAGGGCAGCCACAGCTTCTTGGGAATTGATTCCCAAATGTCAATTTCAATAGGCATTGATCAATAAATAACAGTGGCATTAATTGCTGCTAATATTAGTCTAACTAATATAATTACACAGGTTTAGATATTGTTTTTTTCTTTTCTTTTCTTTTTTTTTTTTTTTTTTAATTGTTTTTCATGATGTGAGCCACTGATTTTTGCCTCCAGTTCAAAACTTGATCTAATTCCAGGAATGCCTGAAAACATTCACAATATCTTTTCTGCTGGGGAAAAAAAAGATCTCTCAACTTACTGTTAGCTCTCTGCTCCAAAAATAAAATGTACAGTACGTAACAAATTTGGTCTGACAGCATTTTCCCAGCTGGAAGGATGGAACTTCTTAATTGGTATATAAATAAATAGTGGTTTGATCCTGCTCTTAAATATATATTAAAAAAAGAATTTTGGCCTTGCCTCTAGTAAGCATAGGAACAGATCTTGCTTTCTAACACAAACAGTAAGAGAAAAGGACTCTTCACTGAACCCAATTTAAAAGCTAAATCTAAAGTCTAAATACACTGAAATGAATTGAAGTCCTGCTGCTGCTGTTGAGGAAGGCCCATGAAGCTCCCTGTGTCTCTTGACATATGGTTTCCATACCACTTTAGTTCATAAATCATCATTTTGAATTGCTTTAAAGTTTGACATGAGAACCTCAAGTGTTGTTGAATCATCAAATAAATAGCTGCTTAGCAAGAAGATGCTCCTATGAATTGAGTTTTACCTTGTGCTTTCAGAGTAAAGGAAGTGATAATTTAGATGAGGAATTCACTCAGAATAATTGGGTGGTTTTCACTTTTGCTACATGACAATGAATTAAAACTAAATGCAGACACCAATCTGCAAATCCAGAAACTAGAAGAGGGACGAGCACACTGGTCCAAACACATAAAATGTGTTTATTTGCAACACAAGGTGCAATACAAGGCATCTTGAAATACTCATTCCAAGTGCACCTGAACACTCCAACTGCATTGCTTGGTTGAAATTCCCTTGGAACTGGAGATTTTGGAGTAGGAGACATGCAGCAAACACCCACATCCTGAAGCTTGTCACCCCAACTCGTGTCACCTCTGAATCCAAACCAGAAGGATCCCCAGAAGCACAAGAGCCTGACCTTTCTGGGATGGATCTTCTTTTTCCTCATAGCCCAATAATCTATGATTCATCTTGAGAAAGGAGAAGGCCTGTTTGGGGATAAGTGGGAGAAATCCGAAACACTTCTCCTAGCTCCTGAAAAAGGACAGCCCCACCAAAACCAGGCAGTAAACATCTTGTTTCCTGGCCCCATCTGTGTGGAGCACACAGACCAGAGGCTTTGAAAAGCTCTCCCTGCCAGAATGTGAGATAAACGTGTCATTAGGGAACTCCCTTTTTCTGTTTCTGGGGTGCTGGCACACCTTTGATTAAAATCCTTCAGTTTAAAGCACAGTGCACCAGTCTGGGCGTGCAATATTTGTATGAAGCTTAAGATGGTCCTGCCATAACACTTCTGTATCCCCCATTGTGCAAAATTGGACCAGAAATCTCATGAGAATGAGCTTACTCATGAGATATCTGCTAATTCTGGCTTCCAGTTATGCTGTAAATAGTATGAGAACTGCCTTTCTAGCAGTTTTAGGGAATTTGGCTCCCAGCCATTTGCTAGAAAAGCCCAAGCTGCGCCCTAAGTGAAAAGCAAGGGGGAAAGAAAAATGCTCCAGATTTCCAGAAAGTTCTTTATTAGTGCCAGAATCTTGTCTTCTCCTCTATGTTCTTCTGGTCGGGTAGAATGGCCTCTGTTTGCAAGGACATACTTTTGTGAGGTCAGGGACCTTGCAGAAGGCACAGTGCTCTGTAACCAGGTGCTTTGATGGCTGGATACAGCTGTTCTGTGGCGTTTCTGAGGAACAGAAAGCTATGCCAAAAGCTGCATGGCAAGCTCAGGACTCTGTCTGCAGCTCTTCAGCAATGGAGGCTCCTGATGCTATTGCTTCTTTCTCCTCTGCCTCCTTCAGAGATGCTGGGATGGTGCCCTTTTCCCTAGTGATTCCCTGCCCTGCCAGCTACCTGCTCTGCCTCCCAGGTCTCATTTTCACTACTGGATTAAGGAACCCAAGGCTCTGCCTCCTAGCAAAGCCCTTGGGCAGTCCTGTGTGCAAACAGTGTCTCAAAAAGAAGCTGGGCCTTGGCAGATAGGTGGTTTTTTTTAGTTTCGAGAAACCCTCTGTGCAAATAATCCTGGTACCCCAAAAAGCAATCTCTGCTTTCAAAACTAAAGGCAAAAGTCATGCTCTACAGGCCTAAACTTGAGTACTGGATTCTATCTCATATGCAAATTTTTCTTAGCCTAGTATCAAAAGTACTAGTAAGCATGTACCTATAAACACTCATTAGCTTTAATTACACTGAGTACACTTGTGAGGTGGGCTTGGGTTACCTGACTTAGTGCACTACTAAGAGTTTCTGAGGCTGAAAATGTCACACAGAAATTATTACATGCATCAGAGGTGAAATGTGGAATCATAGAATTGTAGAATATTCTGAGTTGGAAGATACACCAGGATCATCCAGTCCAACTCCTGGCACTGCCCAGGACACCCCAACAATCCCACCCTGTGCATCCCTGAGTGTGTTGTCTAAATGCTCCTGGAGCTCTGGCAGCCCAACACCCTCTGGGGGAAGAACCTTTCCCTGACATCCACCCTAACCCTTCCCTGACACAGATCCAGCCATTCCCTGGGTCCTGTCCCTGTCACACAGAGCAGAGATCAGAGCCTGCCCCTCCTCTTCCCTTTGTGAGGAAGCTGCAGAATTTCTGTGAGCTCTAACTTCAGTCTGCTCTTCCCCAGATGAACAGTGCATGTAACACAGCCTTGTTTGAAGTATTAGTAGACAAGTTATTTAGTTTTCATAATGGCACTGCGGTCACTTCCAAATATTTTTCAACAGATATTGAAAGCACAACAGGTGATTTAAAATTGCCAGGAAGAGATGGGTCCCTTCAGTAATTAATTAGCTAAGCAATGATTATCACAGAAAACATCTTGTCTAAAGCCTGCATCACATTGAAAAGATGGCTGTTTCTCTGGGAAGCCTGTGGCAGGGCTTCATCACCCTCACAGGGAACAATTTCTTCCCAATATCCAATCTATACTCACTGTCTCACTTTGGAGCCATTCCCCCTTGTCCTGTCACTCCAGGCCCTTGCCAAGAGTCTCTCTCCATCTTTCCTGTGGCTCTCTTCAGGCACTGGAAGGCCACCATGAGGTCATCCCAAAGCCTTCTCCTCTCCAGGCTGAACAATCCCAATTCCCTCAGCCTTTCCTCCCAGCAGAGCTGCTCCATCCCT
>JAOTQP010000870.1:65432580-65450750 GCA_026413545.1 Cichladusa arquata | reverse complement strand
CTCCCAGCAGAGCTGCTCCATCCCTCTGATCCCTTGGTGTCCCCTGGCTCCAGCAGCTCCCTGTCCTTCCTGTGCTGTCCCAGGCTGGGTGCAGCCCTGCAGGGAGATCTCAGCAGAGCGGGGCAGAGGGGCAGAATCCCTTCCCTCATCCTGGTTCTATAACTGTATCAGATTCAAACATCATTTATTAATTTGGAGGTTTTGTCCCTGCTAGTTTGCAAATTAATTTATTCCAAATTCTAGGGTAAAACCATGTCAGCTGTCATTTGTAATTTTCTGTTTGTGAATGTGAATACTCTGCCCCCTTCCACCTGATAAAATGTCCAAACCCCCAATTCTTTAGAGTGGTTAAGTGTCTAATTGTCAGTATTTTCAATGGGGGCTAGATGCCTCTGCACTTTGGGACTGATTCAGTCATCCTCTAAAATTTGGTACTGAAATAAATATCCTGATTGGCCTCATGCAACTGTGAGGGTCTGAGCACATGGGACTGGAGACTGGTAGTACAGGAGCCTTTGTAAAACAAGGACTTTCAATTGGGTTTATAGGGAACACCTGTGGAAACCTCTGTGTACATGACACACAACCTCCAAACAATTTTCCAGTGACTTGTGTTGAGGAATGTTATGTTTTTTCTCACTGTATTTACTTCCCAAGTTCTTCATGTTGTAGCAAGTAACACACACACACACACACACACAGACACACTCACAAGGTCTTTGCAAATATTTTTGGGGACACCAAATATGCAAACTGTAGCCACAACAAATTCTTCATAATCAGCCAAGAAGTTGAAACAGATTTTCATGAAACCCTTGTTAAATGGTGAAAATATCAGCAGTCATCGAAACCCTTTTAGTCAGCATGTATCCCCAGAAGGGCTGCATCATATGGAGAGTTTCAGGGCCCATCAGGATGTCCTCTATAGGACCAGAGGCTCCTCCTCCTTCTTTGTAAGACTCTTGAGAGCAAAAAGGGTGGCAGAATTGAGTAATGTGTAGTTATTTGCATGGGCAGCCATCAGACATTGGGTGCATTCAGGAATGTTTATGAATTCCATTGCTGCAGTATCCAAGCATCTCCCAGCTGTTTATGCATTGCTTCTTCCTTAAGCTCCATGTAACAGGGATCTATCCATCCCATTTTCCAGGTCCAGCACCTGAGCACAGCTGGGACAGTTCATAATGCCAACACTCTGCAAGTGCATAAAGGGGCAGAGGGACATCTAGTGGGATCTCTACTCTCTCTGCTTTTGCAGGCCACCAGAAATCTCCTCACTGGGCTCACCTCTGTGACACTTCTTCAGAGCAGCACCCAGATCCTTCACTTCATTAAGATGCTGGGGCTTGATTGTAATTCAGGCTGTGGATCTTGTGTTTATACTTTCTGAAGATTCACAGCCTGCTGTGAGTAAAGGCAAGAGCAGTGACTAATCTGATTTCTGTCAGAGAGCTCACCTTGACAGACTTTCAGCAGCAGTGAGGTTGAAGGCATTTTGAAGGTTATCTTTATAAAAAAAGGACTGGCAACTTACACTGGAAAAAAAAAAAAAGTGTGATTAGGCAACTTCTTTCTTGACACTACTGATGGCTGAGTGATTACAATGCAGTGTATTGCCCTTCTCAGCTGGTGTAGAACAAGAGTTTCATCCACTGAAGGCAAAAGGCCATGAGAATTTACATTAACCAGGGGTCTGTGACTAAACTACTGTGTCCTGCATCCAGTTTGCCAGCTCTTCATTCCTTGCAACTGTCCTCAAGTTCTTTGAGCCAAAAGAGCAAGATTTCTCTCTGGTCGACATATGAACCCCTTCTAGTCACTGAACTTGTCTTTTAGGCATCATGGAAGCTGGCTTTTTTAGGGAAGCAATACCTGAATCAGAGGAGAATTCAGCCAGGTTGCAGGTACAGTGCAGCATGGTCTGAAAGTCCAGGACATGTTCACCATCCCACAGGGACCATCAATTGTTTACATGGCAGTAGGACACCAAGATGTGTGTGTGTGTGTGTGTGTGTGTGTGTGTGTGTGTGTGTTATGGAATCACAGAATCATGGAATGGGTTGGAAGGGACCTTAAAGATCACCCAGATCCAACCCCCTGCCATGGGCAGGGACACCTTCCACTATCCCAGGTTGCTCCAAACCCCATCCAGCCTGGCCTTGGACACTGCCAGGGATCCAGGGGCAGCCACAGCTGCTCTGGGCAACCTGTGCTAGGGCCTCCCCAACTTCACAGGGAAAAAAATTCCCCCCAATATCCCATCTAAGCCTACTGTCTGTCAGTTTAAATCCATTATACCTTGTCCTGTCACTCCATGTCCTTGCAAAAAGTCTCTTCCCACCTTTCTTTCAGAGTCCCTTCAGGTACAGGAAGGCTTTGGAAGAAGCTGCACACTACTAGCAGGGGATTCAACCGACAGAGGCCTGACTGTCACAGCCATGTGGCAATGAAATGACACAAAGATTTCCAGTGCCCCTGTTCAGTTCTGAATGAACAGCTCTTCCACAGCAATGGAACACTGGAGCTTTCTGGATGCTCCCTACACAGAGACACAGAAGGAGACTGGAAGATGCTCTGCCCTGCTTTTGCCCTGACCCTGCTGCCCCTTCTTGAGTGACTGAAGAATCTGACAAGACACAGGGTAATCAATTTGCAGGAATTGCTCTTTACTTTCTCCAGGCATCATTATTGGAACTTACACTTTTCACCTGAATCTATTTCATCAGTGTTTGCACATATGATGTTTGGTGTGCTCAGAGATGAGGTAGAATCCAGAGATAGGGTGGAGTATTTCTTCATGTTGCTCATAGAGGGCTTTCCTCATTAAAAGTGGCCTGCAAAAACACTGAGCATCCTTTGCTTTGCACTGTGTTTAGTCAAAGACTGACCAAAATATGCTAAAATTTAGATGTATTTTCCTTCCAGTCGGATTATCCTTTGAAACTGTGAGCAAACCCTGCCTGACAACACAAAGGAATTTTCCCATGGATCAGCTAAAGCTGACTCACATGAAAGACTTGCCCAAAGTGGTCATGCCCTCTGAGCAAATACCACAGGCATGAGGATCTCTGCTCTTGGCCTAACAGCACTGTTAGGATTCCAGGGACCCAGCCTTGGAAGGCAGCTTTTATTGGAGGAGGGGTGGTCTCCTACCTGTGACCCAGCCAATCTGCTCTGTTATTTATCTGTGTTGCTAACTTGCAGGGGAGGTGAATGTTTTGCTCTGTCACTGCACCGTTGCGAGAAATTTCCTGCCTGGCCCCCAAAGTTCACCAAATAGCACTGGCTGTTTGCTTAAGCAGGTACAACACACAGCAAAAGGCACTGCTGTGACTCAAAGAAAGAAAGAAATAAAATCATCTGATCATGAAAGCTTTCAGCACCAGGTTTTAGTGCTGGAGTGAAAACCTAACGGAAGCTGTGCACCCTTCTAAGATAAATATTTCCTCTGCTGGAGTTGCTGAGTCTATCACAGATCAACAACCAGGAAGGCTTTGCTTACTCATCCCTGCCATGTGTTTCTGGAGTGGTTTTCTGCTCTCTTAATATTACCAAGGAGTGCATCCTCTGGCTGCCGTGGCTTATTAGAAAGGCAAGCACACGCTGAGCAAAAGCACCACAAAGCACTGGTGGTAATAGAGACAGAATTTTGCACCGCTCAGAGAGACACAGAGAGAGTTAAAGCTTCAGGCCAATGTGTTGCTGAAGTTTTAAAGCTAAAAGGATTTTGAAATAACCTTTGCATTTTCTCCCTGAACTTTTTGTTTACTCTCTGCTCTTTTGCTCAGTGAAAGTAAAGTAGGCAAGACAATGTCATTTGCTTTTTCCAATTGGCTTCTGCTTTGTTTTTAATATTCCTCTGGAAGAGTTCTGTTGTACAACTCACAGCATTTCAAGAAGACATTTTATTAATTGGGTATCTGTCCCTCACTTTCCATTGTCTTACCACTGATTGCCCTCAAATAATATTTGGGCTTAAATTATTTGTATTTAATCTAGTCCATTTATGTGTTTTAATTTGGGTTTTCAGTAAGCTCACATGTTATCTGTGACAAAACAGAGCCAAAGTCTCTTCTTACATTCCTAAAATATGTGGCATTGGGATTGCAATCTCAAAATTATGTAGCAGATTCTTTTAAGCAGGGAAACTCCAGTGGGTTTCACTCAACTGTATATAAAAGCCAATAGTACACTTGGTGGTAGTCCATTAGTAGTGCATTATTTGTTTTAAGTTATGTTCCATTTCATGCTCTCTCCATATTATCTGTTTCCAATATCCAACAGATTTTTGCATTGGCAGAGGTGGGACTTTTACAGGAAACTGTTGGGAGAAAACCTGTTGCTCTTCTGTATGAGCTGAGCATAGTTGTGGCTTCTGACCCTGGGGTGAGCTGCTTGAGTTTGGGATTATCCTATTAGATAGATGCTTCTAATAAAACTCCCAGCATCCAGATAGCTTATCTATGTTACTACCACACAGTTCCAGAGCTGGCATTCCCCTCAGCTTGAAGGGGGTGAATCCTGAGTGACATTATTCATTTTGAGGTTGTAACTGAACTTCCATAGTGACTGGAGTTGATCTGAACCAGGGCTGCCTTACTCACTCCCTTCCTGTAATCCACAAGGTAAATCCATCTTGCTAAACCTGCAGCAAACCCTTCTAAAGAGCAATCAAAGAGTTTTCTGTCATCTTAGCAAGATGTTCTGTGTGGTTTCTTATGGTTCCAGAAGAAACTACTGATGAGAGGTGGCCAGATAACAAAAACTACACCAGAGTTTGAATAAGAGAGCACTGTTTCTTGGAAACTGCTGGGAACACTCATCTGCCCTTCCTTTGGGCTGAAACTGTGAGTGTCCTGCTGCCCTTGCTCTGCACCTCCTATTTGTTTTCCCCTTGTTGTGATTTATTGGTTGGGTTCTGTGGCTGCTTCTTGGCTGAGTGCAGCTAAGGTATGTAAATTGCTTTTTAACAGCTAATATGCACCCACACTCCTCTAAAGAAAAAAAAAGGCAAAATAATATTGTTGGCAATGAGTTATAGGAGATCAAGAAAGCATCCAGAGGTGAAAGTCAGTGGCTGGCTGGTGAAGTCTTGCATACTGTCACAGCTGTGCTCAGAATAATCCAAGTGGAGATCAAGTTTGGTAGCTTCAAGTTAGGATTTTAAAGGAAAGGACTGCCTCTATGGCTGCAACACATACTGTGTGAACTGGACTTCTCTGAACCAAGCATGTTTTCCTTTTATAGGAATTTTGAACCCTAAATGCAGTTGTTCGTCCTCCAGTGACATCTCTCTACTTGTCCTGACTTGGTCCACTTTAAATAAAGGACAATGACCACAACTCTGCTGAGACCCCCCCTGCAGGGCTGCACCCAGCCCTGGGCCAGCACAGGAAGGACAGGGAGCTGCTGGAGCCAGAGGACACCAAGGGATCAGAGGGATGGAGCAACTCTGCTGGGAGGAAAGGCTGAGGGAATTGGGATTGTTCAGTCTGGAGAGGAGAAGCTTTGGGGTGACCTCATGGTGGCCTTGCAGTGCCTGAAGGGAGCCACAGGGAAGATGGAGAGAGACTCTTGACAAGAGCCTGGAGTGACAGGACAAGGGGCAATGGCTTCACACTGACAGAGAGCAGGGTTAGATTGGATATTGGGAAGAAATTGTTCCCTGTGAGAGTGGTGAGGCCCTGGCACAGATTTCCCAGAGCAGCTGTGGCTGCCCCATCCCTGGAAGTGTCCAAGGCCAGGTTGGATGAGATTTGGAGCAACCTGAGACAGTGGAAGGTGTCCCTGCCCATGGCAGGGGTTTGGAACTGGATGATCTTTAAGGTTCCTTCCAACCCAAACAATCCTGTGATTCTATGGTATCTACAACCTTCTGGAAAGCCACAGCTAATGGGGTCAAATTTATTCTGGTTCCCAGAGCTTTTCTTATGGCTTTTCCACACCTTCTGGCTGTTGATGGAAAATGAAAGTTGCCCTGGGCTAGGACTGCATCCTCCAGCGTGTCTGTGAAGGCCCCAGGGTGTTTTTACAGTTGCTAAGACATTACAAATAAACACAGTGAGTGAACCTCATCTTGCCATTCAGACTGTGAGCTGCAGAAAGCCACCAACCTCCTCAAAGCTCTTCTGGTAAAGAAATGTCAAATCAAAAGCAAACAAATATAGATAATCGTTCTACTAGCTAAGATGTGTTACCAAAATACCAAAAAAATTACAAACCTCAAACTGGGGTGATTCATCCAGGCACCCATAAAGCACTTACAAGAAACCACCTGACTAATCATGCTGGAGCTCAGAGACAGTCCTGTGCAGTCAACACATGTACAATGATACATTTCACAAAAACCAACCTTTGTCCTCTCAAGGTATATAATATTTGCTCTGCTAATGGTTTTATGAGCTAATGGTAGGAATTGCTTGGAAGATGCAGCTTTTCCTTTCTGGGCTCCTTCTCCTACCCATGTATTCTTTGCCCAACACTTGGCAAAGTAGTTACACGAGCAACAACAGAAAAAAAAACCAACCCAAACAGCACAAACCAAAAAGTGAAAGGCCCAAATTGCCCCCTGCCCTTGCTGATTTTGCATGGTGGCATTTCATGTGGGGGGCTTCAGCCATGATACACACACAAAGGCAAAACAGACCCTGTTTTTAAGCTGAAATTTAGTGATACAACTCAGATTAGTGGGCTGGGAATCTGAGCAGGGGAGGCAGATGAGCCTCCATGGAGTTGTAAGCGATGTCCCTGGACGGGAGGTGAAAGGCTGTGACCCCATCCCTTGTGGTGAGGCACTGCTTCTCCTGTCAGCTGAAATATGGCTTTGAAAGCACCAAGATGCTCCCACTTTGACACGGAGAAAATCATGTCTAAATTTAAATGTGTTTGATGATACTATAAGACACATAAAGCTACAATGTAATTATTACAGGAAACTCCTATTTCAGCAAAATTTCAGCTCCTCTGTACATTTGAAGGCCTGGAACAAAGCAACTGGGTTTTGACTTTCACAGTTTACCTAACGTGGCATTGATGGTGAACTGTATGGTGATGTAAAGGACAGAGCTATATTTGTTTAAGGAACCTTCAGGCTGAATTTGCAGCTTTGTGAGTGCTGAGAGAGAGGAAAGAGGGAAGTTCAGAGGAAAACAAATGCTTCCTGAACTTTGAGTTTCTTTGCTTTTATATATCACCAGATTTTTCTGTGATGTGACCAGCCGTCCTTTATAAACTTTGCTTTATCTCTGTGACATTTTGCATCTAGGAAATGATTAAGCTGTCATATTTGGGGACTGAAAAGAGCAAAGGGCTGCAAGAGTTTGTTCTACCTGTTCAGTCACCCAGTTACAACTAAGTTCCTTTGCAGACATACATTTTCTACACATTTATACCATGAGCTGGCCCTCTCCTGCTCCTCACACTGTGGGAGCTGTAGATACTCAAAAAATGTATGTAAATCTATATGGATGAAAAATGTACCACCTGAGGAGGAGGCCTGTGGGACTCAGCAAAGCTCCCTATTACTTATTAGCTAGCTAGTGGTCTGGCCTGTCTGTCCCTGTCCTTGGCAATAAAATGAAGATGAAAGGTAGCCGCTGACTTGGAGCCTCGCCTGAAAGTACAGTAGCTATCTCAGCCCTCGCCTTATCAAAGGCTGGGACAGCAATAACCGTGCTGAGGGAGCAGCAAGGACGTGGTAGGCTGGGCTGACAAACAGTTACACCTTGTGGGCAAACAGCAGTTTCACATCCCCATGGGCACCCAAACAGCATTGGCAGCTGAGGAGAGGCTGCAGCAGATGGTGCCCAGCCGTGGTGCCAGCCCATTCTCCAGGACAGGCTGGGCAGGGCAGTGCCTCTCCAGCCAGGGGACCTGCCCAGGAGCTACCTGAATGTGTCCCTCAGGCCACCAGAAGAAGCTCAGCTGTCACCAACTCAGCTCTGCCAGACCAGGAAAATAATTTTGAGACCAAGAGTCTCACAGATCAGCCCCTGCTCAGGCCAAAAGTGAATGGCAGTGAGGACAGTCCTCTTTACGGGTGTTAAAACAGTCATCCCTAGTGGTGACAGAAAGGTGGGACTTGGACAGTCTCATTTGTGTTTTAGTAGAGGTGACCATTTCAAACTTCAAGCTTCCTCAAGCACCATGTTGAAGCCATAAGGTTTCCAGATTATTCTAATGGAGAACTCCCACACATAGAATTGACTTGAATCAGTAACTTGGGCAAAGAAACAGTGCCTCCCGTGAGAATAAATAGAGGTATTGAATCACTGCATCTTTTGTTGGCTGCAAGAAATGGGGTTTTTCCAGCTCACCAAATTTGTCCATGCATGTCTCCAAAGCACTAGGGCTATATATGCCTGACAAATTGTCTTACACAATACAGCAAATGTGGCTTCAAACTGTGCTCTGTCATGGAATTACTCAGTGAAGGCCAGAAAGACTATATTATTTGGGGTAGGTAAGACAACCAAATCCTTGGAATTGGGAGTGTAGTGTTAGTGCTGGAGCTCCTCTCCACAGATCAGGTTTTTAGTCTGAGGAAGGAAGAGATCCACAAAGAAGATGCTGAAGACACAACATACACAACAGAAGATATTGAACTGGCAATAGTAGCATAAAAATATATTTGACCTGGGTCACAAGGACTTCATCAGGAGAGGTTGCAAGATCCCACATGGTCTTAAATACCAAGTGCTATGGCAAACTTACATTTCCACTGCAAAGTAACAATGATGTGCTGGGTAAGTGTATATAGGAAAGACATGGAAAGGCTGGAGCAAATCCAGAGGAGGCCACAAAATTGATAAAGGGACTGGAGCACCCTCCCTATGGAGGTAGGCTTTGAGACTTGGGGCTGTTCAGCTTGGAGAGGAGAAGTTTTATGGAGACCACAGAGCCCCTTCCAGTATCTGAAGGGCCATAGGGAAGTTGAAGAGGGACTTTTCATCAGAAACTGTAGTGACAGGACAAGGAGTAATGGATTTAAACTGACAGAGGGGACATTTATATTGGATATTGGGAAGAAATGAAATTCTTTCCTGTGAGGGTGGGGTGGCCCTGGCACAGGTTGCCCAGAGAAGCTGTGGCTGCCCCATCCCTGGCAGTGTCCAAGGCCAGGCTGGATGGGCTCTGAGCAACCCGGGATAGTGGCAGGTGTCCCTGCCCATGGCAGGGGGTTGCAGCAAGGTGATCTTTAAGATCCCTTCCAACCCAGACCATTCTGTGATTTTAGGCAAAAACTAGCTCGACAAGATTTAAGAAACTTTTAATACATTAACTGAATATAAAATTCCTGGTGAACAATTTTCCAAGTCTGTAAGTAAAGCTTGAGGTAGCAAAAACTGGGGATAGCAGGTTGCAAGAGACCTCTCAGAAAAAAAAACCAAAAAACCAACCAAAAACTTTTAATGCATTTTCTAAATATGTTTCAGTCTCACCTAATACAGCCCATCTGTATTCCACAGCTGATGTTTCTGGCAGCCTCAAGAGTTGCTGGATCCAGGCTCCATAGCATTATGTAATTTGCTTCATTTTAATCCTGATAAGAAAATTCTTGGAAGTCACTTAAAAAACAGTAACTATGGTGCTGATCTGTTTCATTTTGCTGCAATGAAGCAGAGTCCTGAAGGCAGCCAACATGATGGGAGAGATGATGCCCAGTGAGAGATCTTTTCTGTGTCTTTTCCCATCCCTTTGGGTAAACTAAGTTTTGGAAACTTAAACTTGGAACGTTCTTTTTACTCATATCTGTCATGCTAGTGGTCAGCATTAATATTAAAGATCAAAATTTCAAATCACATGTTTAACCTGGAAAAGTCATATACCTGTTGAGATATTTCCCCTATGTTAAAAAAAAGCTAAATAAGCCACTTTCTGTTGCGTTTTTAGTGTGAGATCACTTGTTCCATTTGTCTTAATTTCTTTCAATAGTGCTAACCCATTTCAGCTTTTGAAAATTATCACCTCATGATAGCTGTAACTTTTAGGACCTACTTCTTTTCGACAGTTTTGAACATTTTGCTATTTTTTTTCCCATCCTTTCCAGCCACTCCTTGTACACCTTCACTGAAATCCTTTTTGCAGCTCCTCTAGTCTGTGTTCATCACTATTGCACTTGAGTCATCTGATCTGCATGCAGCATGCAAAAGTGCAAGTGGAAAATATTATCCCATATTTACAACCAGTGACCTACCAATTTAATAGGAATAATCTCTAAAGGTGTGGCCACAGACTCCACACTGAATTAGTCCATCATTTAGTGCAGCAAATAGAGAAAGGATAGGAGCAATACAAGCTGGGTCTATGTCAGTCTCATCTCCTGTGGGTAAAATTAAAACAGAGATGCATGACTGTGTTTCCCGTGGATCAATGGCAAGTGTATTTCTATTTCTGCAAACAGTTTTGCCCCAAGTGAACAGCCTAAAACAAACTAAATGAAAGTCCCCTCCATGATTTTCTTTTCCCTCTCTTCAGCAGCAGAAAGAATGAGAACCCTCTCGGTGGAGTGGCAGGAGCTGCTGGTTAAAACTGAGAGCAGAGCCCAGCCACCAGTCCCTCATTGTGACTTAGATGGATAATTAGTCAGGTAACAATTCCACTGTTGACAAGCCTGTGAGGCTGGGATCAAACCAACTCAGCACTGCAGGCAACTGTCATGAGATAAAAAGATAAGATGAATGAGTTTGTATTGCACTTGGAATGCACAGAGCCCAATATAGATGTAAAATATTATTACTAAATGCACTGAGGGCTCTATCGTAAGGACACTTCCTGTAAAAGCAACTGAATGGATAAACTCCAGAGACCCGGACGGGTCACAGAGATAAATCATGTCAGTAAAGCAGTACTGGTTCCTGGGCTGCACCCTGCTCTCCTGTAACAATGTCCCCTGGGCAAGGTTTATACCTGTGTGCCGTGGCCATAGCAACACTGCTGATGACAAATACAAGAGCTCCCTTGTGCCAGCTCGGTGAAGCTCGGAGAAGTAGTCTCTGGGTTTCCATTACAGCAGGGTGCCAAGCTGTGATCTTCTGGCCGTGCCAGAGAGCTTGGGGGCTGCCCAGTGGAGAGGTTTGGGGTAGTCAGTGGGGTGAGAGAAATCCTGGACCCATCAGGACCCCGAACAGTCAACCACACAGTAGGAGATACACTTGTCCACCAAAATATTCCAGAGCCCTTGGGTGGCTCATTTCTTGCATGGTGCCCTCCTGCCCTTCAGAGGGCTGCTTTCCTCTGGTCACCAAGGTGAAGCAGGTGCTGGAGCAGATCCATGGATCCAGGATCCAACCTGCTCCAAGGCTGAACACCCACTCGTGGGCAGCGTGCTACGCCCAGCACTTTGCTGGCTGAGTTGCTGTGTGTACAAACTTTCCCAGGATCATCTGGACAGCTTTTCTCATCCCCTCGAGCACAAAGCTTGTAAGTGGGAACAGTGCCACTAGGACAGATTTCTGCTCAGGTGACTTATTCCAATTTAGCACTGCAGTTGTCTGTTCTGACAGAGCCACTACAGGTTCTCTCCCAGCGCAAGTTTAGCTGATGATTCAGACATGTAAAGGCAGAAGCAGAAGGATTACTTACAGATGATGCTGGATCAATCATGTATCCAAAGTGCAATTCAGAATTCAGCTTTGTTAAGGAATGATTCCAGAGCAGGGACACCAAGATGATTAGAGGAATGGAGCAGCTCTGCTGTGAGGAAAGTCTGAGAGAACTGGATTGTTCAGCCACAGGGTGACCCACTCGTGGCTTTCCAGTGCCTGCAGGGAGCCCACAGGAAAGATGGAGAGAGACTCTTGGCAAGGGCCTGGAGCGACAGGACAGGGGGGAACGGCTTGACATTGACAGAGAGGAGGTTTTGGTTGGATATTAGGAAGAAATTGGCCCCTGTGAGGGTGGTGAGATCCTGGCACAGGTTTCCCAGAGAAGCTGTGGCTGCCCCATCCCTGGAAGTATCCAAGGCTGGGTTTGATGCAGCTTGGAGCAACCTGAGATAGTGGATGGTATCCCTGCCCATGGCAGGGGGCTGGAACTGGATAACCTTTTAACATCCCTTCCAACCCAGCCCATTCCATAATGCTATAATTCTTTTACATTGTGCTTTTAGAGTTCATTTTCTTTCACATCATGATCCTGTGCCATGAGAAGTTCTCACCAGAATATCTGACACCTCATACTTCTCTTCTGAGATGCAGAGACAAAAAGAAAGGCTGGCTGGCAGCTACCATAAAGTCACTGGGGTGGGTTTTTCATTCCAGGCAGACTCTTTTGTAACCCTTTGACACACCCTGTTGCTGTGGTGCTGCAAATGAGTAGCAGGCTAATTGAGAACACGGGCCTAAAAATAGATGTGTCTGGGAAGTGATGATTTTCCCACAGAAACATCAGGTTTTCATAAAAAACTCTAGAAACATTTAAAAAGTTTTAAGCATAATGCAGAAAGGTTTTAGGTTACCAAGCTTAGGTTTTATGTTCTTTTTGACCAACATTGAAGATTTTTGTTGGAATTTCTTTTTAACAAAAAATATTGGTTCCCCAAAGAAAACCACAGCTACTGGCAAAATAATTTAAAAAAATCATTAAGATGTTAGGCTCAGCTTACATTTTTTCCCTGTTAATCTGCTTTCCTGCTTCTTTTATTTTTTTCTGTTTTCTGCCCTCTCCTTGTCATGTGCAGCTCCCTGGGTGGTACTTACATGGTAACCAGCCCTTCTAAGGGAAACCAGTGCTTTCATCTTCATCAGTTCTTCCCTCACAGGTTTTTCTCTTTGTCCTTATTTGTTACTGTTCTTTTTCTGTCCATTTATCTTTATGATAAGTTATCTTTCCTTTATCTTTTCCGTATCATATTTATCCCCTCCCTTTTTTGTCTAGTAGTTGGATATCTCTAATAATCTTTGTTCCTTCCTGCTTCCATCTTTAATTCTTTCTGACACCTTTAATACCTGTGCTTTCATTTCTTTGTCTTCTCTCTGGATATTAATGTATGTTTGGCAATCTTTCCTACCTGTATATCTGAATAGCACATACTCCATAGGGCTTCAAAAAGAGTAAGCAATTTTTAATCACAATACTACAAGAGCTCAAGAAGTAAATATTATTCTGTTAATTTTATATGTGGGAAAAACTAAAGGCACAAATACTGATTCTTCAATAGATCTGATGTTTCTTTCATCCTATCCTGCAGGCTTCAACCCTACTTTATTCTTCATCTTCCATCACCTGAAACTTGTCCTACAAACTTTTTTGTGTGGAGATCACCAGGCAGCAGCAGCAGAAGCATTGGACCTGAGGGGAGCTAGGTAAGAAAGCACCACTTGCAGCATCTGAGGTCACTGCTCGTGGCCATAGAGTGGGAAATACAGAAAAAAATAGTTGTGGAGCTATTCCTCCTCAGTGCAGAATCCTGCATTTGCCCTTGTTGAATTTCAGACACCTTTCTCCTTGGAGACATGGAAGGATACAGGTTATACAGGTTCAAGTGTGCTGGTCATTGTAACTGCAGAAAACTTCATAAATGGCAGGATGAGCTGGGCTGCTGGGAGAATAAGCAGCCTGCCCCTGAGAGGAGAAAACAAGAATGGGTTAACAGACACACATTTTCATTTGGGTTGCTGAATGGTTGGAGGCTGAGTTTCAGATTCACTAACCTGGGTGTTTTTTACATGAGTTTGGGTTTCAGAATGAAAGCTGGCATAATGGTAGCAGGCCTGTGAGAAGAGAGGAGGAATTTGCCCCTGCTTCAGGGTGGGAAGGGTTAGTACTTGAAAACTTCAAATTACTTACATGTGCACGATGTGTGTCAGTGGAGGATTTTTTTAATCATTAAACTAAAGTATGTATTTGTGTCCAGTCTGTTGGGCTTGCAAGTACAACAGATCTAGGAAGTTCTGTTTCTGCAGATGAGAGAAATCTGATAAAACTTGGAATGCACTTAAAAGTTTACTAACTTTGAGAGGCCTCTGTGATTCTATTTTGTGTTAGGACCATATGTTAATTATAGATCTTCTATTTCTAGTACAAGCTCCCTTCTCACCATCCCAAAATGAGTTCAGTATAGTTTCAAGGAAGAGACAGGCTAAGCACAGTCCAGATCAAGCACAGCGTGGGTTTTATGCTTTTTCTCATCTTTTCTGGGAAGCTCAGACATTTCCAGAGGAGGTGGGTGGGAGACAGCAACATTCCTCAGGCTGTTCAGTCCTGCCCTTGCAGGACACGAGCTTGGGCTCAGCAATCTGTCCAAAGCACCCAGGCCATGTTTGTGGAGGCCCCAGAGAGCAGAGTGAACATCCAGAGTGAGCTCTCCTCGAGGTGAGCAGGTGAGCACAGTGTCCATCCCATAAACGCCACAGCAGACCCCCTAACACGGTTCTGCTGGGGTCATCTGGGCATGTTGTCACTGCCAAGGCTTTGTTCTGTGCCACCCATCCTGCTCGGGGCTCAGCCCTGTCAGCTCCCATCTGCTGCACAGGTTTGGGCTTGAGTGGATCACCAGGAGAAGGAGGCAGTGCTGGAGGAGGCTGGGCTGGTGACTCAGTGGGCAGAATTCTTCCCTCTGAGTCAGGGCTGAGTCAAGGGGTGCTAAGGGGGACTGTGCTGGGTTTGGGACACAACTGAGAAACCAAACTCCCAACCACCCATCTCTTCAGGAACATCTGTAGTCCTTCCTCAGCAGCAGTATCTTTTACCCCCTGTCTTAACCACATTCCAGTGTGGAAAATGTATTTCACTCACCCCCAGCTCCCTCTGTTACCCCAGTGAAACACTTCATTCTTCACTACTGCAGCACAATGGATCAGTAAGGATATGCAGTATTTCATGTGGCCTTTTGGCTTTAACATTGGACAAAATGGCTTGCACACACATTGCAAAACTTTTTTTCCATTTGCCTCTTGTATGCATATCAAGGGATATCCTGGTCATCCTGCTCACAAATGCACAGTACTTCCACAACTGTTAATCAGGAATCTGCATAGATAAAGAAAGCATCACATGTCTCACAGCCCAGTTTATCTCAGGGCAAATAATACAAGGGGGCAGCTGTTGATTCGATAATGCAAAGTCCTTTTACACCATCAGTTCACAGTGAAGTGCAAGTATTAGTGTGACTGAGGCAACAGCCTTCAGCACTGATGGCTTCTTCTGGTCTCAGAAGGTCCAAACTCTTCACCATGTCCTCTTGCTATTCCATCCACAGCAACAGTGATTTTTGAAAGCAATCAACTCTGCAAAGTTTGTGCTTGAGCTCACTTTGGAATCCCAGAATATCCATAACTGGAAGGGACTCCCAAGGGTCATTCAGTCCCACTCCTGGCACAGACACCCCAACAATCTCACCCTGTGCATCCCTGAGAGCATTATCCAAACACTCTTGGAGCTGTGGCAGCCTTGGGGCTGTGAGCATGACCTTGTGCCTGTTCAGTGCCCCACCACCCTCTGGGGAAGAACCTTTTCCTGATATCCACCCTAACCAAGTGCCTTCAGCTGCTTCTTGCGTGGCCTCACCTCCAGACCCTTTAGCACCTTCGTAGCCCTCTCTTGGACCCTCTCTAATAACTTTATATTTTTCTTATATTAAGGTGCCCCAACTGCCCCAGGACTCCCTTTGTCCCTGCCTTGCTCCCTTGCCATGGCTGACATGCCTCAGTACAGTGATGGAGGCTGTGTGCCAGCATTGAGACACACATGCTGTCCGATACTTGCTTCGTTTGATATGTGATGACAGCTCTTTATAGGTGTCTGAGAAAAACAAATGAATGGAGAAGCAGTTCCTGGTGGCCTCTGCCAGCTGTTGACAATACCAAATAATTTGCTTTTCCTGAAACAGAGCTGATGCCTCTTGTGGATGATGTGGTGCGTAGGTGTCGTGTCAATCAATAAAAATTAAAAGTTGCTGAAGGGCAGGAACAGCAGCTGTGAGATTTCTTAGTGCTTTTCATTCACAGGGAAATGGTATCAGACTGCTTTGTGGCTTGTGTGATTTACTGTCACATTTATCTCACACGCTTCAGCAGGGACTTGCACAAGCAGATTGATTTTAGACCCCAGCTTTTAAAGGTGGAAAACAAATGGTTCATTCATAAAAACTTATTTTTGAAACTTTTAAAGCATCTAAGCTTTTCTCAGAGCAGTTGGTATGGACCCCTTTGCATTCAGGAAGGAGTGCACACCAACCATGGGATGGCCCTGTTAAGCAATCAAGGAGAGAGTAAAGGGACATTGCCCAATTTCAGTGCTCCTCTGTCAGACACATCAGCAATGCCCTTGTGCCTGAAAACAACCAAATAGGTATAATTAGGTATTGATAGGATTTAAAAAAAAAAAAAAAGAAGTTTCTTTTTTTGTTTGAAATCTCTCTACCATGAGGTCTGATTAAAATGTTTCTATTGAAATTGTTCTTTGGCAGGAAAAGCTGTTTCGGACAGAGCAGATCCCACAGAATATTGGCTTCACTGAGGAAGATCTTCCTGCTACAGAATGCTTAGACATTTCACTGGAAAGCAGAAATGCCTCTGACAAAAGGATAGATGCTATGCCATGTGTTAACCCAATGCTACACACAAGGAATTCTGCTGGAGAGCCCTGGAGGTGACACCCAAATGTATCTGGCATTCCCCTGTTGCTTTGTCTTTACAATAAGTTCTCTAAAGCCTCCATGTGTCACCAGCCTAATGAGAATCCACAACTAGCACAGGGGGGAGGACAGGCACCCAGAATTACTCTTATAATGTGGCATATCCATTTTATTCAATATTTCATTTATTGGGCAATATAGCTGAGGTTTTGGCTTTCAGTCAAAAACAAGGATTTTCCCAAAAAGAGAAATTGGATGAGGAATTAAAGAAACTCCACTAAGTGACCAAAACACCTCCCAAGCACCATTTTCCACGATTCATATTTGGAAGAATTAAATGCGGTTTTAGTGCAAGGAATAACTGTATGCTAGCCCTAGGGTTATGAACTGGATAAGCTATTAGGAATTTTCCATTTCTGACTGACTGTGATCTCACATCAGTGTAACTCTGCTCACTTCAGTGGAATTACTTCAGAATTGCTCTGATGGGAAAGCAGAATGAGGTCCTGTGATTCTATAACTATTTCTACTAAGCTGTTCACATATGCCTGAGAGAAGCAGCTTTTAAGAAAATATAGTGGAATTTAGAGCCCGTTTTCCATCAGTTCAGTTAATCAGTTTACTTTGGTCTACTGACCACTTCTGCTGCTTTACATGTGATTGTCCTTATAAGTGAGGTCAGTTTTATAGGGAAGGAAAATACCCTTTATAAGTCCAGATGGTATCATTAGAAGAAACATACAAATTGGGCACTTCTAAAGTCTTTTTTCCTTTTATTTTTCTGAAGACAAATTTTAACAGTAATTAAGGAATTATTGTTCTATGGTATAGTTTATAAGAAATCACAGGTTGTTGTTATAAGACCCTGAGATCTTGATTTCTTTTGCTTCTGTCAATAGGAAATTACTGGTGACCTGTCTGGCAGGTCCTTGAAGGTTTGTAGAAACACATTTACAACATGACATATGGTTCCCATCCAACTAGAATCACAGAAACATAGAATATCCTGAATTGGAAGGGACTCACAAGGATCATCGAGTCCAGCTCCAGGAGAATAAGAACAGCAACATGCCAGTGTTTTATGAAGGAGCACCTTGAGTTCCCTGTCCTGGAATAGGATCACAAAATGCAGAGCTGTTCAACAGGGAAGTGGATTTCAGTGCTTACTTGGCTACACTGTGAGTCTGAGGGGACTGGACAGAAAGGGTGGGAATGGCTGGAGTGCCCTCTCATCACCTCCTTCCTATATGGAATATTCAGTGTATACATGAAGAGCAGGATCTGAGCCATAAATTCTGAAAGTGGCAGAATAATTGAGGTCCACAGACATCTGTGAAGTCCAAAGCCCCATTTAGAGCCAAGCTAACTTCTGTCTTAAAAAAAAAAAAAAAAAAAAAAAAATCAAGGTCTTCTCTAGCTAAGTTCTGAATATCCTAATATTGATACGTACGGATATGTCTGTTTTGGATTGATAGAGAGTAGGTTTAAATTGGATATTAGGAAGAAATTCTTCCCTGTGAGGGTGGTGAGGCCCTGGCACAGGTTGCCCAGAGAAGCTGTGGCTGCCCCATCCCTGGCAGTGTCCAAGGCCAGG
>JAOTQP010000870.1:65408502-65432555 GCA_026413545.1 Cichladusa arquata | reverse complement strand
GTTGCCCAGAGAAGCTGTGGCTGCCCCATCCCTGGCAGTGTCCAAGGCCAGGCTGGATGGGGCTCTGAGCAACCTGGAATAGTGGAAGGTGTCCCTGCCCATGGCAGTGGGGTGGGAACTGGATGAGCTTTAAAGTTCCTTCCAACCCAGGTTGGAAGGCACAGGACCAGTCATCTATCATGTATCAAAATAGAGATGGGTTTGAGAGCTGGGACAGGATTTATTTCAGGGTTAGGATAAGACTTCAAGTGGATTTAAGCTTCATGGATTTTGGAGAGGAATAGTTTAACCAACCTAATTCCATAGGGCTAAATCCAGCAGTTATCAATATCCCCAGAGGAAAAGAAGTAGCTGCTGCAGTCTTTTGATTAACTGAGCATAAAACGAGCCTTCCTCCCCTTACTGTTTTAATTAGATATAAATGAACCAGTTCAAACCACACAAAAATTGACTCCTGACTCCTCTGCATGTAAATTAACCAGTAGGTCACAGTTTTATTTTTTTCCCTGAGAAAACCAATTTTCCCAGAAGGGGGGATGGCATTTAGAAGTTCCTTCCACTGTATCTTTCTCCATCCCAGAGAGATGGATCTTTTTTACACATGGCTGTTCAAGTGACAGGAGGACTAAAACCAGGTTGGATGGGACTCTGAGCAACTTGGTCTAGTGGAAGGTGTCCCTGCCCATGGCAGGGGGTTGGAACGAGATGATCTTTAAGGTCCCTTCCAAACCAGGCCATTCCATGTTGTGATTGAACAGCCAGGAGCCATGACCCCAGCTTGGCTGGTCAGCAAGCGCTGGCAGATGTCGATGCTTGGGTGGTCGAGATTACAACTGCAAAGGGAAGGAGAGCAGGTTTACACGTGTGAGCTGATTGCCAGCCTAGAGGCAATGCAGGGTGGTTTTTGGGAGGGTTAGTGTGGGGGAAAGTGGCGGGTCGGGCGGCTGCCGTAGCACGGGCACCGCTGCCCTCTGCTGGGTACCGTCCCGCCGGGCGCTGCCTCCCGCAGCCGGCACATCCCTGCTCCCTGAGCTCTGCCACAGCCTCGGACACTGCTCCGTGTGCCTCCACTCCAGGGTCAGAGCAGCAGCCTGCACATCCCTGCTCCCTGAGCTCTGCCACAGCCTCGGACACTGCTCCGTGTGCCTCCAGTCCAGGGGCAGAGCAGCAGCCGGCACATCCCTGCTCCCTGCGCCCTGCCACAGCCTCGGACACTGCTCCGTGTGCCTCCAGTCCAGGGGCAGAGCAGCGGAGGATCACCTCCTGCAGGGATGGAAGGGCTTATCAAGAGGGTTGAGCCTGAGCTTCCATCACACCCCGCTGCAATCAGCTGTGTCCTGCTGTTATCACAGAGCACCCTCTGGGATGGCAACGCAGTTTTGCTTCTTCCTCACCAAGTGAAGAAAGCGTGGATGTGTATTTGTTGGGGAGGTGTGGTTGCACTGCAAGCTTACCCATCCCATGGCTATCCATCCTAGAACTCTGCCTCAGATGGAAGTGCCCTAGGGGCTCTCAACAACAGCAGCTGAACATGAGCCAGCTGTGCACGTGGCTAAGAGGTGAATGGCAGCTGGCCTGGGTCAGCAGTGGTGCGGCCAGCAGGACCAGGGCAGTAACTGTCGCCCTGCTGTGGGCACTGGTGAGGCCACATTTCAAATCCTGCCTCCTCTTCTGGACCCCTCATGACAAGGATATTGAGGGGCTGAAGGGTGTCCAGAGAAGGGAATGGAGCTGGGGAACGGTCTGGAGAGTCAGTCAGCAGCTGAGGGAGCCACCATCCCTGGAGGTGTTCAAGGCTCAGAGCTCTGCTCTGGTTGACAGTAGTGATTAGTCACAAGTTGTACTCAATGATCTTGGGAGATCTTTTCCAGCCTAAATGACTCTGTGATTCTGTAAACTCTCTCTCTGTCTTGCTGCCTCTTGCAGTGAGAATATGTACCCATAAAACCATCCTTCTGCATTTTGACTAGCTATAGAAAACTCTGTGTGGGCCTATTTCTCCTCTGACAAATCCCAAGGAAAGCCTCACCTGTGAGCTTTAAAATCATGCAAAACTCATAATCAAAGCACAATTTTCAAAGCCTCAGCCTTTTAGATATATCAGTCCAAGCCTGTTGACTTAATTAATGAACAAAGATGCAGGAGATGCAGAGCCTTGAAATGAAATGGGAAAACTAAATTCAGCCTAGATGGGGAGTCAAATGTGTAGAGGGACCTGAAAGTTGCTGTGTAAGGGGTACTTCTGAAAGTGTACAGGAGTCTGATAGAGGTCAGAGATGGGCTGCTGTTAAAATTGGTTTTATCTGCATCTGTGAAGAGGTATGTGGGGGTTTAGATATTACTGCAAGGCTCCTATGGTACAGAACGGAAGTAGAGAGGCAGATTGAGATGCTGAAACTTCTGCAAGGAATTGCTAGCTGATATGGGTAAGAAGATCAAAATGTTGGCATATTATAGACATATTATAGACATATTATGACATATTATGCACAGTGGTGGGGATGGACAGACAGTACAGAGGGAGCTGGAAATATTGTTCAGCAAAAAAAAAAATAGATTCTCAAACATCTGGGAGAAAATACTCAGAAATCAAACTACTCAGCAGGAGGGTGGAATTTGGAAAGCATTCAATGCTGAGAGACTCCAGGGTGAAAAGGGTAAAATAGACACAGAATCATAGATTCATAGAATGGTTTGAGTTGGAAGGAACATTAAAGATTGTCCAGTTCCCACCCCTGCCATGGGCAGGAACACCTTCCACTATCCCAGGTTGCTCAGAGCCCCATCCAACCTTGCCTTGGACATTTCCAGGGATGGGGCAGCCACAGCTTCTCTGGGCAACCTGTGCCAGGGCCTCACCACCCTCACAGGGAACATTTTCTTCTTTATATCTAAACTAAACCTACTTTGAATGAAGCGGTTTCCCCTTGTCCTGTCACTCCAGACCCTTGTAAATAGTCTGTCTCCATCTTTCCTATAGGCTCTCTTCTGGTACTGCAGGGCACAATAAAGTCACCCCAAAGCCTTCTCCTCTCCAGGCTGAACAATCTCAGCCTTTCAGCTGGCAATCCCAATCTCCTCTCAGCCTTTCCTCACAGCAGAGCTCTCCATCCCTCCTGTGGGTCTTTCATAGCCCATAGGATGGCAGCCAGCTTATATAAGAGGCATCTGAAGGCCTGCCCTGGTATTACACCACAGCATTCCCCCAAAAATGTGGGATACTATGTGTCAGTTCATCCAGAGGGAAAATAAGGCATGGAAAGGTTAAGTGACTTGCTTTGTGTTGCGCAACCAGGAATGGAAATAGCTCTCAGATCTTTTATTCTTAACAGCAGCCAGCCAAGGGAACCTCTGCTCAGATCTCAAGGGATTCCTTCCTCCTAGAAAGGCCTTCATTTCCAGTAAAAGCAGGGAGGCTGGGTGGGAACAGCCCGAGGGATGCCATGCATTGTTCACGTGCTTGCAGCAGTGTGGAATGTGAAGGCTGAGGCACAGGAGGCAGCAGTGCCTGGCCAGGAGAGCAGAAGCATTTCAGGTGGCCCTGGCAGGGATCCAACAGCAAGCCAAGGGTGACTCAACAGTCGGGGGGACTCAGCCAGGCTGTGCTGGACCTTGCAGCCAACTGGTGGAGAAAAGTGCCATGTCCTAATGTCACCTCAGTGTGGCTGAGAAAAGAGCAGACAAGGCTGCTTAAATCCTAAACCTCCCCAAATTCATGGCAGGAAACCTGAAATCCAGCTCAGCAAATCAGTGACTTCTGTGTAGGGCAAGCCCTATATAAAATGCACATGAACTATAGTTTGGGGCTTAGCCACACTAAAGGCATGGGGGCAGAAAGGCTAATTAAGATGTTTAATTAAGATGGTACTTAGTGAGTTTTGGGAGCTAAGAGATCCCTATCTGTCTTAAGTACTGTGGGTCTACAGTAGTCATTTAACTGTACTTGGTGTCACTTAACTACAAAATGTGAAAAATGAACCTTTTAGAAACCATTTTGGGTGGTGAAGGGCAAAACTAGGTGTGGGCCAAGGAATTAAGCAGTGGAACTGTTAAGGAAAGGGTCAGGAAATTCTTCCTTGCAGTGAGGTCTGAAAGTGTAGCTGGATCTCAAGGGAGACATGAACCCCATGTCACTTGGGTGAGTGAGGAGTATATGGTCCTTTCCTGCCCTCTTCCAGGGGAGTGAGGCTTGTCTCCTCAATCTAAAGAAGCCTTTCCATCTCTAATTTCCCCTTCCTTTGTTTGAATAGGTTATCTGATATAATTACACAACATTCAAGTGCAGGAGTGCAGGAAGAAGTGATAAAATCAAGAACAACTTTAATGAGGCCAGAAAAGGAAGAAAAACGGAGTCAACTCAGGGGAACTTCAAGGTCCTTTTGGTGCTATTCAAGCAAAGAAATGGGAATACTGCTAAAACAGGAGAAGCTGGGTGGAGTCAGAAGGTTGATTTGGAACTAGCAGAGCATTCAGTGGTTTCAGCAGGGAGCCTTCGAGTTAGATGGAGTCAGGAACACACGGAGGAATTTGGGTAAGCAAACATCCCGTTGTGCAGACATGCACCTCTGCCTGCTGCAGAGTGATGTGTTTGTTGCAGGGGGAGGGACTGAGGGGAGTGACACAGATAAGGAAGGATGGATGACCACAGAGGAATGGCCACATCCACACAGAGATCTGGCCCAGACTGATGCTGGGGGTGAGGGGGGTGGGGAAGGGTGCTAGGGAACACACATTTTTAGAGAAAGCATCAATTTGCTGCATTCACTTGTATTAACTTAGCAGTTAAAATTAAACCTGATACAAAGATGGGAAAGAAGGGGAATTTCATCTCCTGTGAAGAGTGTATGTTATTATCCCGTTATTCCAGTGGAAGGTGAAGGATACCACTGCCTGCTAGAAAGAAATTTTGATTTCTGGGTGTTCAGGGGCACTGGACACAGCAATTCCATTTCCAACACAAGGTAATGCAATCAGGCCCACTCAAGATATCCCCAAGCCTAATGGGAAAACAGCACAACCAAACATGTTGTCATCACAACTCCTAAATAAATGGGGAGATAATTCATGTTCTCAGGTGTTCATATGGGCTGGGCTGGTGGAAATCAGGGTGTCTAACACTGATGGATGTTCTTGCATTCTATTTATGACATCATTTACTATGATTATCTCTGTGGTGCATCACAGCTGTATTCATAGCTAGTATTATTCTCACACAAATGTCTCCCTGAAGTCTAGATGTATTTCTCAGCCAGCTTTTGGGTGATGATAAGGAAGCCTAGAGCTTTCCTGCAGAGATAAATGCTGCAATTCCATTCTGGATGTTCCCACTGCTCTATTCCTGCCTCACACTTTGACCTGCCTTTACCAGGATAAATAACAAGAGCAGCAGGTTAGGTGTCAATACCAGTGCCAGGACCTGAATTCCTTGTTCCTTTTTATCTCCCTGGCTAAAACAGGAATAATTTTTTCATCAGGCTACAGAGCTCATGGTCCTTCCTGTATTTTTCTCAGCTTTTTCTATTAATCTATATTATTGTTGCAGCTTAGACCTCACAGGTGAGTTACTGTTATCTCCAGCCAGAATAAATAAAAATAAGGAAAAAGAAAATAGAGATGTATAACTTTTACCTCTATAGAATATCAGGGCAAGCATCTGTTTCAAAAACAAGGACAGTGTTTAATTTAGAGTGAGCACATGGACATCAGAGTGCTGCCTAACTACTGTCAAAATAGGTGTGAAACAAAGATTTTCCTCACCAATATTTTCCCTGTGACTAGAAAATAAGTAAAGGATAATATCCATGGAATAAACCCCAGTTATCACAGTTGTACAGCTTTCCCTCTGTTCAGCAACTACAGTATTTTTGCTCAGTTTTTTTGTGTTCAAATTAAAAATATTTGGAGCTATTCTTCTTTAAACTTAAGAAAGGTCTAACTAAGCCACTGCCATTCCCTGCTATCCTACATAACAGGCTAGGTGTAAACTTCTTTATTAGTATTTTGGTCCTGAAACTAACTTTGCAAAAAAGCAGCTGAAGTTCTTGGAAATGCTATCAAAGCCTGGGGAAAAAGGAAAGCATTTGGCTCACATCACTGTTAGTGACAATAATCAATGCCTAGACAAGCACAGCTTCAAAAAATGTGTCAAGAACTCACTTTATATTTTAAACAGACCATGAAGACATTCAAACTCTTCATCTGGAAGAGAAAAAAGAGGAGGGGGAGATGGCGGGAGGGAGAGATTTCCTTCCACCAGGCAGCGAGAGATCACTTCACGCTTCCCTTTGGTAGGTTAGAGGGGAATTGTAAAGCCATCCCATGTGAACAGATGGAGGCAAAGGATCTCAGCTTTCACGGGAGCGGGTTAAAGATCCGACGCCTGGGACGGTGCGAGACAGGGCGCAGCAGCAGGGGCTGGCTGCCCCCTGACAGCCAGGCGTCTCCAGGGCCCGCTGGGGTGGCAGCAATCCTCGGGGAGCACCTCGGCAGCTTCCCAGCAGCCCGGCACCAGCTAAGCCCCAGACTTGTATAGGCACTTCACATTTAGGAGCATGTCTAATCCAATCAGGGGCAGATTGGAAGCTATCCGTGTACCTCCCAGATAGCATATTCTTGTCGGCTTGAAAGCAAGCCTCTCCTCCTCAGCCTGCCCCCCTGTCTCCCTATCAGTCTGTGCAAGCAGAGGCCTCCCCCCTTGGGCACACGGAGCTAATCCTATTTACTCAGCCCATCAATTTAACAGCTTTAATATTCGCATGGGTTCGATGGATGCAGCTGAAAGGTTTGCAGCAGCCAGGGAGGGGGGAGAGGCTGTGGTGAGCAGTGGGAGGCAGCCTTCCCATGCTGGCCAGAGCAGAAAAAAGTCATTCAAAACCTTGAAGGCTGAGGCATGTCTCATGCCCACTGACACAAACACACAAAGCAGACAACACATGTACAGCCCATTACACACCCCAGCAGTGTCACTTTGGCACACCACAGCCTGGTCACTTCTCTGGTCCCTCTCGCAGTGTTGGTGCTGGGATTGGCTGGAGTGCCGTGGTCCGGTGGAAATAAGCCTGTGTTAGCATAAGGTCTCTCTCTTCCCTAAACTGGAGGGTGTGCATGGAAGGACAGACACAGGAACAAACACAAGCACCCCCCAGAGAGTGGTGACCCTGAGAGCCTCCTGCTCACACATGGGCAGTTGTGGAGGAGCTCAGTCTGATTCTGCTTTATGCTTAACCATTTCTCAGCTCTCTGTTTATAAATTCCTGAACTGGAATTCCTCCCTTTATCTGTCCTGAGCATCCATTTGCATCCTTTAGCTATACCTCCTGTGCTCTGGCTATAGATTAGAGCAAACCTGAGGAGACAAGTCTTTTTAGGAGGATTCAAGAATGCAGTCAGGAAGCTGTTCAGCACTTTCAGCCCCTTGTCACTGCTCCAAGTGATTGTGGACTTCAGAAAGAACCAGCACCCACCTCTGAAAAGCCTGTGGAGTCTGTGTGCCCCTCCTTCAGCACTTGGGTCTTTACTAATCACTTTATTCCAAATGTGGAACCGCTCTTGGTTTGTGGTTCAACTCACCTGCATGAATCACACCTGAATTCCTCTCCTCACTACCAAGGTTAAATAGAACTGGAGTGGCTGTTGCCTTTCAGGGTATTGCAGTCTTTGATGTGCAAAGGACATAGATCTGTCTGGCATTTCGACCTGGCACATATTTTACATTTAATCTGCCCTTTATTTATTTGTTTAGTTCTTGAACTAAATGTGGTTTTGGTTGTGGGTTTTTTTAAGTTGTTTTTGCTGCTTGTGCTAGAGATCATGTGTACTAATAAAAATCTCAAGTTTTCCAGTGCCAGCAGGCAGCCAATTTGAGGATTTTCTGTGAGTATCCAGACTTGGGCTCTGCCCCTAAGTCAGGTAGACACATTGCCATCATTCTGAATTAAAGCTGAAATGGAATAGAAAGAGGAAGAGGAGTGAATGCCTCCTTCAGTCATTCCTGTTCTCAAGACCTAAAGGTACTCCTCTAAAAGAAACTCCAGTGTTTTGATCTAGTGGACAACACCCTTTGTTCCCAGGCTGAGAGCCCTCTGGGCAGTGACTTTACAATTCAAGAGGGATATTCCAATAGCACTACAGACTAAGTCAGATGAAGTGAAGGTCCTTTATTTGTCCAAATAGCAATGGGACGTTATGGCAAAGGAGAGCACTCAGAGTGTGCACTTTGCAGCTATTGGCATGCTGTGAGCCTGACACACCCCAAGGAATCCAGAAAAAATTCTTGAAGCGTGAGAATAATTTTTCCCCTAGTTCTGCCTCCCCTTTTCCTCCAGGAGGGAGTTCCCAAGTGTTGTTTAGGGCTACATCTTGATTTCCCCATTGCCCTGCTCTGCAATATATGTCATCCCCGGATTTTGATGGAAACAAAACTGTTTTTGCAGCAGATCTGTGTTCAGCCCAATATCCTGGGGTTTGGGTCAGTTTTTTAAATCTTACCCTCTTGTTTTGTTTCTTGGCATTAATTGCTCACACTGTCCTCCTGCTTGGTGCAGTAGGATCAAGTATTCTTTTGTTCTGAAAGCATGAGGATGGTTTTGGTAGAAGTCTTGGCCAGTGCAGCTTCAGTTAATTGTGTCAGCCATGGTGATAATCAACCATCAGGGAGCAACTCACTGGGGGAAGGCTGAGAACTGTTCATCAGAAGGTCTGAGGTGAGGAGGTAGAAGATCCAGACCTGGGGGAGAGTGATGTGTCTAGCACAGCTGGATAGGAGAGGACAGATGGGACTGCATGGAAAGTGGGAGTAGGATTCAGGACTCAGGATATTCAGAATGAAGGCAATAGCAAGGATGTGGTTTTCTCAGCCGAGATAAAAATGCCTTTCAGCTGGGAAGCCATTTAAAGTGATGGCACTTTCCTTCTTTCCTTTGCTCTGGCTGCTTGTGCCCACTATGCTGTAGCTTTCTGGGATCTGAGGCTGTGATAGGGTCAGGGGAATGGGGGAGCTGGCCTGGCTGAAGACAAATAATTTACTATCCCGGGTTTATCTGTCAATGGTTCGAGTCCCAGATCTGAAACCCACACAGCTTTTCAAGCAAGGATGCTGGCACAGGGGAGAGGATGTCATCAGCCAGAGAGATGGGGAGATCCACATCATTTCCAGACCTCCCTCCCTGGAAGCATCAGGCCAAAATAGCTGATGGCACCCACCCTGCTGCATGTGCTTAAAGAGGCTGCAAACAAGCAAAACACTTTAAAACCTGAGCAGGCCTGGGCAAAACTGAGCAGTCACTTTCCTCCCTCAAGCTGCTGCTCTTCAGAGGTCGTGGGTTGCACAAGTCATGGCAGAGCCCACGAGGAGGTCACACAGTCTGAGCAGAAGGAGCTGCAAAAGGTGGTCCACAGGGTCCCACCTCCTCATTTCTGCTCAGAGTATCAGCAGTCTGCACCCTCCAGCAGCTCCACAGGGAGCAGTGCTAGTGCAAGCACACATGCTCCTGACTGGTTATAATTGAATTGGGCAGGAAAAAAAAAAGAAAAAGGAATTGGGGAAAAAAAAAAAAAAAGAAAAAGAAAAAAAAAAAAGGAGGATGACCAGCTTCCAGCTTTAAACAGAGTGATTGAGAGATACATTCTGGCAGGCAAGATTAGCGAGACAGATAGATTACAGATAGAGAGATTTAATCAAAAAGGGGAAACTCCTCAGAGTATTCTTTTCCACATACTGGCTGTGTGGCTTTACTGGAAGGATACCATAGGAGGTGAGATAAACCTTCACCTGGAGAAATGGGAAAGCTCTCCCACCAATGGGGCTACGGACACATCCCAGCTGAGACCCTACCCAGTGTGCTGATGGCAAGAGACAAACTTTGCATGAGTGCTCTGCTGCTGCTGCTTCTGTCTGAGCCCACGATCAACCCCCGCACAGAGAAAGGTCAGGGGGCCGTGGACCTCTGAAGCCACACAAAGATTTCATCAGAAGTTCAACACCAAGACATCTTCCCTAAGCTATGTTCAGTCCCTGCTGCCCTGATCAGCCGCCTTTTGTTAGAAGTGCCGGGTCTCCATAGGAGAGGCACTGTCACACTGGTGAATTGCCCTCCCTTTTCCACAGAATGCTGTTTGTTTTTGTTTTTGGTTTTTTTTGTCAGGAGCTTTGATGTGGAGAGGTAAGGACCAAATGCCCCACACTCGCCCTATCGCCCATCAGCTGCCGCTGCCGGTTTCAGCACCTTGTGGGGTTTCACCTCCTCCAGCGGAGTTAATCCCTCTTCACTTCCATTTCCTCCCACCCCGACCTCGCTCTCGCCCGTGAGTTTAGTTGGAGGCAGATCACACCGCCCTCCGGGCTCCCCTTCTCTGGGAGCAGGAACGGGAGTGACCCCGGCAAGCCCCAGAGCAGGGACAAGCAGCGAGCCCCCGGCGGCCGCCGCGGTTCTGCTGCCGCTGTGCGCCAGCACAAGCAGCAAATTCCAAGAAGATGCGATCATCAGCAGCTCTGTGAAGACAGGAAAGTGGTTACAAATGCTCTGTGCCTCAGAGAGAGAAGAAACCACAGTCTGGCTGCAGCTGCACCTCGTGCTTTCTGATTAATCCGCTGTTTAGAAACATTCGCCGTGGTACTCGTGCATAGGCAGAGGTGAAAACAAACACCGATGGATGCAAAGGGACTGCTTTATCTCCGGCCAACACAAACAGAGTCTACTTTCAGCGTGGATACAAAGTCCTCCTACAAAGGGAACAGAGAAAAATAGAGGTTTCTTCTTCAGAGCTGCCTACATTGTACATTCAGGGAGAGAAAAATTTGCTAGGGCATATGGCATGATCATCCATGTATGGGATACAGAGTTTTAAATCTTAAAGTCCTTGGTGCTTCAAATACAGCATCTTCTTTAAACATTTATGCTACTCAGCAGGCAAATATGTCTCATCATCATCATCATTGTATTTTCCTCAGTCTTCTGGCCTAAATTGTCTCTGTTTTGATAACGTGCTGCATATGCATCTGTTTGCCCAAAGAGGAGGGAGCAAGTGTTCACAAGCAGCCCTATCATGACAGTAAATGACAGAATGAACCAAGTTAAAAGTTCTCTGAAATATTTAATTACAAGTTCAATGGCCAGATTCTCCACATAGCACAATGTCCAGGTGTGGTTCAGTTGGAAATTATTGGGTTGGTTGAGATGCAAAGCGATGCAAGAAGAAAATATTACACATAAATCTTAGAATGGTTTGGGTTGGAAGGGGCCTAAAAGATCATCTCATTCCAACTCCCTGCCATGGGCAGGGACACCTTCCATTATTCCAGATTGCTCAGAGACCCATCCAGCCTAGCCTTGAACACTTATTGATGCCTCCGTAGTCAGTTTGACCCAGCCTTCCATGCTGTTTCACCAGCAGGAGCTATGTGTTCCCAGCACATCTTAGAATCTCCCTGTGAGTCCCTTGTTCCAGATGCTTTCGGGGAGGGCACATCCCTGAGCTTTTCTCTCACACTCCATTGCTGCAAATCTGAATGGATCCTTTTCTGCTCCAGCCTGAAAAGGCCACCACAAAACACAGAATCTGGCCTCATTATTGATATCTGACATTCCTTATTTTCATTATCAAAAGGTTTTATTGAAGCCTTGAATTTGCCACAGTGGGTATCCTTTCAAAATCCGCCAAGTTTGCTGTAGAAAAAACAGATAACATTACCTTGGTATTTGCGGTATTCCTTGTGCTGCTCTTCCCACTTCAGCGGAAGACTGCTGAGGATGTTTAGGGAAAGGCTAAGATAAATGTTCCTCAATATCAAAATAAACAATAGAGGCTAATGTGCAGCTTGTATTTTTCATGCTCATACTGGATTCCAGTTTGAGTTTAAAGGGAGCTGCCCCAGAGCTTTCGGGCTGTGGCTCCCAAGTCCAGAAGGATCAAGGGGCAGAAGTGAGGGCATATTCACGTGCACATGCAGATAAAAATGTTTCCCTACCTAAAGTCTCTTTTTCAGCATGGAAGCACATTGCCAACACTCAGCAAATAATAAATAATAGCAACTGTACAAGAATTCTTCCACTTGAATTCTTCACTAGCCACAAAAATTACCATAACTATTCACCAGCCTCTGGTCTGGCAGGGTAAAAGGCAGAAGCTTAACTTGCTGCACAAGAGGAAAAGAGAAATTCTCCAGGGCAGTCCTTTAGTGGTCCAAAGGGATCGTGGTTTTCCTGCTTTCAACTGTGTGCAAAGGAAACAGTGAAGTCCAGAGCCAACCCACTGAGTATTCAGGCCTAGAATTTGAAAAGGCCAGATACTGAATCCTTGATGTTGAGTCCCTCATGCCAGGTTCCTGCTCCCATGCAAGCTGGCTATGTCCAAGGCCAGGTTGGGTGGGGCTCTGAGCAGCCTGGTCTAGTGGAAGGTGTCTCTGTCCACGGCAGGAGGTTGGAAAGAGATGATTTTTGAGATCCCCTCCAACTCGAAACACTGTGTGATTTGATTTGTTTTATCAGGAGATGATGACTATAAAATATCATCCTAGCAAAAACACTTGAAGTGTGGCAGTCTAGGAGAACAAGATTAAGGCAAATGATAGGTATTTAAAGCCAAAATTCACCATTTCATAGCTAAGTGAACAGACAAAACATAAAATGCCCTTTGTCCTTTCAAACATATAATATGACCAACTCTATGGCCTAATCCTGGAACTCCCACAGGATGCAATTTGATGCCTCAATTATCCTGCTCCTACTGAAAGGGCTTCTGAGAAGCACCTGATGCGAGACACTCTTGGTACAATCTGGAGCAAAAACAAAGAAGAAAGAGCTGCACAATTCTGGAGGCAGTGGGGCAAAACACAGCCATGCAAAACAAATTCTCATTTGATCTCTTTCTCAGAAGGCATTATCTCAGAAACATCTCGGTATGTTAAGGCACTGCCTTGATGGCTTGTCACTCCTGCAGAGCCTGAAAGACTGAGTTGCTGGAGCCTTCTTTCAGACATGTTTCATTCTGCTGTCAAATCTAAGTATTTGGATTCAGTTTCAGCTGTTGCCACTGCAATGTCACCCGTGGTCCTGCAGAAGAAGCAGGAGACAGCAGTGGTGGTGGTGGTGCCTCAGCTCCACAGGACAAAACACTGCCTGGTTTCTCCTCTCACTTACATGGAAATAACTTCACTGCTTTCAACAGAGTCAGCTCCAAGTCTGTTGACCTTGTTGGGTTGCTCTAGTCTTCTGCTGGTGTTGTTGCTGAGGCTACAGGATGGAGCAAGGACGACCCCTATCTGTGCTTTCCTCTGCTATGGTGCACACTTGAAATGTACCTAAGGCAAATTTTGACATGGGAAAAAACCTGTTGTCGCCTAAGAATCTCCAGATAGATTTAGCTGCTGAAATTGCTTTTAAAATCCTTTTGCTCTTTCCCTGTGATTGTCAGGAAAATCTCCACAATACCACTGGACATGGACACTTGAGGCCCCCCTATGCAATGTCACTTCAGATCAGTGCTCCTTTGATAATATCTGGTGGTAGCTTCTTACAGAGGCACTTGGCCTTTATTTTCCATCCCAGGCCCACTGACAGTGCATGAAGAAACCATTCCTGAGCTCCCAGGATTTCTGCTGACACTGAGCACAGGCCTGAAGACAAAGCCCTAGGGATTCATGTTGCAGTCCTAGGTATTCTGGGTGAAAAACTCTTCCCTGGTGAGATTGATGAGTAGGAGGATTCTGAAACAGTTCTTATAGGGTTTTACTTCTAAATAAATCCAAGAGAAGCAGGAACAAAACCAGGCTTGCTGAACTGGCACAGCCATGTGTCTAAAAGTGAGGAAATGACACATCCTGATTGTCCAAGCCATGGAAATGGGGATAAAGGGAGGGCAGGGGAGTTAATGTTTTCCTAGATGAGGCAGAGCTCATCCCCTTTCTTGCCTGGCAGATGAGTTTGACCACTTTTTTTTAACTGCTAGACCAGAGTGTTACAGATAATCACAGTGTAAACAACATTCTTTTAGTGCAGCTTTTGTCTCTTTTCTGTAGGATGGAAAATTTTGTGAAATTAGCCTCTGTCATGCTAGGCACTGAAGAAAACACGTGTTGAAAAAAAGTGCCTGTTCCCAGGCTTTCAGACTAAATAACATCAAACCAAAGGTGAGGGGGAAGCAGAAGCCTGGATGAGGGATTTGATGGAGTCCCTGCAGCAAGTCCATGCCCAGGCTGGAACTGAGTCCAAACACCTCACATCTTCCCTGTAACAATCAGGGTGAAGCTGCTCCCCAGCCCACTTTGCACTGATCAGGTTATGATTTTTCTGCCTGTTGATATAACACATAACCAGGTTTGTAAGACATGTGAAAATTATGGCTTCATAAATAATATGATCCAATTTCTGTTTGCTGGCCACCTGATCTCTTTTGCATATTCAGGATTACCAGGATTCAGGATAACTAATGAAGAACTGCACATGTTCATTTTGCCTCACTTCTGAAGTCCTGGGTGTGTTTATACTTAACCATAATTCTTTCCCCAACCTTGCTCTTACTTCCAGCCCTGACCTTATCTTAGGCTGTCAGAATAGGAGTTTAAAAACAAAGGTGCAGCCAGTTTTCTTTTTAATACAGCTTGACAGGGTTAAAATGCAGAACACAGACTTTCTAGTTTTCACAAAGTGCTGTGATTGCCTTGTCTGCTTTGCACCGTTGTACACTAAAATCCATAGACTCATTCTAATTTCAGAGAGGAAAAGGGAGCTGCCTTCCATTCCACAGCAGGAGGCGTAAAAGCACAGGTAAGCTGGTATTTTTTACCAGAAGTATTTGTGTGGTTGTAGATTTTTTTTACCAAAGTATTTGTGCTAAAGGCTCCTAAGGATTTTGTGCCATTGGAGTTGCTTTTGCCTACAAAGCTGAAGTTGATGCTGAGATTGATGTATTGTTATTCTCAAGGATGTAATGAGAATGAGCAAAAGGAGTTTGAAGGGGACATTTTCTGTGCTGTATTTATCTAGTGCCAGTCACAGACTTCATGCTCTGCTGGCTGCCTGAGGACTAGGAAGAAACAGTCTTCAAAACTCCTATGATTTATCACCCACACCGTAAAGTTTAATTTCACTTTTGAAGTACCAGCACTGCCCTGGCTGAAAAAAAAAGGAGGCTGGACAAGCATGCTTATGCTTGTAGTGGTATTGGAAAATTTCTCAAGTACCTGTGGGCAGGTGTGGTTCACATACTTGGGTTAAACCAATCACCACATCTAGGGTCAGGAAGGAATTTTGCCCTAGGTCACATTGGCAGGGACATTGTGTTGTTTTTGTTTTCATTGCTTCGAAGTGTGGGTTGTGGTTGGCTTCCTAGATTATCTTCTGTCATCTTAAGAAATGCTAATGACCCAGGCTTTAAGTCCACAGGTGGAATTGTAGCTCCAAGCCTGCAGGTCTCAGGCCTGTCTCAGAGAGTGACTGCAGCCACTTTGGACCCCTGTGCACAGACTCCAGCACAAGGCATCCTCAGGGCTCTCAGCATCCTTCAGATTGCCCTGTGGTCTGGGCATCTCCACCTTACAGAATCCCTGTAAGTGTGCAATTTGGAAATCTGGGCATGCTAAAACTCTCTCTTGGTTCTTTCCCTGTGGAGCAGCAGTTTTTCAGATTGCTTTGGGTGATGGAGCACCTTGTGATGAGGACTGGGATATGGAGGCTCCCTTGTCAGCCTGGAGGATGCTTATGATTGTGATGCCCTGAAGTTGGGGATGTGGGTGATCTTGCCTGGGTGGCATAGCACTGTCATTTGGTTTCCTGTGTTGCTGGGGTGGGGCAGTGTTGGTACTGTTTGCTTCTTTTAGTGGAATTGAAAATACTAGAAGGTTAACATTTAACAATTACTGTTCCCATACCACTTATGTGGGATGACTAGAATCAGATCAGGGGTATCGTTGCACAATCCAAGAAAGCCAGAATGTGAGAGCATCACTTTGGCGAGATGGCAGTCTCATAAGCAGGCACTCCTCCCTTTTAATGAAAGCGCTTTGGCCATAACTGCACTGTTAATTAATTTCAGATATGTTGCTGCATCTGAATTTCCCAACTAACCAGTGATTCAAACAACAAGTCGCCTGGGGAGTGGCTTGTGTCATGTTGGTGTTAATAGGATGAAAACAACCAGAAAGTTAGGGGCATTCTTCTGAGGTACTGAAAACCCTTAACGAGGCCCTTAATTATGCAATAACCTCTTTGCAAGCAAACACATGCCTATTATCATTGTTATTATGCTGATAGTTGATATCCCACTGACATGAACAATTTAGAGAATTCCAAGTATTATGCAGCACTCCTGCCAGCTCGGTATAGGCTGACATAGCTATAGCTACCTATTTAAGAAGATTAGCCTGATTTTATTTGCATAAGAATTCAAAGCGACAAAACCACTTGCCACACCCAGGAAATGATAATTAAAAATTAATTACTGCACATTCTTTTATTAGCTGTGTGGTTAACTTCTGAGTGTTACAGTCAATGCCAAATCCAAAGCGAGATGCCCTGAAATATCTTTCCCTAGGTTTTCCAGGTTCTTAGAATCACAGAATACGCTGAGTGGGAAGGGACTCATCAGGACTATTGAGTCCAAGAATCACATCATGTGCCTTCCTTGGATGTGCAAAGAAATCATCTCATTATCCAGTCTGGGGAAAAAAAAAAAAAACAAAACAAACAACAAAACAAACAAACAAAACATCTTGAGTACAATGTGCATAATTATTCTTAAGTGGGAATCCCCTAGGAATGATGACAAGCAAATCTTTGCATGTCTTGTGTTACCTATACACAATTCCAGCAATTCTACATGTCTATGTTGGCCATTACTCTGAGACATCAAGCTAAAGTAGCCATAAAACACGGGTTTCACTCTCAGTTGAGGTTCTCCTAGTCCAGAGAGCAGCCCTCCAGGAAAGGCAAAATATTTTATGCCAGCATTTTCTGCTGAATGGAGGGTGGTTGCAGAGGAGAATCCATCCCAGCAGCTCTAGCTTCAACAGGCAAGTGAAAGAAGAGAAGGAGCAAAACTCGACGGAAAAGAGAACATAGAAAACCTGCCTTTTAAAAAGCCTCAGCCACGGGCTACCTTGTGTTTGGCTACCTTTTGCTAGAGCGGCACTTTGGGATGCGCGGGACGGGATCCGCTCCAGCAGCGCGGCCCCCGAGCGGCCCCTGCCGGCACCGCCAGCAGCTGCGCCCGGAGACTGACGGAAGAGCTTGGAAAATCTTGGAATCGAGGTATGGCCTGGGTGGGCAGAGAGCTTAGACACGCAGTTCCAACCCCCTTGCCATGGGTAGGGACACCCTCCATTGTCCCAGGTTGCTCAGAGCCTCATCCAACCTGGCCTTGGACACTTCCAGGGATGGGGCAGCCACAGCTGCTCTGGACAACCTTTGCCAGGGTCCTCTCACCCTCATAGGAAGAATTTCTTCCTAATATCCAGCCTAAACCTACTCATTGTCAGTTTAAAGCCATTCCCCCTTGTCCTGTCACTCCAGACCTTTCTGGATAAACAGCAGTGGTGACAATCCCTTTCTGAAAGCACCTACAAATGAAATTGCACCCGAAGCAGCCCCTGATCATAGTGATGGCACTGTCTGGCCCTATGTCTGAAATGCATCTTTGAAGTGAATTGTACCTCAGGAGTTTCTAGCCTTTCCCAGCCAGGAACTGCACACCAAAATCTGTGTGTGCCTGAAAACATCATTGCAAACCACACCTTGGAGAGCCAGGGAAGAGTGCTCTGGGGCACAGTCAGACACAGAGGTACAGAAGGGATACCTGAGGGTCCATCATGGACTGAGGCAAGTCTGGCTGAGTCTGTGACTTGTTCCCAGGGTCACCTGGGGATGGTTGCTCTCACCTATCCTCCCTTGCCTCTTCCCAGAGCAAGGGCTTCAGATGGTTCAGCTGCCCCCATGCAATCACATCCTTGCTGCTGGTCATGCTTGTGAATCCAGGTGCTTGCAGAGCTTGTGAACTAAAAGTTGCTTTTGGTTTGTGGTCCCAGGCAGTGGCAGGGACTGGCTGTGGGACTCATACAGGATACTACCATTTACATCACCAACTACCCATGCATTCAGCATCTCTTCTTTGCACTCTCATGGCAGTCAGGAGATCTAAAAGTAATCAGGTATCTGACCTGAACTGATTTCTAGGACAGCAGAGCGCCAACATTTGTCCAAATTCTTCAAAATTGTGTCTGAATGTCTGGGAAAAGTAAAACTGCTACTGTACAGAGAGAGCTTCCATCCCAAGCCCAGGAATCAGCAGGTTCATTTGTATTGGCAAAGAACATTTGTATTTCTGTTTCCATGTCTAAATCTCTTGTGTATGGCTAAATGTTCATTTCCAAGGTTGTCAAGTTTGTCATTTATATGGAATCTAATTTCACTTCCTTGTCACAGGATTCAACATTGAGGAATTTAGGGCTCCATACTTGTCTTGCTAGAACATTCTGCCATGAATTTAAGGAAAACACTTAAGATGTAATCTTGTTCTCACAGCAGCTCATGGGAGTCTTGCCACGGAATTCAGTCCTTTAATAAAGAAAAATGTAAAATGTCTCCTGTTTGACATCAGATAGGAAGCACTTTGGGGCAATATTGTCTCTTGCTTTGATAGCTGGTGGACCTTTGCTCTATCATGGAACAAGAATAAGAGCTATATAATTGAATGAGAGAGAGAATTTAATTCTCTGATTATGGGAAAAGAAAAAAATGTTTACCTTTGCAAAGACAACTGGCACACACCTTCCAAGCTCTCCACAGACCATGAACCAGAAGAGAGAAACAGGAGTGCAGAGCCCTGCAACCAAGGAGCCAGATTGGTGGCAGATAGGGCAGACTGATTTAATGTTGCACGGAGGTCAAAATAGAAACTTTAGCATCAAAGAAAGGAGCAGTGCTGCCAAAGCCCAGTGCTCAGAAGTAGCACTTACCAGAGGTATCATATAAACTTAACCCTGCTGTCGTTGCTCCTGGTGGAAAGAGAGGAGGTGAAGGCCACGACCTGTGAAGCAGAGGTCAGATGTTACAGACCATCAGACAAAGGAAGTGACAATGGGGAAAGGTTCTTCTCTGAAGCACTACCAGATGGTGGCTAATCTCAGTCAGGGGAGAAGGCATGGCCACCAAATCTACACCGGCTCCCTGAACCTGACACTCGGGCATTATCAAGGGAAAAGACTGTTCTTCCAACTGTTACAAGACAGACTATGCAGTGCAACCCATTCAGTTATCAGTGCTGTGCTGATTTGGGACAGAATTTTCCAGGATCAGGCATATATGTTTTTGCTTGTTGTTTCTGCACAAAAGCTGAACTATTAAATACTCTGAAAATTTCTACCTTAGTGGAAATTTTTACTCATGCCCCTCCGATAATTCGTGAAAGTACCTTTGTCTTCTCATGTAGAAGAATGCATAGTTAGACTGGCAGAGCTCTGGGATCTGTACTGGGGTGTGTCCTGGAGACTTCTTTTATGATAGTAATGGTGAAAATATTGTCTTTGCATTCAGTTGCAAATCTGTTTACAGATTTACTATGGAATTTCTGCTAGCTGAGCTCAAATAGGACTCCAGCATTTCCATGTCTGTCCTGGGGACAATGAAAACACAAATGGAGGTAGAGGTGGAGGTGAACTCCAGAGTCCTGGAGAGGCATCTACTCGAGGCAGCAGGGCACAGACCCAAGAATGGAAACCTAAATTCTTCTCATGGGATTCATCACTACATGGGTTGCATTTAATCTTGTCTGAGTAGCTTATGTTTTCACCATGCTTCTGTTTCCCTGCCTGGGCCAGAAGGAATAGAGGCCCCATTGTTGTGAGCAGCTGCCCCGAGAGCCGCGTGCAGAATGCAGAGCTGGGATGTTGCTGCGCCCAGAGAGAGCCTCGCATGACAATGACAGCCACTGGGTTTGTGTCCCTTCCAGCCATTTCTCTTTATACAGGAACAGTGGGACTGTGATCTTGTTGTCTCTGTTCTGGACACCTCAGTGGTGTGGTTTGAGTCTCTCCATTTGGCAGAGCGATCCAGAGTTCTGAAAAAATAATCCAGCCAGCAGAAAACAATTAAGGACTTCCATGAAATTCGGTGTGTGCTTAAGTGCTGAGCTGGGTCTTTCATTGCTGCTATGGTCAGATCTCCTCAGCATTATGTAGGTAAGCAGTATCACATACATATTTTTCCCACAAGGAAAAGCAGTGAGAGCATCAGCCTTTACATGCCTGTCACTCCTTACCTTAATATCTGGTATTAACCTGGTATTACACCAGATATAACCAAGGTTCTCACTTCTTCTGGACTGCTTGGAAATAAGGTGCATAGGAACACACTTCTTCAATGATCCACTGTGCAATGCCTGTGTGTTGGTATCTACCAGGAACAGCATCCTGTATGCTGTCACATGGGATGTGCATTTCTGAGCCATGGAAGTGAGAGCTGCAACACAGTTCTGGGAGGTGCAGCCAGGAGGTAAGAAAACCCTCCTGAACAAACTGTGGCACAGCCCCAAGTGATCCTGTCATGTCCTGGGAGATGTCTTCCCAACCGTTTCGGGGCATCTCAGCCACCCATGAAGCAAGGATAGGAATACAGCAGAAAATACAGGTTTAACCCATGGTATGAGCTATGAAACCACTCTGAACTCATGCTGCTTTTGCTGTTGGTACCTTTTAGAAGTCCTGCTTCATCTTTCGAGCTGACATATCAGTGTTTTCTTGTGCTAAATGTGCAAAGCTGGCCATGACAGGAAGCAGAATAAACACTGCTTGCAAAAAGCCTTGTTGTCTCTGTTGACAAACTTGAAATGCCCTTCAAAATTTGAGTCTCTTGAAGTTGGGGCATCTTTCTGACTTCTTTTAGGTGTCTTATTATTGTGTGAGATGGACTCTGCAGGGTAAGCAATCCTTTTAATGAGAATATGCTGTTTTCTCCCCATACTGGCAGCTGTGTATTAGGACATGGCCACAAAGTGACATTATTGCAGAGCTGCAGCAATAGGACAGAGTTGGCTGGAACTCAGAGCTTCAATGAAAACTTTCAGCACAATTTCAGATTTTGTTTGACAACAGAATAGGAGATTTTGACTGAAATGCTTCCGAAAATAGCAAAACCCTCCCCCACTCAGAGAGCTGAATGTGAAACCTCAAATTTTGATGGGGAGAAAAAAAAGTGATGACATTTCCCTTCCAAATTTGGATCGGTCCCAATAATAAAATTCACTTTTTATAGGAACCAAATAGTCATACTAGGAATTAAACTGCACATAGATCAGAAATAGAAAATACAAGAGACTAATCAGATACACACAAGGCAGAAAGTTGAAAAGAACAGAAAAGAAAATGAGATAAAGGGGAAGGTATAGTTTATATGTGGAAAAATGTGACCAGAGTAGAGATGGAGGCACATATATGAGTGGTCATGGGGCAGGGCAGAAATGCTCCCACCCCAGCCATGGAGAGCTGCAGTCATGAACAAGGCAAGGAGTACAAGGCATGGATGCTGGAGCAAGTGAAGGGAGAACAAGCTGATCAGAGGGATGGAGCAGCTCTGCTGGGAGGAAAGGCTGAGGGAATTGGGATTGTTCAGCCTGGAGAGGAGAAGGCTTTGGGGTGACCTCATTGTGGCCTTCCAGTGCCTGAAGGGAGCCACAGGGAAGATGGAGAGAGGCTCTTGGCAAGGGCCTGGAGTGACAGGACAGTCAGACAGTGGCTTCACACTGACGGGAGTAGGTTTAGATTAGATATAAAGAAGAAATTGTTCTCTGTGAGGGTGGTGAGACCCTGGCAAAGATTTCCCAGAGAAGCTGTGGCTGCCTCATCCCTGGAAGTATCCAAAGCCAGGCTGGATGGGGCTCTGAGCAACCTGGGATAGTGGAAGGTGTCCCTGCCCATGGCAGGGGATGGAATCAGATGACCTTTAAGATTCCTTCCAAACCAAACAATTTTGTGATTCTGTGGTTCTGGGATTCTATGATTCTGTGATTCTGCTATTCTATGATTCCATGATTTTGTGACTTTGCACTCTTTACCCACCAGACCTGAGGCCTTGGGAGCTGCTGACTGGGAGCAGCAGCCATCCACTGGAGAGGCAGGAGATGTTTTGGGAGAAGCCAGCAATACCTTTGACCAAAGGAGTCAGCTGGGACCTGCAAAGCAGAGATTTTCTGGCTTCCTTTGGTGTCACTGACCCAGCTCTTGCTTCTCTGCAAAATGGAAGCAACAAATATCATCCCCCTCTTGTTTATCCACTGAACCCCTTTGGAAGTGGTTCCCAGCTTGCCCTGGGTTTTGCTCCGTGTCCCTCCACGCTCCGTGCGGGGGATCCCGGGGTCACCGCCGCAGGACAAAACAGTGGCAACAACAATAACTGCGCCGTCCTGGCACAGGAGGGGGGACGATTGTTTTCAGCCTTTGCAGCCCACAACTGTTGGTACAAATGACAGATACAATCAGGCCTCGGGGTTTTCCTTACATTTATATGTCTGGGGAAGGGTGTCAGCCGCTGTTCTCAGCCACTCTGGCGAACTGAAGCTAAAGATTTGGGCAGGTGGGGGAGAGAGAGAGAGAAATGCATTGAATTGCCATCGAAAGAAACGTGCATAATTCCTGGAAATGCTTTGTGTCAGTTTCAAAGATCTTACTGGGAATGCAGCTTATTCTCTGGTCAACACGTTTCCTTTGCAAAAGGCACAACTGGTGTACTTTGGGGTTTTTTTTTAGTCTCCAGCAGCAGTCAGTACCTATGTTTTCTTTGCCTGACATGCCTGTAAGTTCAATCAGCTGAAATGGTTTATGTGCAGTAAGGGATGGGGCAAGTTCACATGGCACTCTAAGAGGACTTTGAGATAAACTGTAGTCTCACTGATGTAACTGGAGGTTCTGTTTTAGATCTCTGCTGATCTGAGAAGGATGGAGCAGGAAAAAAGGAAATACTTAACTCTTCTGATAGCAAACACCACGGGGAGCAGAGAAAGTAATACAACATTCCTCTAAAGCCCCGTTGCAGAGTTGTGGTTAAATGTGAATCAAGTTCTTATCCTCCCACTGCCTTTACAAGAGTATAAAAATGGTACCTCTGAAGTTTTGCTGGTATTGGACTTGACAAAAAACAAACAAATAAACCCCTGCAATAGTTAAGCACTGTTACTTAATAGAGCTTTCAATACTAACCAGCTTCTAGTGTAAAAGTATCAACTTTAAACCCACTTTCTTTTTTGCCATAGTTAAGTCTAAGGTTTAACCTCAACCAGTGATTTTTTTCTGCCTAAGCCTTGATGTGTTTATGGCATACTGCTTGTGGTGACAATCCTACTTTCAGTTGCAATGTCTCTGCTTCAAAGCCAGGTCTGTCATCTCCTTTCACTGAACTCAGCAGTTTCCTGAGCAAAATTCTGTGGATTAAAAAAAAAAAAAAAGGAAAAAAAAAAAGAAGCTGTTTTAAAAACAGTCCAAACCCAAATATATTTCTGAAATTACTTAAATTTTTGAAAATAATGTATCTTTCTTGTTTTACCCTGCCATTATATGCACCAATGTCATCACTGCACGGCTTCCGCTGAAGCAGACAGACCACGAAGCCTAAAGCCTTTATCCACTTTCTCTTTGATGAACACTCAGTGCCTTGTTTTGGAATTTTGTTTAATTTCTTTCATTGAGGGAAGTGCTGGCACCATCTGCTGGGACTTTTGTCACTGCAACCACTAAACAGAGAATCACAGAATCACAGAATGGGCTGGGTTGGAAGGGACCTTAAATATCATCTCATCCCACTCCCCTGCCACTATCCCAGGTTGCTCAGAGCCCCATCCAGCGTGGCCTTGGACACTGCCAGGGATGGGGCAGCCACAGCTTCTCTGGGCAACCTGTGCCAGGGTCTCACCACCCTCACAGAGAGCAATTTCTTCTTTATATCCAGTCTAAACTCACTCCTGTCAGTGTGAAGCCATTCCCTTGTCCTGTCACTCCAGGCCTTTGTCAAGAGTCTCTCTCCATCTTTCCTGGGGGTTCCCTTCAGGCACTGAAAGGCCACAATGAGGTCACCCCA
>JAOTQP010000870.1:65393443-65408402 GCA_026413545.1 Cichladusa arquata | reverse complement strand
GTGATGCCTGTACTTGCACAGGCAGGCAAAGCTGCAGATACCACAATGAGGTCACCCCAAAGCTTTCTCTTGTCCAGGCTGAACAATCCAAATTCTCTCAGCCTTTCCTTCTGTGTGAGGATCTCAGTCCTTGCATCTATAAACATACCAAATATTCCCAGTTTGACTCATATGGCTACCTTTTTTGTTACTCTTTTTATTTTTCCACACCTGTGCTTGATTTAGATTGCATCCACCAGACCTCAGCAATTCCCTGAGGCAACTAAAAAGTCTTCTGTACATTTTGGTGCTGAGACTAAGCAGTTTCATGAAGGTGATAGGACAAGGTTTTAAACTGAAAGAAGGTAAATTCAGACTAGCTATAAGGAAGACAATTTTTTATGGTGAGGGTAGAGAAACACTAGAACAGGTTTTCCAGAGAGGTGTCAGATGCCCATCCCTGGAAATATTTAAGGGCAGGTAGAAGAGGCTCTGAGCAACCTGGTCTGTTGAAGATGTCCCTGTTCACTGCAGGGGATTGGACTAGATGACCTTTGGAGGATCCTTTCAACCCAAACAACCCTATGGTTCTGTGATTCTATGATTCTATGGACTCGAGTCCTATTGTCCAGGTCCTGTAGAAACAGATTTTATTTGTGAAGCAGGCCACAAATGCAGAAGACTGAGATGAAAAACAGCCTCAAAGAAAGACTGAAGCACTTCCTTAATTTGTGTAAGGTTCAGCAAACAGGGATCAGTGTGTGACAATATAACCAAACTCTTTTTCTGTAGATCTCAGGGCAAGACTTTAATAAGCTGAGAACCATAAGAACAGGGACTCAAATTGGCAAAGATGTTTTTATAACATTTTCAGTCTTAAAACCTTGTAACTGGAAATCATTGCAGTCAATAAATCTGGGAATTACTATTGAAATTAGACTCACAAGATTGTTGGGAACGTAAAACTAGAAGAATGTATGAAGTACCATTTATTGGTACCATATTTTTGTGTCATATCCCTCATAATTTTAAATAGTTATTAAAAATGCATACAGGAATATGTATATTTTATATGCATATAATATAGTATGTATAACACATTTGTGTATTACATATATTTTGTATATTTATATATACTATATATGTATAAAATAATGACATGGAATTGTCAAAGCTTTAACTATCATAACATATACATTTCTTAGTAATTTTAAAATTTTACTAGCTATCTCTACTCTGTATTTCATGTCTTATCATAAATTAAGAGACATTTAAATCCTTATGATAGATTATTCACACAGTAAGCCTTAAATATATATAAACCTGTTATATTTTGAGGACAACTTCCCATTTTAATCTCCAGCTTCACCAAGGAGAGGGTGATTTCTTTCTTTCTATGGATCCAAAATGAAATTACCCAACTTTAGGGTTCAAAAGCAGTTTTTTTAAGGCAGTACAGTGGAAACATCACAACAAAATTAATCAAATTAGCATCACTCTGGGGTGACAAAGTCACTGGCCTCTGATTGCCCATGTCATCTAAAGCAGATGAGCAGAAACTTTCTACTCAAGTTACAATGCTGCAAGTCTCTCTGATGCCCTGTACTGAACTGAACACTGGTGATGGCCAATCTCTGCAGAGAATTACCATTTTGGGACATTTTCAGGAACTCCTAAAAGGAGGTGTAATAAGGTACATGAGGTCTTGTTTTGAAGCTGAATTTCATCTCTGGTATAAGCATGCACCCACATTTGGAAAACTTGGGCAATTCCCAGTCAAGCTTTGCTTTCTTGTTGATTTTTTTAGTTTTTCAAATGTTGGTTTGGCAGATTTTAAAGCACCAAAACCACTTGATAACAGTTGATGTAATTTGGCATTAATAATTTGTAGCAGGTGCCAGACCTACCTGCACCATGCATGCTGAACAGGGCTCTTGGGGGCAATGGTGGCAGCACCTGCCAGTTTTTAGGAAAACAGTCTGACATTCCATTTGTAGGCCCATTTCTTCAGTTCAGTCTGAGACACTGCTCAGTGCTGCATGCAGCCTCATCCCCAATGGACTGTGGAGCACATTGTCCTGAGGAATCCGAGGGCTCTGGGCAGATGGAGCGGTGATGTCATCCGACTTTTCCATTCCTACTTCCTATGAACATTCGCCTTATTCTTACATGCCAGCTCTTTCTCGGCATGTTTTAGACTAGAAACTTTTTTTTTTTCTGGGTGTAGAGAAGGAATCACTTCTTTTGATTTCAGACAAGATCTGGCAAGTGAGCTCTTGTTGCTAGTCAAAGAAAAAGCCTTAAAAAAATTAACACAGAATCTGTGTTTAGCAAAGTGATTTGCATAAGCTGTACACTCGGTTCTTAGAGTTGGAACAGTTCTAACCTATGACAAATTCCTCTGTCTGGGCTGTCTTCCAAAATCATTTTCATCTACCCTGGCAAAAGAACTGAAGTCTGCGTTCTGCACTAATTAAAGGCCTTCAGGAGAAGGGCCTCAGTTGAAATGCTGACACACTTTGTACACGCTTTATTTGTGAAAGGGGATACTGAGCCCATTTGAAGGCGCCTCCTGCTCCGTCAGGCCGTGCAAAATTGTAAGTGGGGAAACAAAATGGGCACAGTTATGTCTTGTTAAGGTTCTGAGTTACTAAAATACTGCAGTTTTCTCTGTTAAAAAGCATGATATGGAGATTTTTTGATCTTTGAATAAGCAGTAAAAAGGCTAAAACCCATGGCAGCTCCTTAGTGAATATGAACTGACACTCCCAATTTTTATGAAGTACTATGGCTTAATGCAGCTGAGTCTCTGTCTCCCTAAATATCTTCATTTTAGAAACAGCAGAATATATACCCAACATCCCTTTTATATAAAATTGGGAACTGCAGAAAAGGGAAGGCAAGGAGAACAGCTGTCCCAATAACTCTGTGGAGTTCTTCCAGCAGGACTACCACTCCAGTAGGGATGCTTTCCATGACAGACTTCTCAGCTTTTTAATATTCCCAAAGTATTCAATGGAAATCAGAGTCCTTGACTGAGGAAGGCACCCAGAAAGTCTTTTTATCTGAAATTGTTGTCCTAAGTATTCACCACCTGCTTTGGAACACACGTGCTTGGGCTGAAGAAAGATTTTAACTACTCTGGATGTTAACTACTTTATCCAAGTGCCCAGCAGGAGGCAAGGAAAGAAACTCCTCCTCTGTGGGGAGTCTCACCTAGTAGGAAGTGTGCTCTGAAAACATGGATTAGACTCAACTCTGCAGCTGAAGCGCACGGAGAGCTCCTGCAGAGACGAACAGAGCTTAGCCAGGGTTCAGTGCACTCAGCCTGGCCGGGGAGAGGAGGGAAGTACATCTATCCAGCAGCAGATGTTCAGATGCTTAGTGACCTGTGGGAAAACACTTGGGAGAGGCAAGGGCACTTAGGCAGCTGCATGGTGTTTGTGGAATTTAAGGAATCCCAGCCCATGTCCTAGGCTTTTCTCCTTTCTCCTTTGCAGTGAGTACAGAAAAGTAAAAAAAGGAAGAGCAGGAGGATTTCTGCCTCAGATATTCTTCCAGCATTTCTCAGGCCTCACCCTGCTTGTCTGCTGCAGCCCTTGCTAAACAATTTTATTGTAAAGCAGCAATGCAGTGACTCCATAGCCTCTGAGACATATTCAGGGTTTCTGCTAGCAAATAAACTCACAGACATAATCAACATTCTTTATGAATCCTCATCCTTTCCTTAGGAGGATCAATTTCTAGCCTGTTTTCTGTGAACCTTAAATGCAAAGTTTCCACAAGTGCAAGCGCTCCAGTCTTTTGCTGCCTTCTTGGGCACAGGGGACAATCCTGTCTTGTTTTTGGCCCTAAAAGTATTGACTGTATTAGACACTGGGCACGTGCTTTTGAAAGAAAAGCACCATGAATGCTTGCATGTCCCTGTATTATCAGCCACGTGCTCCATCCCCGGGAGACAAACGGGCCACTGAAATGCGGCTGGCCTGGCCGTCCCACATACCAAGCAGATGCAAGCAGAATGCCATAGGGAAAGAAGAAACACATTGTATGTGATTTAAAAGGCTTGCAGCTATGGAATATCCCTCTGAAAGCCTAATGAACATCTCCAGCACGCAGACAATCAAAGTACAAAACACACCCTGCATCGGGATACAAAACCACGGAACTGGAGATAATCTCGGAAGAGACCCACAAAATAAATCTACTGACAGCAGCATCTATAAATCATGGAACTCCAGCACTTGGCTTGTCAAAATGTCTCCAAACTCAGGATTTTCTGTGGAGAGGAGGCTGTCCACACAGATTCTTTTTTAATTTTATTCTTTCTGTTTGCCTTTTGGGTGAGCTTGTGTCCTGGATTTGGGGTTTGCCTTTGTTTTGCTTTCTTAGATGTTAATATGACTTTGACAAAGTTAGTGATTATAAATTCAGATTTCTTACCACAAGGCTGGGAAAAAAATTATACAAACACTTGTTCAAGTGACTGAAAATACAGGCTTTTTTTAACCTCGTGACTGTTGGAGTGATTGGATCAATGTTTGGATAAAGTGGGGAAAGTATCTAGAAAAAAGGAAGGGGAAAGGGGAAAATCTCTCAGGATTAATCTTCTGGGAGTACTTTTTTTGCATTGACCTCCCTACTTATGACACATATGAGCTCTTGGAAGTACATTTGCAGAAGCTGAGCTGGCAAAAGTGGCAAATGTGGCAGGGGCAAGGTGAAAGCAGTTAACAAGGTAATTTCATCCCTCATTCTCAAAGAGAAACACAGCTCTGAAACAATTCCTTCTAGAACTGTGTTAATCCCGGATTTTCCCAGCTGCTGTAACAAGTGGAGGAATAGCTGGTGTTAAGCCTGCATTGTGAGAAGCAGCATTAAGCAGGCCAGACTCAGTGGCTTTCTATCCACAAGACTAATTGTAACAAGAGCTTAGATTGTCTACTCTGCAGTTTGAACCCAATGTATGTAAAGAGCCTTGGTTGTGTTATTCCTGCTTATCCCTATGTCCCGTGCCTCACACAGAGGAGCTCTGACACACCTTAAGGAGTACAAACTATTCCAATTCTGCTTTTCCAAAGACTGCTGAAAGCTTATAAGACTTTGGAGCACACACAGCATAACATTTTTGTATGCAAATCCTGGAGGGTGTCTCAACTTTGGGGACAAAACTCTGTGAGGAAAACACCACCATAAAAACAGCATAAAAACACCAACATTCTCCTGGTTGGTCCTGCATGGACAGATGATCAAGACTGCTAGGAAAAATTTATGCACTTTCACACACAAAAGAGGAAGAATGATGACAGATAGACAGGGACTAGGCTGAGAGACCTCAGCACTGACTCCTGCTCCTTCACTGAACTGCAGCAGGACTTGGGAAACTCAATTTGCTTCTGTTTTCTTGCCCATTCATAGTATAAACTCCTGAAGGTGATGACTGTCCCTTGCTGTACATTTAAACTGCACAACTGGAGCTCAGTTCAGGCCTGTTGCTGTTACTGCAGTTGAAAAATAACATGTAAATAACTTAGACAAACCAACCAAATCAGCTGGTGGAAGAGTGCAGATGGGCATGAAAAGAGATATGGGTGAAAGAATGTGAAGGAGCAGAAAAGACAAGGGGAAAGAATGGCTTGAAATTAAAAAATAAATAATAAAAAAAAAAAGGATGAGAAAAGATAACAAATAGCAGAAGAGCACAGACAGACCATGGTCATTCCAAAAATCAGCTGATGCATCTTGTTCCCCGCTGTCCAGAGGGAGACTTGAAAGTGGTTTAAACAGAGAACCAGGTGAGCAGGGAAACCATCCTGCCTTTCACCAGCCCTCTGCTAACCCCAGGGACCAGTTCATGACCTCCTAAAAAATATTCAGGAATCTGAACCTGTAAAACAATTGGTTTAAGGTGGTGGAGTCTCTCCTTAAGGACCCAGCACAACCATATCCCCAGCACACCACTCTGCCAGCATTTATTAGTCCTCCAGGGGTCATCTTTGACCTGTGCTAATGTAATCCTGCTAAAACCTTCTGGCTGGCTGGGGCCTGGCTGTCTTCAGCAACACATCAGTGTGAAATATTTAAGGATTAAAATAAAATTAAAATGCAATTTTCAGGCATTTTGAGAGAAAGTCTTTAGCTCTACTTGTGGTTAAGTGATAGACTCTAGAAGGGTGCTAGTAACAGCTAAGAGGCTCTGAACTGTGATAGAAGGTGAAGTCCATGGAGAGGCCCAAGCTAATGCATTTTCAAGTCAATGGAAAGATTTTTCTGTCTCTCTGAGTGTTGAATTGGTCTGCGAGGGACTGGATGAGATCCAATTGAGGCCCATAGTTACCAGAAGTTGCTACCAACCAATGACTATTCAGAGGGTCATATTAAGCAAAAGGATGGTTGCAGTAACATGTTTAGTGACCATGGCTGCAGACACAAAATATTTTTCATTCTTCACAGTGGTCTGGGGTCAGAAGACCAGGGAGGAAAAGGCAATAATAATGAATTTATCAGTCCACACCTGCTCCCACCGAGGGGTCTGGAGGAACAGCGAGATGTAAACCCTATTCTATTTCCCAAAAGACCCAGGGAGCTGCAGGCTGGAGTCACTGTGCTGGTCAGGCTGACTCCCTTTACCAGCGCTGAACTGCTGCTTTAAAATAAAAATCCAGGAATTGACCTACAACTACTACACTGCCAAACATAACTGAGATTTCTTAGAATCTGCTCTCGCTGTGAGTTTTGTGTAAAATGTTTCCCAAGATGTCTTTGTGTGACTATTAGTTATTGCAGCTGATGTGCTGTGAAAGATTTTAAATGGCAAGTCAGAGTGTTTCCTTGAGAACTTTTCTGTTATGGACAGCTCTTCAGTTAAACTGGGAAAACAGAACAACAATAATGAAAAGCAATAATGAGACTGTAAAGGAATGGGAAATATTCCTGGTTTCCACTCTCACTGATAATTAGACAGAAACACAGACTTTAGATTCAACCTGAAGGAAGACACTGGAATGAAAACTGCTTAAGACAAAGGATCAAAGTGATTCTTCAGCCATTTTAAACCTTTCAGGAGAAAGCTAAACTAAACACTGCAACACTTTTTCAGAATAAATTGTCTAGAGAAATAATGGAATTCTCAATTTTGGAGAATTCTAAGCAAAGACCAGGCTAATACTTGCTAGGAACAATTTAGGTGGTGCTGATGATATGGTGGAGCAGGGGAATAGACCAGGAGACCTCTTCAGGTCCCCTGCAAATTTATCTTCTTGGATCCTGTGCCTACAAACAGTAGTGTTAGCCAAGAACATGCTAAACTTGGGAAGGTGTGCAGTAATGTTTTAAATCCATTTATATACAAACTAAAGTTTAAGAAAATATACATATGAGAGAAGAACTGCAAATGAAAGATGACAGAGAAATAACACACAGGCATTTGAAATGTGGGCCGAAAATAAAACAGGATTCAGCCTGGAAAATGCATGCTAACATACTTGGAGAAATATAATCCTAAATAATATCCTCAGTGGGAAAGCAAAACCTGGAAATCATTTATTTTACAAAGGAATCTTCGGGCTGATTGAGGACAGTGAATCAGATAAATGCCTTTTAAGCACCACTATAACAGCTGGAGCTCAGCTGGGACTTCCAAATTCAGGTTTGCTGCTTCTGCAACCTGAGGCACACAAATAAATCCCCCAGCACTCATGGTAAGAGTCTACCAGCTGATTTATACCTTGATTGAAAATGTGAGTCTCTGAAGCTTCAGCTGGAGACCATCAGCTGAGCCTGGAGACAGGGCCTGATGACAATCAGGCTGAGCACTGTTTCCAACAGAGCAAGGAAGCAGGCACCCTTCCACCCCTCCCCAATTTACATGTAGTAAGGCATTAGTAAAGATTAATGTTCCTCTTGCTAGGAGGAACACGTTCCTAGGGACACAGAATTGTACCAATACTGGATACTCAAAAATTTTGAGAGTACTTGGAAGAAAATAGCAGGCAAGTAAGTTGAAAAGAATTCAAGTGATACATCACAGAAAGCACCATGAAGAACTGGCAAAAAAATCCACCACATACACAGATATTGCAATAACACTTGCAAATTATTACACATAGTCTCTTTTACCTGCCTTGGCTACTGTGTTCCCTACCTATCTGTTCACAAGGAAATCCAAAGCCATTGAGGGAAATTTCTTCACTACCCAGTAAGAACAATCAATTCCAAGGCCCTTGCAAGGAACCTTAAAATCTGGCTAGACAGAGATGACAGAAAACCCCACCTGCTGTATGGGTGGCAAATCTTTTTTACCCAGTCACAGAGAGAAACAACAGTCTAATTTCAGAGACTTATTTCCACAGAGTCCAGGAGCAATAATTTTGGTGTCAATGTTTTCTTTAACTCAGTTTTCCATTCTGTCAGTGCACACTCAGCAGCTCCTGCCATAAGCACAAGCCCAAGCAGCTGATGGCAGTGAAGGGGAAATTTGTGTTTACTCCATGGGAGATCTCTGGACTCCCACAGTGAACGTGAGTACTTTGGTGCAGTTCAATGTCCAGATATTAAAAAAGGCTTGGTTCCCTCTGCCTCCAGTGCTAACCTTGTGGTTGTTGTGTTCTTTCCTAACCAGTCCAACTGGATGTTCCTGTGGACTCCTGACAGCTCTTATCTGTAAGTCCATGTGGCAGGAAACAGAAGGTAATGTTTCCAAAGGAACTGACCTACAATCTGAGAAGTCTGTCTCCTCCTTCTGTTGAGACAATAGCCATGGAGTAAAGCAATCCTTCCCCTCTCCCTGCTCTTGATACTCTTTCTCCATCCAAAGACAGCTTCAATTAGAAATCCCTGTTTTAATTACTTCCTGAACTCACTTGAAGTCACTTGCTATACTGTGGCAAATTAGGGTGATCTGTGTGGTCCTCCAGCTGTACAGAGTGTTTTTCTTCAGGAACTTTTCTAGTTCCTGAGAGGAATTCATTATCTGATATTTTTTTTATTGCTAATCCTGTATCTTACAAACTCTTATTGAAAGGATTTGATGTTAACTATTCAGGGTTTGATGTTTGGGCTTCACTAGATAAAGCACAGAGAAGATGTGTTGGACAAAATCATTTACTGAATTCACTGTGCATGATCCTCTCTGAGGACCATCAGTGGTGGCAAATAGAGCACGACTGCTGGCACAAGCCATGCCAGCTTCCTGCTCCTGCTGAGAAATACAGGATTGGCAAAATCTGCCATCTAGGAGGATACAGCCCAGGCTTCTCAAGACTCCTGGCCCCCCACTGCAGTCTGAGATCTGTCACGGAGCCCTTCAGGGTGCAGAGCTCAGTTTGTTTGCTCCACTCAACAGAGTCATAGGATCATAGAATGGCCTGGGTTGGAAGGGACCTTAAAAATCATCTTGTGCCATGGGCAGGGACACCTCCCACTATCCCAGGTTGCTCAGAGTCCATCCAGCCTGGCCTGGAACACTGCCAGGGGTGGGGCAGCAACAGCTTCTCTGGGCAACCTATGCCAGGGCCTCATCAATATGATCAGAGGGATGGAGCAGCTCTGCTGGGAGGAAAGGCTGGGATAATTGGGATTGTTCAGCCTGGAGAGGAGAAGGCTTTGGGGTGACCTCACTGTGGCCTTCCAGTACCTGAAGGGAACCCACAGGAAAAATGGAGAGAGACTCTTGACAAGAGCCTGGAGTGACAGGACAAGGAGGAATGGATTTAAACTGACAGAGAGCAGGGTTAGGTTGGGTTTTTGGAAAAGATTCTTCCCTGTGAGGGTGGAGAGTCATTCCAGATTGAATGCTTGTGGAAACATGCTCAAACTGGGGCAAATACACATTCAATAGACTGTAAGGAACAGAAAGGTGTGAGTTCTCAATTCACTGGCCTTCTTTGTAACCTTAATGTTTATCTCCTGGCTGTGCAAATGTTCATAAAACAACACAGATGACTGGCCAGGAGCAGCTACAAAGTACACAGATATAAATCTTGATGAAGGGGAACAATTACTTACTGGTATTTACTTTACCTCTGTTATTTTAGTTATGCTTTCTTGTACACTTCTAAATAAATGCCCTTCTTGCTTTAATATTTAAAGATCTCTTGCACAAGCAGACAGCATTTTATATGTGTATTCATATGAAATCTTATAGCCTGTAGGTGTATTTCTTCATTCAAAAAAATCACATCCTGTAGACCTCTATCATGTCTTCTAAATTAATTGTTTCACTATTTCTGGTTACTTTCTTGAACTAGATTTACTGTTCAAGGAGAGATCTTTGTGATTCTATGAGTCTATGAGTTGGGTACTTGGAACCCATAGGAAATCAGCAACATGGGTAAAAATGTTTATGAAAAACTCATAATATTTATAATGTAAATATTCCTTTGTTACATAGCACTGCTGTTAGAATGTTTCAGAAACACTTCTGAATGTAAACAATTAATTCAATACATGTTAAAAGCAAATATATTTGTTACCTTTAAAATTAGATCCAGTGAATTTTTGGAGATACACCAAATATAAAATAATATAAAATAATTTCTACCACCTTTGTGCTGAGCTGAAGTGATGTATTTTTCTGTACATCTTTATTCCTGTTAGTTAGGGTGGATATTAGGAAAAGGGCACTGGAACAGGCTTCCCAGTGAAATGGTCACAGCCCCAAGGCTGCCAGAGCTCCAGGAGTGTTTGGACAATGCCCTCAGGCACAGGGTGGGGTTGTTGGAGTGTCTGAGCAGGGCCAGGTGTTGGACTCAGGTCCCTTCCAACTCAGGATATTCTATGATTCTATGATTCTTCACAGGATTACTCAGATAACTCAATATGTCCCCTCATGGGATTTTGCCAGTGTTTTGGTTTGTTTCATCAGCAACTGGCTTTCCAGACCTTCTGTATTGCAAAGCAAAAAATCTTTTCTCCCTTTATTAGCTTTCACATTAGCTTTAATGCAGCACTGGACATGTCATTTTTGGACTTCTGACTTTCAGGTTCTCATCTGCAAGAATCTGGTCCTTCAGCTTTTTCTTTGGTGGATATTGACATCTTTTGGAAAATGTTTGGAAAGTGCTATCATGGGACCCCTGATAAAGCAACCCAAAGGCAGTGGGACCTTTGCCAGCATTCCCACTTTCTGTTACTTCCTTGCTGGTATTCTTCTGCTAGATTAGATAAATTGATGATCTATGGGCAATAATGCAATCACAATTAAGCCCACTAATCTGGTAACAATATGGCTACATCCCAAATTTCTGAACTCCAGGGCAAGTTCTTTGGTGATCTTTTTTCAGTTCCCTTCTTGCTTGTGATTTTGAGCACTGGATGCATTGCTTTTGGTGTTCAAACCTTTGATTAATAATGTAGTTATCACTGCATGTACACAGCTCATTTTTGTTCTTTTGGTGACATATCAGTCCTTGCTGCTGCAGACCTCAGCTCTCAGCCTTTGCATCCGTTCTTGAACCTGTTTTCACAGAGACATCTGTTAGGTGTTATCTCCTTCAGGTTTTTGCTCTATCAAGGTAGAATGAAAATGATGCATCATTGCTTGTACAATTTCTGCAGCCTTACAATTGCCTGAGGGGAACAGTTTGCTTTGCTGAAGAAACAAAATCTGAATTTCTCAAGAGCTTGTCTGCTATGTCATGTAAGTTTTTCGTAAAGGAGTCTACAAAGTCTGAAACCTCAGCCCTAGTGATGAGTTTTCAGCACAATACAAACTATAATTGAGTCTTCCCTGACCTCATGGTCTTCCATGAGACCACTGTGAGTGAAACCTCATTATTTGCATAAATTAGTATCTCTTTGCTTAAATTATTTGCACAATTTGTCTTGGCCAAAACATATTTGTGATGGCATCTTTCCTTCTTCTGTTGTCCTACCCTTCTCTTGTAGAAAGGCTCATTTCTATTGACAGACTGGTTTATTGCTTTAGAAAAATGTCTTTTTAGAAGGTGGAGTCTCTTCACACTTAGTCTCTTTCATATTGACACAAGTAACATTTGCTGATGGACTATTTTTATCTTTATTTGTACCCATTCCAAGAGATTTATGACCAGGCTTTCCAAGAACAGCACAACATGGGTCAGGGCCAGATGACTTTTCATTAGTCTCTTCATGTGACATTGCAATGACAAGGTTACAGAGTCTGTCAGGATAAAAGGAAAGAAACCTCTTATAACTCTCACTTGGCTTCAAGTAGTGGCCTTATCCTCTTTGTCCTTTGGCTGGACTAATGTTACTTCATCATAAATGGTGGTTACTGCTGATAAAGCTTGAAAGGCTCTATCAAGGAGCAGTAATCCAGGAAATCCAGCAGGGAGCAGGAGAGGATCATTTTGCATCCACCAGCTCTTGGTGAAATCCTAATAATGAAGGTCAAAAGAAGGGATTCACTGGCTATTGTATTTGGAATGAAAGGTGCTATTCCAGAGGGGAATATTCACCTGTTAAAATTCTGTTGGATAAAGGAAAAGAGGGAGGAAGCAGCTGGGGAATGAACAGGTGGGTTTTTGGTGGATACAGAGGAAGATGTGGGAAGGGGATCTTAGGTAAAATACACATCATGGGTACCACCAAGAAAATCCCCAACTGCCCATTTTTCCAAGCTCTGACATTCCAGAGGGGTAACCAGTGGTTAGCACATCCATTTCTGTTTTCCTTGGATGCTCAGTGCCTTGTTGGAAAGAGATAATATTTGGAAATGAACAAATATGGGGAGGTAATTAATGATAGTAAAGCCCTGGTTTTGACATTCTTCCAGCAACCAAACCCAAGAGAGGGAATCCTGGAGAAGGTGGAAAACACTGTCACTCTGATGGTGGAATTCCTGGGAAAAGGAACAGAGCTGGAACCAGACTCCAGCCAGGTAAGGCAGACATCAAATCCTTTGGAATTTGAACTGGGCAGGGGTGAGAAGAATTAATTGCTAAATTTGTACCCCATGGATTCCTGAGCAGGATCCCAGCAGGGAAACTCCATGAGAAGATCCAGACTGGGGACTGTTCCCAGATGGGAACAGTGAGCCTTGGAATTGTTGGAAGGACAGCACAAAGATCAGCTGTGAAACATGGAGATGTTATCAGACTATTACTCAGGAGTGTTTAGTTCCCAAGGCAAGTCCATCTCCTGCCTTGTGAAGCTCAGAAATCTGGGAAGACCCCAAGTAATGTAGGGAATAGACTGGCAGATAAAACTGCTGGGGAATGGTAGGAAAAAACATCCTAATAGGGGGACTTGTTTTGTACAGGAATCATGAAAAAATTGTCCAAAAGAACAGGAATTAAATTGGATTGACATATTCCTTAGACCATAGACCACAATCCAGTGGGAAAACTGAGAGAAGAAAACAAAGCCTAAAAAAGCAAATGAGCCAAATCTGCCAAAACCCTCAAATGGCCACATTCCCTGGCATTGCTGAGGAATTCAGCCAAGCTCTAAGAAAAAGGTGAGCCTATATGGAATCCTTTATGGGAGACCATATCCAACTGTGACTCTTCCTGGGGAAAACCATGGGATAGGTTATCCCAGTTTTAGAGAATATGTCATTTCCTTGGGAGAAACACTTTGCATGACTTTATTGTTTTAGCCTGACCAGTAACCTGGGATATCCAAGTCTGTCCTCCCCAGTGGGGGGACTGGGACTATGTCTGGACATGGAGAATTTCTGGGAGAGCCCTGGAGAAGAAAGAAGGCTCCAGCTTTGTAGGTCTGTGTTATAACCCATTCTGTCAGCCACTCCTCTTTGATCCCAGTGGATTTCTTCTCTTGTATTCAACCCCAACAGCACTAATTGCTGAGAATTAAGCAGCCTATGGTACTTCTTCTCCATAAAACCTCTTCATCCTGCCCTTCAACCCTGTTGTGCACAGAGGAGAAACCCAAACCTTCTTTTTTTCCCCTGTCCCCTTCTCTTTGTCTCCTCTTTTCCTGCAGGCTTTGGGCTATCCAATCTTGGATGTGGATTAGGCAGAGCACCTTGGAAGCTCAGCTCAGGGTGGTGGGATTGGAGCAGTGTTGGAACCACCATGGATTCTCCCAAGGTTTGGTGTGAGGAGCTGAATCTTGGGAGGGGCTGGGATTTTGTGCTGTTCTTGGGGTTTTTTTTTTTTTTTCTTTTTTTGCCTTTTGGGCCACCTCGGATGAAAAACTGGAAATCAAACCAGCTGAAGGGAATTCCCAAATTCTTTTCCAGACTTTCAGAGGAGGCCCAAACCCACATGGAGCTGAGAAAAGGGGAGGAGAATGGGAACAATTGAGCCTCAGAGTGGGAATAATTGAGCCTTAGGACTCTGCACTTCATTCTTTTAATGTGTTTGGAGGTGCAGGAAATGCCAAATCCCAAAGGAATTCTGTGTCTGTAACATCAAATCTTTTTAAGCAACCTTTTTAAAGCCAGGTCCTTGGAGTGGGGTTTTCCCTGGGGTAAATCCAGATGTGACATGGAAAAGCCTCAGCAAAGATTTACTGCCTTGACTACACAGGTTTTAGAAAAGCTTAGTAGCCAAACAATATCAAATTTATATCAGATTTTTATAAAATGGGGTGTTTATATCTGGGACCACTCAGTTCCCTGGGTATCAAAGTCCTTCAGGTAGCAAGGCTGGGCTGTTTTTGAGAATTCCAAGTGTTGTGTCCCTAAGATTCTTAATACAGTATTTAAATGATTAATATTTAATTGAGACAATATATAATGGATTTGTTAGACTGGCAGAAATGTTTTTTCACCTGGAATTATGTTGGGATAATCAACATTCCTTCTGTCAGAATTAATTGGTCCTCCTCCTTCTTTTCCCCTCTTTTCTTTCTACATTGTGGATAATTGGGGAGGATATTTGGGATAAAGAAATGAAATGCACAAGGCAAGCTTCATGTTCCCAAGGGAATGCTATAGGGATGTGCAGCTTCTAAACTGCACAAATAAGTCAGGCTCCCACAGAAACCTTCCAAAGCTGGAAGGGACAGGGAAGAAAATTCCAAGAGTGGTGTG
>JAOTQP010000870.1:65347506-65371517 GCA_026413545.1 Cichladusa arquata | reverse complement strand
AATTACTGCCCCAAGACAGAAACAGTATATTGTGAGATGCTCTTCTGGAGAAGTGGAGCAGAATAATTTAATTCAAGCCAATGAGGAGATGAAACTGAGACTTCTCTGCTAACATTTCATTTCTTGAACCTTCAATATCCCTTTCCTACAAATCTAACTAAAGGTTGTCAGAAGCAGAAAAATCAAGTTTATAAAGCCCAGGCTTTATAAAAAAGCTCAGTGCAACCTTTCACATGCCCTGTTTGGTCCATGAGTTTTTGTACTTGCATATAATCCAAAATCTCATCTGCATTCCACATCAGTGCAGAATCAAGTCAGATGTGAATTAAAAGTATGTCTCCACCTGGTCATTTTTGTTGTCTAAACTAGGCCCAAATCCACCTTTTGATGCAGGAGGTTGAGCCCGTGTCTTGATACAGGCACTGATATAGTTGGATGGTTGCTGGTATTACAGGATTAAGAAAATTCCAAATAAAATTAATATATGTCTTGTCCATGTATGGAGAGGTGAGAGGTTTAACAGAGATCTGGGATGACATAACAGGAGAGTGATCAGACTGATGGCATGTTTTCATTTTGTCTCTTCAGCCAAAATGATGTCAAATAAAACAAGCACTACATCCCATTTCGATGAAGAAGAACCTTCCTGTGCTGACTTATCTGGAAATAAAAGAGACAAAAGCTGCTAGAATTAGAGCACAGCACTGAAGCTCAACCTCGTGGCTGCCTAAAAATACCAGCCTTTGGTTTGGGAGCTTCCTGTGCGGAGTGCCAAGGGATTGTATGGAAACCCGGCAGGGCTGGGAGGGCTTACCCCGTGTCAGCAGGGTCAGCGGCTGTAACACTTCACTGCCAGCAGGATGACTGCGAGGAGCAGCAGCACAGCGCAGAAACACAGGGCAGCGACGACCAAGCACCAGGGGGAGCTCTCCAAGCAGGTCACTGCCAAAGGGACAAGGGACAGCGGTGTCACTGCAGGCAGCTTTTGTTCTGAGGTGTGGGAGCACGAGAAATCATTGTGCCTCCTGCTACAGATACAGCAGCTGTGTATCTATGTAGGTTTATAGTATACAAACCTGTGTGTAACTATTAAAATCACACTTTCAGGGTCACAAGAAACCTTTTCCTGGCCAGTCCTACATTTTATCATCACAGCTGTTGGGAAGAAACCTAAAGACAGAACCTCTTGCCTTTAGAGGCAGAGCACAGCTTTGCCAGCACTGTTGTGCTAGAGTTTTGCTGCATACACACACAGCACTGCCAGTGCTTCCCACTGGAATATGCCCTGGCTTTTCCTTGGAAAATGGTTTGCAGTGGTTGTGCTATCCTGTGTTAATTGTCTGAGGTTACACTACTGAAGACCCACAAGGAAAGCTAGAAAGTTCCATTCAGGCTTTAAAAAAAGATTCTATACGTAATTTGAAATTCTAGAGACTCTTCCCAGATACCATAATTTTTAAGCACAACAAAACACACTTGTTTAATTGGTCTTTAAATCCCTGCCTCCATCGTTTTCCTTTCCAACTTTAATCCTGACTAGGATCACTGTGTTCATTTGATCCCCATTCCTTAATACTTTCCATTTCAACTGCTTCCCAGTCTAAACAAGAATCAGAACAAACATTTGGCTTCTGTGGTTTTGAAGAAGTTCCAGCTCAGAATGTGAAGGGACAGAGCTCTCCTAACAGCATTTATCCATATGTAGAGCATACATGGATTTTGATATTCCTTGAACAAAATTCTAAAAACCTGGATGTTGCAGCCAGAATCAGAGAAAGGAAGGGAGGCATTGAGGACTGGGATGTAAAAAGGAGTCAAAAAGGAGACAGGTCCATGGCCCTATATCAGAACAAGACTTTCCAAGCCTGGATTCACTGGGATAAAATCATAGGGCATTTCAATGAAGCCAGTAAATTAATTTTGTCTTTGTAACAGGGTCTCCACCTGGCCCACTCCCTTGTCTGCCTGACTGCCACTTTTATTCAGAAAAACTATCTGAAGCTTTCAGTTTCTTTTTCCTTGTTTTGAGGCCAAATGAAACCCCAATGGAAATGTTTGTTTGCACTAGCGTTTCCCCACAGCTAACATTTTTTCCATATATATATTAATTGCTCTTATGTATCACATGAATGCAATATTCTCTTCTTCATTTTCACCTCATACACAAGAGTCAAAACTCATATCCAGTATATTATTTCACTTTATGGAACAAAATTTTCTTTCAGGGCTGGTTAAATGGTTTGAGGCAGTTTAAAGTATCTTAAAATTTTAATTTAAGAAAAGACAGACATAATTTTCCTGGAATTGTCAAAAAGTTGTTCAGAATTTTTTCTTTTTGGCTGTTACTTTCCAAAAGTAACTCAGTCTTGCATTAAATACTAATGTTGGCCTTTTCATTCACCCAAAATTCATTTGGAAGTAAAAAGCAATATATGGAGATGGTTGCTAAAACGAACAGAAGTTTTCAAGGGCTTCCATTGGAAAATTAATTTTAAGCGTGTTCTGAGCATCCTTTAGGAGTGGGGAGCAGGGAAAAATGGATTGAAATCACCTGCAGCAAAGACAGAAAGTGACTCTCTCCCATACTCTGGAAAAAGATGATGTTTGGCTCCTAAAATACGAGAAAACAGGAAGTGTCCTGCAGTGGTGCCCTACCTGAATGTGTCGTTTTGGGTGTGCTGTCAGGTGTGTCAGATCTCCATGTCACATTCACCTCAGCATATGTGACTTGATCACCTAGAGGGACAAAAAGTGCTGAAAGTACTACAAGAGTTCTGCAACTGGTTCCTCAGTGCAGTATTCCAAATAAATACATACATACAGAGCATTAATTTATTACATTTTAGACCATTTTACAAATCCTTCTCGTTGACTCTCAGTTACCATACACTGAACTACCCTAATTATGAATTCTATTTTTTTCCTTCTCATTCCATATCTTACATACCCATTTATATATTCTGTCAGTCTTTAAGCAGAAGTTAATCACTGGCAATGTTTCTTGGCTAAATTGCTATTTTTTTCTCTTTACTTCTTAATAAACCACAAGCAGGGTGCGACATGGTCACAACCAATATAAAAAGTGCTTCATCCTGTGTTACAAGATTTTTGCAACCAACAGAGAACGTGAAAAATGTTGTCAGGGTGTGCTTCCCCAAAGGTGTGGAATGTGTCAGTAACCCCAGCAGTTTTTGGTAATTGAGGCAGCAGAAGGAAGGAAGAAGTTGTATTTTTATATCAACTGCAACACACCACAGCCTCCAGGGTTGCCTGCTTTGCATGTTTTGCCTCATTCCCCGGGAGCTACTTTCAAAAAATTTGCTCACTGATAGTGCATGAAATCAGATATTTTTGCCTGAAGAAAAGCAACCTCCTAAAGGTGCCAGAGCTGCTGAGATCAACCTTAGATTTACAAAAAAATATCAAATCCAACCCATTTGCAGAACTAAGCATCTTTCACAGGCAACAACATCTTCTACAGAACAATTTAACAGCATTTGGCACAAGGTGAGGGCTGGGTTTCCTGCACTTGTGCTCTCAAGCAGAAATGCAATGGAACACACAAAGAAATGAAAGAAGACTAAGAATGTATAGATATAATTTTCTATCTATAAGAACATGAAAAAATATTAATTACATAGGTGATGTTTTTCTGATAGATCTCACTTGGACACTCTGATGCTATTAATAGGTGCCAAATTCAAGATTGATTTAAAGTATTTCTTTGTGGAAGATAGTACACTCAGCCTGTGGAAGTCCTTGTTTTAGGATGCTATTTAAGTAAAACATTTATTGGGACACCAACAGGGATACAAGATTCACAGAAGTGACCAGAATATAGATATTGCAATTGAAAATATTTTTTAAAAACTATTATGACAGGCTAAACACCATGCTGGCATACCCTAAAACATAAGAAAAGCACTTTGTCTGAAATTTGGTTACTTAATTAGCCTCATAATTGGCCATTAGAATTTTTTAGATTGTGAATTTCCATGCAGCTTGTATTGGCAAATTTCAGAAGTATGATCTTGGCTTAGGAGGCTCTCAAAATAATTTATACAGCAATTTCTTAGCAAGATTCATTGAAGTCAATTAAAAGTGTGAAAGCACTTAAAGCTATAACACATAACTGGAAATTTATAAAGGGAAAGGGACAGGTGAGGAAAAACATAAAAATAGATAGAACAGACTTTTATGCTCTCCAAGTCTGAGACACTTTCACAGTGAGCTGTACTGGGCATGAGGGTGCATCTCAGGTAAATCCTTAGGGGACAGTTCTGCACTGAGTTCCAAGGATTGTCCTGGCAGTGCAGCTCTTCTGCACAGAACTGATCACATAATTTAAGGAGCAAGCCGAGTTAACAATGAAAGCAAAGATTTCATACCTGTACAGGTGCTTTTTGTACTCTGTTCCATTGATTGAATACACATATCTGATTTTTAAGAATAGTTATTGCTTTACTGGCATACTCAGGACATATTTTGCTTTCCTATTGGAAACTCTGAATATTATAATTTAAAATAAATTTTCCCTGCTCAGTTGTCTTACAAGAAAAGATTTTTGATCAGAATTGAAAAAATAAAACTCAGTACTTTTGTTGTTTTAAAACCATGAATTATTTTCTACCAAAATCCATTAATGACTATATCTTGCACGTTATTTTTTGCAAATAATCTTTTTAAGCAATGCAGTTTTATAGTAGAAGGTTGTATACAAATTGCAGTACTAATAGTTTTCAAAATTATAGAAAGCTCTGTTAAATCTTGACTTGTATTTTTCTCAACACAGAACTTTAAGAAGAGAAAGAAAGAGGGACAGAAAGAGAGAGAAAGAAAAAAGAGAAGGAAAAAAGAAAATAGAATCAGACCCATCACTTTAAAATTTAAAAATATTTCCAGTGTCTAAGAAACTGAATCAAATTAAAGTACAAAATCTAAGTGGACTGCAGGAGAGAGAAGTCCATTCAGTAAACTCCAATTATCAATGAGTTTCCAATAATCTGTATAAGGATATTCAATGTCTGAGCATTGAGGTGTTTAAGAAAGATCCTTTTTCAGCCATCTTACTGAAAGCCAGAATGGGATTTTAAAGGCCAATCTTCACTTTTGCTAGAATTCAGCATTCATTCTACCAATAAACATGAATTTGCCCCTCCAACAGATTTATATATTAAACAGAGCTGGGTATTAATGGTTAAAAAGTCTTTCCACATGACTACAACTGCTTGAGAACGATTTAAGAAAGAGTGAAAGTTCTAAGAATGTACCCATGAGCAAAAGAAAAATAAATAACATTAAGATAAACATTTTTTTTACCTGTATCTGAATCTTCTGAAATAAAATTCACTCTTTCCCTGGGCGACACCTTGGCGTAGAGCACCTCACTTGCCATTTTGAGGAGCTGCTTTCAGCTCTCAGGTCTGCCATCCAAATGGACTCACTGAAGAAAACCCAGCCTCTATTTCTGACCTCCCCCATCCGACCACATTAGGCCAACAGAAGGGTTTAGATGTCTGCAGAACGGAAGGAAACTAGAACTTTTTTTTTATCAAATGTAAATTCTCACCTTGTAGCTTTTGATAAACAATTCTTACGCCCTTCTCTTGGTGTGTGTTCTAATAAAAAAATTGAGATTTTGATCATTTTTTCATAAACTGGAACTTTCAGCCCATGCATAATTTTCATTTAGAGCCTGAGCTGGCGACATGCTGAGTGCGTTCATATTCTCCTCAAACCAACTGGACATTAAAATGTGTTTAAACAGAAAAAATCAATTAATAATTATTAGATTGCTCATTTTGTGATTATTAGATTGCTTTGGTTTCTGATTGTCAGATCACTTCCTCCTAAACTTCCATAGTTCAGGGTTGAAACCAGAAGGTAATGATTTGGGGAGGAACATAAAGAATATCTGATATTGCTGAAAAAAAACTAATTTAAATATTTTTGAAATAATGTTTTTCTGAATTTTAATTTTTTAAAAAAATATTTTATACAGAATAAAATTATTTTTAAAAGTTGGGTTTAAAAATGTTTCTACAAGGGCCACTTCCTTTTTTTTGTTGGACTTGCCTCCCCATAGAAGTTTCTTAATTTTGGTGGTTTTTTTCTACATTTTTGAGGTTTCTGGTTACTTAGAATGATACCAAAACTTTGAATTCTTCTCGCAGAGGAACTTCTGCTCTTCAACCAGCTCTACACCACATGCTAATCCTCACATCCCTGGGGCACTGCTGAGCTCAATATTAAACCAGGGCTGAGTCTGACCTATGCTTCCTTTGCATGTTGATTTTCAAATTTTCTCAATAAAGGCAGAAAACGTGGTTTTTTGGAGTTAGCATGGTGCTAAGTCAAGGAGTGCAATATTTTGCCCTCTTGGACCAGCCACAGAAGAATGAGGAACACTTTGGCATTTTCAGCTTATATCTCTGAGATGTTTTGAGAACGGGCCTTCACAATCTTGGAAACTGAAAGGTTCTGCATTAATCATTAATGGTTTGGATTTGAATAGGCTTCAAAGGCTGTCTAATTCCAACCCCTCCACCAGACCAAGCTGCTCCAAGTCCTGTCCAGCCTGGCCTTGAGGGATGGGGCAGCCACAGCTTCTCTGGGAAATCTGTGCCAGGGCCTCACCACCATCACAGGGAACAATTTCTTCCCAATATCCAAACTAAACCTTCTCTCTGTCACTTTGGAGCTATTCCCCTTTGTCCTGTCACTCCAGGCCCTTGTCAATAGTCTCTCTCCATCTTTCCTGTGGCTCCCTTCAGGTCACAATAAGGTCACTCCAAAGCCTTCTCCTCTCCAGGCTGAACAATCCCAATTCCCTCAGCCTTTCCTCCCAGCAGAGCTGCTCCATCCCTCTGATCCTTGGTGTCCCCTGGCTCCAGCAGGAGCAGCTTTGAATAAGACACTGTCCAATAAATGCATTTTTTTCCAGCCCTCAAGTGACTTCTGTAAGTCACAACTATACCCCAAGGAAAAGGGAAAAAAAAAAAACAAAAAACACAAAAAACCAAAACCACAGACTTCAGAAAACACTAAAATCCTGAAACCCAAATAAGAAGTCCTCAGCTCAGCAGCTGCCTGCAGGGCAGAGGTGACAGCAGTGGGGCCAGCACACCCTTCATCCCCCACAGGGGCCATAATTCCTGCACATCACACAGGCCATGTGCACAGTGCTCCTCCTCTGACCTTCCTGAGGCAGCTGCTGCCAAAATCTGTCTGTGGGAAGGCTCAGCACCCCAAAATCCTCGTGTGCCAGCTTGCAGCCCTGTTACAGGACCTGTCTTCTGACTTCTTAGGGAGCACAGCACAGCAAAGTGCAAATTTCCCTGCAGGTCTGATAAGAATTATTTACATCACAAGTTGGTTTGTCTGTAAAACGGGTCTCCTGGCAAGAAGCTCTGCCTGTTGTGTGGAAATGTGACTCAGAGCACCAGCAAAGTTGCATTCTTCTTACAGATCCACTCCTTTAATGTCTGGCAGTTGTCTGCCTGGATCACGTTTTTCCTTCTGTAAACAGCACAATTCTTGTCAGCCTCGATGCTTTTTAGAGCTGTCCTGCTGAGAGACAAAAAGGGATGCAATGGGTTGCTGGGTTTAAGCTCAGCACTGGTTAAAAATCCTGGTGGTGCTCTGAATGAGAGGGGTGGATGATGCCCACTCCACCACCCCCTTGAAGCACAGCAGCTGTGCAGAGGTGGGTTGGGCATCCCCAGCAGGGACTGCTGCCTTCTGAGGGATGGATGCTTGGGATTATTGGTGGTGCAAGGATAAAGATGCTCCCCATGCAGCCACAATGCTGAAGAAAGCTGCACAAATCCCAGCCAGAGCTATGTGGCAGGCATCACCTTCAACAGAGCAGGCAGCACATGCTCTGTAAAGTGAGAGAGTTTGTTGGCAGGGATTTCAGCAGAAGTGTGTAATAATATCTCTGCATTAATACATATATCAGCTGTGGCTGTGGCTGCTCCTGGAGGCAGAAATCGGTTTCCAAAAGTGCCCAGCAGGAACCTGTTGACCTGAAACTGGCCATGAAATAGACTCTGAATACGTACCTGAGCCTGCAGGGCTGGATCTGTGCTTTGGGTAATTAGCTCAGATTCAGAGTTGTGTTTCCAAGCAGGGATACCACACTTTGCTTTTCCCAAAGATATCCTCCCCCCACAAATCATCACCTCCTTTCTTGTACTCTGTGATCTTCCACTGAACTCCATGTTTTCTCCACGTCTCCAGGGTCCAAGCCAATCCAGATATATTTGGTATCTTTGTCTTTGTTGTCTATAAATTCCTGTGGAATGATTAGAAGGATGTTACCTGACAGAAGAGCTTTCCTGCTGTGCCCAGATCATGGTCCTGCCTCATGCACAGCTTTTATTTCCTCTTGAAGAGCAAGGACAGGGGTGCAGCCATGGCAGAGCAGCCCCTTACATCAGCCCATACACATGACCAGCCTCCTCTCTTCCCAGAGCCAAGTGGTGGAAACGAGTGGAAAGTCCCCAGCATTTCTTCTTCCCAGTCAAAACTACTCTGGTTTCCACACTTGGCACCTCTTGTGCTTCTCTTCAGCTCTGTTCTGCTGACATTCCCAAACCCAGCTCCTGTGCAGGGAGTCAGATCCCTTCCCTGACAGGGCTCATGCTTGTCTACCATGTACTCTTGACATCCTGGACATTGCTCTTGGAGAAATGTATAGCTCAGGCCTGTTTTTAGGGCTGCTGCAAGACTCACCATCTCCATTTCATCCTCAATGACAAGCAGCTGGGATTTCCTGGCCAGGCAGTTTTTCTGGCTGTCCTCCCAGCTCTTGGCCTCCTCGGAGAAGTAGTAACATCTGCCCCTGTGCAGCTGCCACCCAGGAGGACACAGCTCACACTTTGTCCCTGTGGGTGGACAGGGGGAACCTTTAGCTCCTACAAAGGATGGAATTCCTCCCCCTGTTCATGAACCATTGTCTGGAAAGGGTTCTCCAGGACAAGAGGATATATAGCATTTCTGACAGCAGCTCCTGGCAGAAGAAATGTATATACCAAAAGAGGAGCAAGACTATCACGACTAAAATGTTAGTTTAGATTTTGTTATCACTGCTCTGCAGGAACACCATGCTTCGTGGGTAGCAGCAGTGAGTTCCCATAAACCGCAGGGTGTCAGAGAAATGGGAACAGAGACAACAGAACTGTGCACACCACATGTCCTCTATGCTGGAAAGGACTAATGTGCCTCACCCTGTCCATCTTCACACAGCTCCTCCATGAGCCATTTCAGGAGCGCTGCTGGGACGGTCCTCTCTGAAGAAAGGTCACTGCTGGTGCTATTCAGACCATACTGGGGCAAACTTTCTGATTTTCCTGCTATGCCCTTCAAAACTTGAACAGCCCAAAGCCAAAAGAAATAATAAGAGAGAGAGGTCATGGTTAACAATAAGGATAAGGAAATGCAGTCTTTGTACTCAGAGCTGTACTGTGAATGTGAGGATGTCTCTGTACATTGCCTGGTATAGACACAGCTATGAGCAAACTCAGTGAGTAAAGCTCAGTGAGCAAAGCCCTTCTGAGAAGATGTTCATGGAATGGCTTGGCTTGGAAAGACTTTTAAGGTCATTTCATTCCATCTCCTGCCATGGGCAGGGACACCTTCCACTATCCCAGTTGCTCAGAGCCCCATCCAACCTGGCCTTGGACACTGACAGCAATGGGGCAGCCACAGCTTCTCTGGGAAACCTGTGCCAGGGCCTCACCACTCTCACAGGGAAGAGTTTCTTCCCAATATCCAATCTAACCCTGTTCTCTGTCAGTGTGAAGCCATTCCCCTTGTCCTGTCACCCCAGATTGCTGTAAAGAGTCTCTCATTTCCTGTATTTGTGCACAAGTTGACACCTTTCAGTGTGACACTAAGGGAATTTTTCTCTCAGCTCTTTCAGAGGTTTAACCATGTCTGCAATGAAGGGATGAAGCAGGAGGTAGGATTTACTCACCCAGCTTGGCTTGTATGACCACAATTCCCAGCAGGATGAGCACAAGGAATGCCAGGACCAGCGCCACGTAGAACCAGGCTGAGCACCTGTGCTGGCAGCCTGCAGGGAGGCAGGAGGAGGAGCAGCTTAAGGTCCTGGCACTCTTAAAATTAAAACTGGGGAAATAACAGAGAAATCATCTGCCTAAAATCAGTCTGCTGTCAGGAGGATGCAGTGGCATTTTCCTTATTAAAAATCTGCATCCATTTTGCATACAAGGAAGTGAAATCAAAATATTTGGTCACATAGAGCAAGTGATTGTCAACCATTAAGAATTTGCCTTTTCTCCTTTGACTTATTTTTCTCAAGCATTGCCCTCTCCCACCTACCCACACATACCCTGCAGGACCTAGCAGAGCAATTCAGAGAAAGTATCAAGGATGGGCTGTGGTGTCAGGGATGGGCTGTGGTGTCTGTCAGGGATGGCTGTGGTGTCAGGGATGGGCTGTGGTGTCTGTCAGGGATGGCTGTGGTGTCAGGGATGGGCTGTGGTGTCAGAGATGTGGGCTGTGTTCCTCCTCTCTGCTCCCGACTGTTCCTGTCCCACAGCTCAAAGATAACTTCCCTAAAAAAAAGCCCTGTACTGACATCCCCTGGCACAGGGAGCAAGCATCTCTCCAGTGGCTTGGCATTCACCCTGTGTCACAGGGAAACACTCAGGCAGCTGCAGAACTTGAGGAACTTTGGGGTCAAGGTGCCAGTTCCACGAGACACAGACTTGCACTGCCATAACCTCTGTTTCCCTGACCTTGCCTGCATCAGATGAGCAATTGCTCCATCCTCTGCCTGCCTGACCTATCTGGTATAATGTTCCCTTTCCCTGGCAGGAAGATCCTTCAGTACAGGGAAGGTGAGAATCACAAGGGCACTAATGGCACATAGGGATCAGGGCATTACCCTGCTTCCAAAGCCAAATGCATCCCTGGGACTCTTCCACCACAAGAGTTCTGAAAAAACATGGAATTTTACTTTGCTTTGCTACATTTTCCATGTAGGACACAGAGGCTTTTTTAGAAATTATTTTTAAAACATCTCTCAATATTGCTTTTAAAAGGAAAGTGTAAAATCTGAGAGCCCAGGAAAAAAAAGCAGCAGATGAAATGATAGATCAGCCCTTCATTGAGAGAGTGTACATAAAGGCTCTTGGTAACAGGTTTCACTGCTGGGCAATAGGAAAAACTACATCTATAATTAGTAACCAAACAAAATTGCACAGTACCAGGAGCGGAAGTCTCTGCTCTGCTGCTCCCTTGGGGTTGGGGCTTCACATGCAGCTCAGCATATGTGATCGTGTTTCCTGTAAGGAAAGGTCAACACTGACATTTGTGGCTGTGCAAATCACCAAATGGAGGAACAATTAAGGCTGAGCCTGTATGAAAGGGGGTGTGTGTTTCCAGGGCTGCTTGTTCAGCGTTTTCCTCTTCCTAGGCAACGACAGGCAAGATGATGATTTACCACTTCCTCCTGCTGTCAGGCAGGAGAAGCCTCCTCCATAAGCTGTGAACTGCTGTGTGGCTGGAGCAGGAGCCAGACAAACAGGCTGAAGGATGGGAAAGGCCTGGATCCTAGCCATGGCAAGCATCCCATCTGTGGCTGAGCCATCTCAGAAGGTACCACAGGGGCTGGAGGAGCACCAGAGCCATGACTGCTTTTGGGGCAGAGAAATGCCAAAAGGAAAACCAGCACTCAGAGAAATGCTGCTGCAGCAAGGTAATTCCTGAGGCATTCCTGACTTGGGAGTGTTTATCCCAGGATATTTCAGGTGGTGCCTGTAGCAGCAGAGGAATGGACATCCTTCTCCAGAAGCACATTACCAAAACAAAACCAAAAATTAAAATCTCACAGTGTGGGTTCAAGGCATGTGGATTCTTTCTTTTCAATATCATTTACCTGGGTATTTTGCAGAGCTACTAGTTAGTGTTATGGAAAGTATCTGGACCTTTGGGACACTGCTTTTGGTTCCATAAATGGAGAGATTTTATCCATCTGTATCAAGAATAAGCTTCTGTGCTACCACTGGTTTGTGACCAGTGGGGCTTTTAAAAAGAAGTGTTGTATTAAATTTCACTGATCAGGGAAAAACTTGGCAGAAAAAGAGTGTCTCATTAGGTTAAAATGAGGCAGCATTTCATATGAGAATTGCTGAAGTATGAAGAGGTTTTACAGTAAAAAAAAAATCACTGAGAACCTGATTGGCAAATAAGGGTTATTCATATACAGGAGAAAATCCATGCCTTAGAGAATCTGACCTAATACACCTAGTTGTTTGCTTTATTTCAAGTTATTAGTTCAGTGAACTACAGAAAATTTGTAAATTAAACGTAATTGTTCTCAAATCAAATGCCCTAAAAGTTTTTCTTCTTAGAATGTAAACAATTTTGCAAAAACACTCAGGACTTTTAAACTTTTAAATGCACTAGCCCTGTTAATGGAGGTTCTTCTGAAATAAGTACTTTAAGACATTCTGCTACAATTAGTATATAATTTGTCTCTCAAATGCACATTTTTTCCTTCAAAGAATATCTCTAAGTCTGTAAGAAAAAAACTCATCTATGCAGGCTGAATATTTAAACAAAATCATTCCTTCTATTACAGTGTGTATGGTTATTTGAATGTGAAGTCCTCGGAAGTCAGCAGGGGGTTTAAAAATATCACATAAGCTTAATTCTGCCGGATGCTTCCACACCCTCACCTAATTCAACAACAAGGTGGAGATCTCTGTCAGTCACTAAAACTGAAATTTCACTTCCCTGTGCCTGCTGTCAGGTGCAGAAAAACATCTATTTATTGCAAGCTTCTGCTTGGTGAATGTGCAGACAGGGAGTGTTCCTGGGGTTGTCCATTAGGGAATGTTGTGTCCATATGTGGGTCAGCACATCCTGGGGTCTGGGGAAAGCTGGAAAGGCTCCAGGTGAACCTGGTCAACACCTGGAGCAGCCCAGGGGGTTAAGGAGGGGAACAAGGTGTTAAGGGCACAACTAATACCAGGCTACAGCCACTTGTGGGTTAGTTTGGTGATGGAATTGAATTCTCCTTGGTTTGTTCTTCTCCCAAGGAAAGTTAAAGTTCTGTGTGGCCACTCACAATTCATAACCAGGCTATTCTCAAATTATCCATGAGGGAACTGGGATACAAAAGCTGCTGGAGTCTTCTGCTGGAAAATGGATTCCCAGGTGTCTTTATCCTTGCTGGGATTTGGGAACACTTTTCTACTTTTGAAGCACATGCACAGTAAAAGCACCTGCACCTACCAAAGCCTGTGCACTGATAGTGCCATTGCTAAATCCTCCTCAACATACTCTGGCAGAGCATCCAAGAATCCCCTCATCCTTGTTTTTCAGAGCACCTGAGTGACAGCTGGAGTCCAACTGTAAGTCCACGCCCAATCAAATAAAATGTATTTGAGTATAATCAGAGATAAGAGTGGGAGAGTTGAGACTGGGAGCTATAAGCAGTGAAGAAAAGTTTAGTTAAGAGATTTTTGTCTTTGTACAATTGAGACAGCATAACCCAAATTTGTAGAAATACTGTGTGGATCTCTGGTGCCCATTTTTTAAAGGAGATGGAAGCATTGGAGTATGAACAGAAGAACATCCACAAAAATGATTAGCATTTTTGAGAAGTAAAATATTTAAAGGGAAAAGGGCATTGAGAAATCACTTAATTACTATTGCCAGTAACTTCATGTGAGAAAATACCAAAAGTTAAAATCAGTTCAACAAAAGTTTACTAAGAGCCATCCACATGTTAATGATAAATTTCATTGGAACTGGCCTGTCCAAAACTGAGCTTTTCCTTTAGGCAGCATGATCAAGGAATACTTTTGGATGTCTTCTAATCAAGATTTGATGTCTGTTTCCCTTCACAAATACATTTTATCACTTTGGGTAGTGGGTAAAATTCCAGGCAAGCCCTCTTTGTGTTGCACAGGTTACAGCAGCGCAAACAACATCCAGGGGTGCATGAACACACAGTCTAAGGTAGTATTTTTATCATTTTATCTTTGGCTTCCAGTCTTGTAAAAATATACAAAAGGTATTATTTTCTGTCATTTAAGTGCATGTATTCAGAGCACCATCATCACTATTAATCTCCATTGTAAGTAGAACATCTAAAAATGCTCATTACACAATGTTGTCTCCTTAAGGGATTGAATACATTAATTATAATGAAAGCATGAAAGTATCCTTAGTCTGATGCCACAAGCATTTCCTATTTGCTCATAATAAGCTGTCATTCATATTAGATGTGATCCAGAATTTTGTCTAAATGCTTTCATGAATGAATGACATTTTTTTTTCCAAGTAGTAGAAATGTCAGTTTTTCAGAAAATTTAGTTCTAATCATCTCCTTACCCTGAATATTGGCTTAATCCTTTGAGCATTTTTTACTAATATATGAAGTGATCACAGATTGATAACTTGATACTGTAAAATCACCACTGGAAAAATGAAGAGAAAGAGCAGGAAGTTTTTAGGGGACATTCAGTACTTCCTTCAGGGACAGTGACTGCACTTCTGACTGCTACAACTTTCCTGGTTTACTGATTAATTTACTGCTCCTTTTACATGAACATAACCATCAATCTGATTTGTGGGCTAGGTAGTGATCCAGTGGAGCATTGCCTTGATCATGTTACTCATTTAAAAAGAAATATTATGCTTATGATTCAACCAATGAACACCTTTTCCTTCTCATTCTGTCACTTAAAGCCCAGGACCAGACCTGAGCTGCTCCTTGGTGGTTGTGATTTGGGAGCAGCTTGGCTGGTCTGTACTGCGAGGATCTCACCCGCTCTTCCAACTCCTTGCCCTTCCCATGGCATTCTTCTAGATTCACCCAGTTTAAAATGCAAGGGAGAAAGAGAGAGAGAGCTCAAGACAGCAAACAAGAGGTTTTACCTGTGTTCACCTGCGTGCCCAAGAGGTTTTACCTGGGTTGGATGTCCCTGGAGGAGCGCGTGGCCTTTCCCTGGGCAGCATGGCCACGGCGGCGTAGGTGACATCCCCTGCCATCCGTGAGCCCGTCCCTCAGAGCTGTGGAAACAGCCTGGCCCTCAGAGCTATGGAAAAAGCAGCTCTAGCACAGTCATTTGCATCCTGTCTCAGCTTTGCCTGCCTCCAAAACACGCGCTCTGCTATGGCTCTGAGGAAGGCTGAGAAACACACACACAAAAAAAGGAAGTCACTAAATTGCTTCTTTCAGTGCAGCTTCAAAGCCTGTTTACAGCCACCATTCTGTCTCTTCTTGCCCTTCAGAATACAGGAGAAAATGAAGATTAAACCACATCATTTTCACTAATATATAAGAAAAAATCTTGTTGGTCAAAGCAGAGGAAATTCTCTAAGGAATGCCCAAAAATGAACTTACACAGGTATGCAAGGTTTGCTGGTTCTCATGAGAATAGAGAGCATGATTTTTGTGCTGTGGCTGTTTTGTGGTCCTGTGCATGATCTTGCACAGCCTATCCACCTGAAAGAAAGATAAACCAGAAGTACATCTAACAGTACGTACTGGGGTTTTGGGGTTAATTTACTGCAACCAGGCAGCTTCAAAAATGTAACTCAAATTCTAACCTGCTCCACCCACAAAGTACTTTAATGGTTTAACAGCTGAATTTAGGTTATACTGATGATGCATTAACATGAACTCAAAATGAAATTTAAAAAAATATGATCAACACTTTTTGCAAGAATATTTCCATACTTTACTGTTACAGTAGTTACAAGGAGCTGCTGCTCCTACATTGCTTGAACTATTCCCTGCTTGAGCCAACAGCTCCACAGATGGAAAATCTGAGTTGCCTTTATTACCTTAAACTCCTTTTTCATGTGTGTTTGCTGCAGGATATCTTGATGACAGTGTTTTTGTTCTCTATTTCAGGTGAGGAGAAAGCCTCACAGATTTTAATTGAAACATAAACACCTTCTAAAACATAAAAATACGTTTAGAACACTCAGACACAGAGTCCTGTGCGTGACATTTCCTGCTAAGAGCTACGCTTTTGGTTTTGTACCTTATTCCCACTTAGAAAATTCCCTCCAAGCTCAACACAGAGAAGGTCCACAAACCTACATGGGTCTGTTGAAAATAATGTTTATGCAGGCTGCTTGCAGGTTTTTGTTACATTCAAAGGGACCTGAAAAAACCCAAGCTAGGGGTTGTAAGCTTATATTACTGATTTTTCCCTCCCGATGCTCAACGCTGGTAACGGTGTTAAGTGCAGAAATAAAAAGGTTTAGGGGAAAAAAAATAAAAGAAGAACCTTTGATAGTCATGGAACAGATTAGTCAGAAGTGCTGCCCGAGTATGATTTATAAGCAAAGTATCTAAATCATGATGGGTTTATTATCTGATAATAAATCAATACTGTGAGCTAGAGCCTGGTGAGGTTTGTTTCACAGACACCTACATAGCAGCCATACCACCTGGCCTCACATCAAACACAACTTTGTCCTCTGAATCAGTTTTCCCCTGAACTTCTCAGCATCCTTTACAGCAGGATAGTTAGGCTCTGAAATGGAAAAAAAAAACCAACCAAAACCCAACTCTGAACCAAACACCACTTTCCTTATTTGGGGTTTTTCTGAAACTTTAGTCCATAAAGGAGAGTTAGAAGGCCAAACAGGTTGTCTGAACTCTCAGTCTCTTTCCATCACTGCCCACACCTCAGCAGTCTTTTCTCACATGATTGCCTCCTAAACCAGTCACAGCCATCCAGAGGTAACCATGTACACTCCTGAGGCTGTTTCCTCTCCTGCTGTCCCTTTTCCCTGAGAGCAGAGCCTGACATTCCCCTCAGCTGCCCCCTCCTGTCAGGGAGTTGTGCAGAGCCAGAAGGTCCCTCCTGAGCCTCCTATTCTCCAGGCTGAGCCTCCCCAGTTCCCTCAGCTCCCTCAGCTCCCTCAGCTCCCTCAACTCCCTCTTCACAACCTGTAATCTGGGTTGAGTTTAATTTATTGCATGATCCACCCTTGCCTTGTGTCTTTTTGGTTCTCCAGGTAAATCCTTGCCTCAGCCTCTTCTTTCCTCCCAGGAAATAAATCTGGGTTAATATGCAGAGCTTACAGAACCCTGTGAGGCCCCTAAAGCACCAGGGGCTGTGTATCAAACATCCATGTATCTGGGGAGGGGGGAGTGGTGTTTTAGCCTTGAATTTTCAGACTTTTTGGCAGAACATGGAGATATCTGAGGGTCCAGACTCTCTTGCAGCACCTGCAAGGAAAGATGGTGGGGTTTTGGTGTAGGATTTCTCTGGACATTCTGAAGAGTTTGACAGCCTGGAGCTTCAGGGGAAGTGTGGGGTAGGCAAAGGGATGTGAACTCGTGTCATTCCCCATCCTGACGTGCTCCTGGGTGCACACAGACCCCCCTCTTCCAACTGCTAAGCCTGGCTGATCTCACCGAGTGATGTTCTGGTGTCAGCACAGTCAGCAGCTCCAGCCATGCACAGAACAAAGGTGGTGACAACTGCAGATGTCACCCCTTCTTGTGGGTGTGACAGCATTGCCTTCACTGCGTGTGGAGGCAAAGGCAGACTGAAAACAGTGATGTGGGCAAAGCAGAATGCAGCAAAGCAGAATTCAGCACCTCCTGCCACGGAACAGGCAGCTCAGCCCAGGACTCCAGCTGCCTCATAATGCACTTTGGAAAGAATTTGAACTGGTCAAACAATAAAATGCAGTTCCCAAAGGCTGAGGTGCAACACAGAGGCTTCCAGCCCAAACTGAGGGAGTCCCATGAGTGAATGTCCAGTTTAGTTTCAATTCTAAGCCTCTGCTGTGTCACACAGAACCTGTTTGTATGATGAGGTGCAAAAGCAGCACCCAGAAGGCATGATCAGAGCTAGGGCTGAAACAAAGACACCTATTGCAATAAAGGAATAGGTGGTGGTGTGCGTGGTTATCACACACTGTAGCAGGAAAAAAGACATCATTTAAACTTTTAAACTCACAGGCTGAAATTTGTTTATCTATTTTATTAGTCCTTCTCTGTTGTGCTCTATTCTGCCATACAGACACAGCCTGCCTTGTTTCAGGTCTAGTAGAGCTCCTGTCTCTTACCCTGCTGGCTGAAAAAGTCTGGGTTTTGGGTATTGCTTTAATCTGTGGGTCTGAGAGCACTTAGCAAAGAAGGGCATCAATTCCAGGACGCAGGTGGAAGAGCAAAAATAAAAGGACTTGTTTGAGCCCATCATCAGGCCAGGGGCAGGGCTAGAAGGCTGCTCAGCACTTCTGTCCCTCAGCACAGCACCCTTTTCTGAAGGTGTGCTGGTCTGGGCTGGGACAGAACTCATTTCACTCACAGGAGCTACCATGGATTTGTGCTAGAAGCAGAGTGGGTAACACAGGGGTGTTTTAGCTACTGCTGAGCAGTGATAACACAGCATCTCTTCTGCTTCTCACCCCAGCCCAGCAGCCAGGAGGCTGCACAGGAGTTGGGAGGGGACAGCTGGGACAGCTGACCCCAATTGACCAAAAGGATTCCCCATATGGCATCATGAGCAGTATTTAAAGCTGGGGGAAGAAGGAAGTGGGCATGTTTTGAGTGCTGGTGTTTCCCACATCACAGTTATGTGTGATGGGACCCCTGCTCTCCTGGAGATGGCTAAACACCTGCTGCCCATGGAAAACTGTGAGTTAAATCCTTCTTCTGGCTTTTCTTGGGTGTGTGCAGCTTTTGCTTCATCTATTAGAGTGTTATCTCAACCCATGAGCTTTCTCACTTTGACCCTTCTGGTTCTCCTCCCCATCCCCCAGGTGTGAGTGGTTCTGTGGGGCTGAGCTGCTGATGGGGTTAACCATGACAGCAGGTTGGGCTGATTTCTGATACCTCATAGATTTGTGGGTTGTTGCTTCAAAAACTGATGAATCCAGATTCATCAGTTCCCTTCTTTACATGTATTCCAGGGTTCTTTCTGGATTTACATACCCACTCAGACTTAGAAATCCCTTAGCCATTAATGCATTTATTTTATGTCAAAGTGCTTTTGGGTAAAAAATTTCTTTCTGCTCGTGAAATTGGAAGCAAAGCTGTTGTAAAAGTGGGGCCATCTATAAATTCTGTAGGTTGAATGGATAAATGGTGCTTGTAAGCACACACAGCTTACAATTCTTCCAGAAGTTGTTGGAATTAATACCCAGTGGCAGGAATGAAGAACAAAGAGCACTCTCTTCCACAAGACTTCCAGTGCTCTCTAGCCTTATTTCTTTACAAGTATGTGACATCTTTACATTTTCCCCAGGAGGCAGAAATGCAACTATGAATGAATTTTTCTCGATAATTTCAAGATTCAAAAACTCTTCTCACATTGGCTCCAGAACAGATTAGTATGACATTGCAGATGATACAGCCCCTAAATTATGAAGTTTGCATTGGAGGGGGGGGTGTTAAATTTAAGAAAAGTTTGGTGTATAAGAATCTAGCTTGAGCAGCATAGAGTGAGTCAGAATGAGCAGTAAGACTGTGTGTTGCTTGGATGGAATGAACACATTGGAATTGGTCCAGGCTGTAATAATTGCTACCAGTGAACTACAGCAGTGGAACTGCAGAAGGAGGCTAAGTGAGAAGCAGGGTGTTAACAGGAGGGCCCAGTGTTGTGTGCACCTTGAATATGGAAAAACAAGGAAGTAGAAAGAAGAGCAGTCCAGATGAACAAGCAATCCTTTTCAATCCTACATTTATGACCACTGAGAGAATCCCAGGATGGGCCAGGCTGAAAGGGACCACAGTGGGTGAGCTGCTCCCACCTCCCTGCTCCAGCAGGGCCATCCCAGGGCACAGGATTGTGTCCAATTCTGGAATATCCCCTGTGAGGGAGACTCCACACCCTCTCTGTTCTCTGTTTCAGGGCTCAGTCACTGCACAGGACAGAAGTTCTGCCTCCTGTCCAAGTGGAACCCTCTGAGCTCAGTTCTGCCAGTCCAGGAGCTCTCAGTTAAGTTGTAATAATAGACAATAACACTGCACACAATTTATCCTGCTATGCTGAGTAATTGATGTTAGCTCTTGATTTTTCTCCTGTTAAAATAAATGTCCAGCCAATATTGCTCATGAACTGGGCATTAGAGCTAATTAATTGTTTGGAAACTGGATGTCTAAGTTCTCTGAGTGTTGGGATTTTATGATCTGAGAGGATCTTCCCTGGGAACACTTAAAAGAAATAAAGTTTAGCAAGAGAAGCTTGAAAGCCTTCCAGCACAAATCTTTGTACTTGCCCCTTGCTGCTCTTCGTGGTTTTGACAAAATCCCCAGAAGTTGTTGGAAAGAGCTTAGGGAACAGTAAGTTACTGTCTTAGTGTTAATTTCAGTTATTCTTCAATTTTCCTTAGACATTGCTCCTGAAAAAAAAAAACTAATGTGAAACAAACCAAGCAAACAAAAAGCAAAAGCAAACAACACACACAGAGAAAATCCCCCAAAACCTATAAAAACCATCAAAACTGAGATGATTTTTAAGGACCCTTCCATTCCAAGTGTGACTGTGAGTGTGCTGAAGAAGGGAGCAGCAGATGGTCACTGTGCTTTGAACTGGAGCCATGCAGCAGCAGGGCTAGGAAAGAAACTGTACAGTGGAAATGGCACAGATAGGCGAACTCACTCTCTCTTCCTTTTCTCTTCTCTTCCTCTGTCTTTTCCTGACAAACTCCAGATCTTTCTAACAGGTAGTTTTAACACTGCACTTTCTCCTGTGCAATCTCAGTCTTCAAAATCACTCTTTCAATGCACACACACCCCTTTCTGCAGGGAGAACAGATTTGAGCCCCTTTTACTGGATTGCTGGACTTAATTTCATTTATCTTACATTAAAATCAGCTGTCTTAACTTCTGGGTTTTTTTCAACTGCTGGAAATTGCTTCTTAGTTTACTAAGGTGGTGTGCATATGTCTCATTAAATAGCTGGAAAGGACATTTAAATATATGCATTGATCCTTAGTTCTGCTTTGTTCCCGTCCACCTGAGGAACTATAAGTACATTTGAACAGCTTAATGCCATTATTTAAATGGAGACTTGTGAGACCTGGAACTATGGAAGCAGCTCTGTTGAAACCTTAGAGTTGGCAGTATTTCTGTTGCACTTCAAAAGGATAAGCCTGGGCTTTTTGTTAACAGCAAAGATTTGTTAACTTTGAAATTCACAGGCAAGGTCTTTTCCACAAAAGCAAAGTGGGTATTTTAGCAAGCCCTTGGTGGTCTTTTAAGTGCTTTAACTGGATTATTTCTTTCTGGAAATTGAGGGTTCAGTGGAAAGTCAATGTTCTTTTCCTTCTGAAAGGGTATAATGATTTCTGTCTGCTGTCAGATTCAGCAAGGTTCAACCAGGATTTTTTGGAGGCCAGGATTACATCCTGGCTTCACCTTTAATGTGTCCATAGAGTGTCTAGTGGTGATAAATCATGGGAGTGCAGAGCATGCAGGACCAGCCATGGAGCAGGGGAGCAGTGTGGGGTGAAGGAGAAGCAGAGAGGAGCTGTTATGGACTGATCCCATTGCCCCATCCCCCTGTGCCTCTGGGTGGTAGGTGAGGAGGGGAGTGAAGCCAGGAATAAAACAATCAAGAAATCAAAAAAAGAAGGAGCAGGAGCAAGGTGTTGCTTGAATCTTTTTGTCTGCATTTCTCGCTATCCAAATCTATTTTAATTTGCAAATGTAATTCACTTTCCCTAAGTCAAGCCTGTTTTGTGCATGATGGTAGCTGATAAGTGATTTATCTGCTTTTATCATGACCCTTTTCCTCCTATTTTTTCCCTGTCATGTTGAAGAGCAGGAATGAGAGAGGTTGGATGAGTGTCTGGCTGCCAGCAAAGGTCAATCCATCATAACCATCTTTCCAGCCTATTACTTTCCATTTTTTTTCTTATATCTATTTGCTAAGCTTTGTAAAGTTCTAATAAAACAAAGGCAGTGGATCCTGTGGTTATCTCAAGAAACTCTTAAAAATATTAGCAAGAGACCATCCATGGGAATAGTGATAGAAATGGACTCCTAAGTGAATTATCCTCTTGAACAGGAACAAACCAGTTTTAAAAGCCAGCCCCCTGCTAAATAAGCTGTTCAAATATTTTAGTCTTTTGTTTCACTTGCACTAAATCCCCTTAACTTTCTTAAATCATTTTTTGGAAGTTTGGAGTAGAAGTGAAAATATTTTCATGTAATGACACATAAAGGTAGCAGAAAGCCCATCCAGGGAAAGGAAAACCAGTAGTCTGACAAGAGTAACATCCCTCTCATCTCCACCCAAGTTAAGCTCCAGGCTGTTCACAGGTTAGCAGCAGGAATTGATACCAGCATTGCAAGGATGGAGGTCAGAGACAGTGCCAAGCCTTGAAAACCCAGAGCACTGTCTCAACAGAAGGATGAAGGTCCCAAAGAGAAGCAGTCCAGGAGAACACAGGCATGTTTACATTTAAACATAATTTTCCTCTGGAATTTTCTGAGTAGGTGTGAACCTGCAGTTGGTGCACAGTGTTTTTAGAGGTCACAAACCTTGCTCCTCTTCTGCACGTTCAGAGTACTGCCTTTGTTTTTCATCCTGCCTCTTGTTACTCAAACACACTTCACGCTTCAGATTTTATTTCACCAGAAAGAAAACTTCAAAGCCACTCTCACACATATATAAAATGCTATATCACTTCCTTTTCTTTTGTGAAGTCCAGCACACGCTTTAACTGAATAAACAAAGGAGCAATTCTGAGAAATGCAAATCCTTTCTTGGCAACTTGGTGTTGTGAATCTAAGGCAAAAACATTGGGATTTTCCTTTATTTCAGAAGGGCATTCACATTCCTTTTACTGAGATAGTAGATCCAGTGAATAATGGCAGAGATAAGCAACCAGGCAAGAACAGCAAGAAGCCAGCCTCCAAAAAAACAGATGCTGAAAGGAAGGAAAATGAGAGAACTATAATTTCTATCAGGCTGGCAACCTGTCACTGGTGGGGTTCCACAGGGCTCCATCCTTGGCCCTGTACTCTTCCACATCTTTGTAAATGACCTGGACACAGGACAGGAGGGGGGACTAAGTAAGTTTGCAGATGATCCTAAATTGGCAACAGTTAGCACAATGTGTAAATGCATTTTTCCTTTTGACAGCCTATTTTGTTCTTCTAGCTAGGAAGCATCCAATTCCTAACTGCTATAATATTCTCTTAGGTCAGTGATGTTGCCCATAAAATATAGAAATTCTGTGAAACCTGAATCAAGAAAATCCTGAACCACAAGAACTCAGTTTCTGGTCACACAACTGGTGAAGACTTTTTGCAATGTTTGGGCTTTATGTCTGAGAAATCTCTTTGCATGCCTGAAAGCAACCATAGTTCTAGCATGTCTCAATGGTTCATTATCACTCAGATATGTTGGGAAAATCAACCTGTTTAACCCTGACTTGTAGTAACATTTACTTTTGTGAACATACTAACAGTGAAACATTTAATAACCCTCTACTTCTCAAAATTCTCCTTCAAAACATATTTCATGTAAATGAAGGTCAAAATTCCTGTAAGTGGCTTTGGCATCATCTAAAGAAGCAGGAAGCTGCCTAAAGATTTTATGATACAGATCAAAGGCCACTAAAGGTGCTTTAATAGAATGTAGATGCTCTCATACAGTCAGAACAAAAATCAGAGGAACTAAATTTTGCAAGTATTTCACTTTACTAGTTCCAATGGAAGCTCTTATCAGACTTCAGATGTTCACAAGTTCAAAACAATTCATATCTGGTAGTGCTGTGGGCACAAATCTGGCACCCTCTTTTTCCATCCTGTGCTCTGCCTTGGGCTTTCTTCTGCAATTTCCATCTTCATTCTGCTTTCTGCAGAGCAGTCTGGAGCAATGTGCTATGTTGTAGAATCATAGAATGGTTTGGGTTTAAAGACCATCTTGTTCCACTACCCCCAGCCATGTACAGGGACACCTTCCACTATCCCAGGTTGCTCAGAGCCCCATCCAACCTGGCCTTGGACACTGCCAGGGATGGGGCAGCCACAGCTTCTCTGG
>JAOTQP010000870.1:65304344-65327112 GCA_026413545.1 Cichladusa arquata | reverse complement strand
AAAAGGGGGGGAAGAGAAACACTTGGCAAAAAAAAAAAAAAAAACAAAACCAGAAGCCGAGTGATTTTAGATAGCATTGGTGGTAACACTAAAAACATTTCTTTGTGTTTAGGTCTACAGAACTGGATTCCAATTGGTCCTGGTTCCAGCTGAGATGCATGCAGGTCGGAGGAAATGCAAATGCTGTAAGTGCTCCTGAGTGTTTGCTTTGCACACTGAAGCTTGGTAGGTTTTGAAAATGTTGTTTGTCCTTACTGCCTCTCTTCCTGGTCTTATTTTTATTTTTCCAGTCTTTTTTCTTTGTTACAGCCCACCCCTCCCCATTTTTTAAGAATTCCTCTGGATGCTGATTTTATTCTCCATTCTTGCAACTTCTCCATTTTGGTATAGCCTGAAAATGTTTGAGTTTTTTTTCTTAAAAGTCAGTGATGACAATCTCTGAAAAGGCCACATTAGATTCCTTGTCAGTACGTGCCTAATTTAGCAGCTGCTCAAAGATGGCTTGTAAAGCAAGCTCATGGCCTCTTGCTGTGACCATCATTCCTTCCATGGCTCATGCCAAACCTATGGAACTGCCAGAAGTCACCCTGGAGTGAAGATCTGACTTGACCTGAGTTAGCAGTGAAGATAAGACATGCTGCATTGTTGGAGGGAGACTAGCAGTGTCATGGTTTGGGCCAATTCATATTGACTGTTCCTTTCAACTTGACTCTTTATGTGCTTACACAACTTGTTTGTAAATTTAAGGTCTGCTGACAGCTGTCTTGTTCTCAATCTCCCTTTTTGTTTTCTTTTGTAAGCTCTTTGGCTATCTTTTCACAGCTTTTTCCACAAATAACTGAGAGTGCTTCCTTAAGTTGGCCCACCCAGTATGGGAACATGGAACTTCCAAAAGCAATTTCTGCTTTTCTTCTAATTCCCTGAATGTTTATCCCTTATATTTTTCATTTGTGCTTTAAGAAGCTTCACCCCAGCTTGCTTTTCCATAGTCTTTTCCTTGAGAGTTTTAACCATCTTTCCTTAAGTCTTTAGGAGTTTTCTAATTTTTTTCCTGTTTACATACAAAAAGTCATGAGTTCAGGGTCATTGTTACTTATCTTCCACTTCTGCATTTTCCAAAGAAATACTTTTTTTTAATGGGGCATGCAACAAGTCACTATCTCAGGCTTACAGATCTGAGCAGTTACATGGTGTCTTTTCCCTCTTTTTCTTCTGCCTGTCCTTGCTAAGTTATTCCTTTCCATTGTATGAATGTCCTCATCAGGTTTCTGTTATGCCACTTAGTACATGAAAATCACAGTTTTGATTAATGAGAGGAGGGAGATTTCATGTTGAGAATAGGTTATTTTTTTAGCCAAATGCTTAAAGGCTTTGATTAAATTATATCAGTTTTGCTATGTAAAGGGTTTGAGGCTGTTGGAAAGAAGAGATGGCAGTCTGAAAAAGTCTTCAGGTAATCTTAGAAAGCTTATTAGCAGATGAATAACAATAAACCTTAATTGTTTAATTTTGTGGGGTTTTGTCTTCCTGCTTGGATGTCACTGTTTCCTATCATGGATTGTACCAAGAGGTGCAATACACCCTCAGCAACTCCCCAAATACCCTAAATTTTCAATGGTCTGGTTTGGATTACTTCAGAAGATGAATACTTGAAACTTGAAAAAGCAGATTGTAAATTGTCTGGACATTTGAAGTAAAATTAAGACTTTTAATGTCACTAAAAAGCCATTCCCTTCTGGTTCCAGTTAAGTACCAAATCCCAGTTTTACTAACTATTGGCTAGAAGCATTGCTAGATTGACATCAGTCATTTGTGTTCTGTAATTGCCTGATGATGCTGAATCCTGGGTAACAGCACTCCTGACCTTCCTGCTGTGTTTTAGATAGCTAGAAAATCCAAAGTGTCCTTGGATCCTTGTGCTTTCAGATCAGATCTCTATGGTGAATGGAATTAAGATTTCTAAGAAGCCCCTCTGGCTACCCAGTTAATAGTTAATAGGTGTACATATTTACATGCAGAAATGCACAGTCTTCATTTATTCATTTTATATAAACACCTTTATGCCTATAAACATATCTAGGCACATAGATATGTGCATAAACACCCCTTTCTTTTGAAGGAGGACCATTTTTGTACACTCATTTTGATACTATTGAACATACATTGATCTTCCCAGCCTGACAGAGATGAATCCAAGCAATGTCTTTTAGAATATCAGCAATGTCCTGTGGAGCACAGCTACTGGCAATTAATTTTACCTCTTCCACTTCCTGTTAATCACTCAATTTCAGAACAAGGATTTTTTGTATGTAATGGAAGCTTGCATTTGTATGTGCTCTTAAAGCATCACACTGTTTTATTTTTATGTAAAGTGGTCATCAGAGTGGAGTTCCCTTTGTACTTTGCAGATTACTTAGACTCCATCATTTAAAAGATCAGATTTAGGCAGAGGAGCAGAGTAGTCTGCTGCATTGCAATATATTTTTGTGTCAGATGTCATTAGCTTTTAAGCCTGTTCCTCACAGCATTTTCTGTGTTCTGCTTCCCAGTCTGCATTTTTCCACCAACATGGGTGCACAACCAATGACACCAACGCCAAGTACAACAGCCGTGCTGCTCAGCTCTACAAGGAGAAGATCAAATCTCTTGCCACACAGGCCACGAGAAAGCATGGCACTGATGTGAGTAGTGTGTGTCCTGAGGCCTGGAGATTCCTGAAAAACTTCACCTTCTTTCCCTCTAAAGTCACTTGAAACTTCTGATTGGTATTTGATTATTATCAGTGTTCAGATAACGTGGCCGTTTCTCCATGAACCATGTAGTGGTTTTGTCTTTGCTTATCTGGAATTGGATATTTAGAGGAGTACAGCATGAAAAATTGTAGTGGAATTAATTACAGACTGTGTATGATTTAAGTGGGGTTTGTTTTGAACAGGTAAATAATGTATTTTTTGTTTTTTTCCCTGCAAAACTAGTATTTGGGAAATTACTAAGTTGTGTAGAACTTGCTGTTCTCCATCAGAAATGCTAAGACAGTTCATGCAAGCTGTCAAAACATTGTTAGGTGCTGACAGGAGTTAAGCAAACTATCCAGAATTGATTTCTGAAGTGTTAAGTAAGTTTGACAACAGTTCTCTTCTTCAAGCACAGAAAACATGTTTTGATTGTTGAATTTAGGTTGTTGAAGTTTGTGACTGGTTCATTTGAAGTTGATCAGATGAATGGAAATTAAAAGCAAGAAGGCTTGATTTTTTTATCTGTGCATCAAACAGCATGAAATTCAGTGGATGATTCTTAATTATTCATACAGTGGACAATATCATTCACATAACTAAGTTCAGAGAACATTTCTTTTGACTTAGTGAACAGCATAAGATGTAAAATGTGTTCAAGTAAATGCAATGTACTGCATGTATCTAAGTTTATGGCAAGTTCCCCAAATGACTCTTTGAGGAACTGTGATTATCTTGCTTCAATTACAGATTCCATCCAGTTGTTTAATATTAAATAATTGAAAAATTCACTGAATATTTAGTAAATATTTTTAGCTGTGCAGTACAAACTTAAGTGATTATATGTTATTTAAATTACTGAATTATTCAGATCATTGCATTTAGTACCAACCATGTCCTCACCTGTCACATGGTAAAAAATTCCTTTTCTGACTTGCTAATAGAGCTGATTGTTGAATGGTGAGGTGAGCTTGTTGTATCTTCACTATCCTTTCTGACAGAGGTCATTATTCCTGCATGGAGTAGGAAGAGCCATGAGAAAAGATTTGCTTGTGAGAAATCTTGAAGTGCAGGTCACAGCTTGGAGTTTGTCCTGCAGTCCTGTGGCACTCTGGGGACCCCAGCCCTGAGATGTGGCTTTGCTCAAAGCTCTTGGCTGGTCCACCAGGAACACATGAAATATGTATGAATTTAATTTAAAAAAAAAGGAATATCATCTATTGGACAATGGATAAATTTGTAAGGAAAAGATATGGACAAGAAAAAAAAATCAATGCATTTTTAACCTGAAAACAAAACTGAATCTTTTTATAAATGCATTGGAAAAAATACATTCATGCAATTAACCTGTAAAATTCTGTCCCTTAATTTCAGCTGTGGACAGATGGGTGTGGAATGCCACCAGCATCACCTCAAAGCAAAGAGGAGGAAGATTTTTTTGCATCCCATGTTTCTACCAAGGTACAAATTACCTTTCTACTTCTTGTTTACTCTCTAAACACTTCTGTTGACTCTGAGCTCTGTGGTGAATATTAAACCCTGAAAGAAAACTTTCTAGAGAAGAGGTAGGTCAGGGAGTTAATATGTATCTGCTTTTCCTTCTGTGAGTCTCAGAATTCTTCCTGGATGTGAACCGCTTTCTAAGATGATCATTTTAAATGCCCCAAATAGCAGCTAAATGTGGACTGAAAATCTGGTTTTTTGTAGACAGAACAATTGCACTTGGAGCCAGGATTTCTTGCTTGGAAGTGCTGTGATATAAATGCACTGTGTTGTACCTTGGGTTTTCAATCAGCAAAGTTTAATAGTTCTTACAACATTTGTTGTGACCTGGTCACAAACCTGCCTCTTGAGGGAGATGTGTTTGAAGGGAGTGGGAGGGCACCAGGCATGATTGTGATACTCACAATCAAAACTAAATGTGTAGAAAATGGGAAGTGCAAGAGCTTCTAGTGGGGAGAAGGTGTGGTGATTATATCTAAGTGTTGTTTTTGGTTTTGGTTTAATTGGGTAGAAAACATCAATTTTGTGTAGTGGTTTTGGTTTGTTAATTTGAAAATTTTTTGTTGTGAGATGGGATTAGGAGAAAGGCAAAAAAGACTTAACTTTAAGTAGTACAAATAAAAACTTTATTATTAGAAGTTATAAAAAAACCCCACTAAAACTTAGAATAAAACTTTTAGAATACTTAGTTTCTGTCTTCACACACTTTTTTTTTTGACACTGACAACATACAGATAAACTAGTTAGTTTACTATTAGTTTTCCTGAGTTTTTTTAATTTTACATGTGTGTTTCACAAAGACACACAAACTTTCTCATTAGTGTAACAATGTTTCAGTATTAAAAATCCAACACTAATTAGTCCTTGTCAAGTCCTAAAAAACTGCCCAGGTCTTAAGAGGTAAAAATTTTAAAAAATCTTTACAAACCACCACAGTAAGTTAATCATCCAGCATACAATGAATAAATCTAAAGCACACTTTAAATGCATATTAATGTTTTTGATGGTAAACATATGGTAAGCAAAATTCCTGAGAGGGGAAATAAAAGTGCTCAGGAGTGGATTGAAACCATCTTGTTTTTAGTAAAGGTAGGCATTTCTTGTAATTTTAATAGTTGCCCTTCTGAGTAGAGTTTTAATCCTAAAAGTTATAATTGTAAAAATTCAGTATTAATAAACCAGTGATGCTTAGGCTGTGGTTAGCTAAGTGCTCATATTTATTTGCTGTATTCTATTTTCTGTGCGCTTTTGATTTTGTGGGGTTTTTTCCAAGGCAAAGGATACAGAGTGGATGTTACCAGAACCAGTTTCTCTCCAGCAGAAAACTTCAGAAAACATTCCAGAATCCTGTGAAGGTACAGCTGATTCTCTGTTAACAATAAGTTGCATTTTTCTGATACTCTCTAAGCTTAGTCTCTTTTTACCCTGCTTTAATAGCTAATAATAATGCTTTATTAGTTAAATAACCTAACCATGACTAAAACCACAAGAATTTGGGGTGCCTGCTGCTCTTTTAGTGACTGGGAAAGCTGTGATGGAAATAGCACGTTATGGTGTCTCTGCCAGGCACTGCCCTGAGTACAGGGAGATGTGTTTTGGTACTTCATGCATTCTAAGGAGCCTTCTGATATTCTAACCCTTGATATTCCTTATCTTTTAGGACCAGAACATGGACCAAGTGTTGATGGCCTTAGCTCATCCCCACAGCCTGCATTAGGTAATGAGTGCAAGCAGCAGAAAAGAGCAGCAAGTGTAGGGAGCCCAAATATCCCTTTGGACAGAGAATGCCTGCCTGGGAAGAGCTGTGGAAATACATTTTGCTCCCTTTTCAGAAATCTGAACCTAAAAACTTGGACAGGAGAAATGCTGTGTTGATATTGCAATACCTTCAATGACCAGGCTCTCACACTTAACACTGAGCAGTTTATCTTGCTGTGAGTAAGGAAAGAAAGCTGATGGAAATAGAAGAGAGTGAAATACCTCAGTGATTTGTCACTGTGAGGCTTGTCCTGCTGGACCAGGTTTCTGATTCTCAGCAGCACAGAGGTAGTAAAGAAATGCTGTCTGGGCCTGTTTCAATACTTTAGGCAGGTATGGTCTTCATCACTGTTTTTATTTGGGTTTGGTTGTTTTAGAGCTGGAGACTACAAAAAACTTGACTGGATGCACTTCCTGCTTTTCTCATTTGTATCTTTAACACGTTCTCCTAAAGCAAGTGCTTTTTTTGGTTGGTTTGCACATCACAAGTTCTGTCTTAAGGGAAGGATCTCTGTTCTGTGTTTGCCTTTTTCCACACAAATTTCAGCCCAAAGTGGTTTTTTCTGTGTGCACAGACATCCAGTAGGAGCTGTTCATAATGCTTGTGGTGTTCTAGTGGTGCAGGTATGTTTTCTGTGTGTCACTGGTGGGTTTGAACACAGCCAGTGCTTTTCTAGACAGGAAAAAACTCATCTTGGATGTGATATGAGGTCAGGTGGACCTCAGGTCTGATTCAGAAGAGCAGGTCCTGCTTTGCTGTTCTGTCAACAAGCAGGAGCCTGCAACAGACAGCTGAGCTGCAATTTTACTCCTGTTGTATGTTTTCAAGAGATGCCAATCAAAGGTAGCTCCCCACGTTTTCTTGGAGATATTCACAGCTCTGTTTTGTAGCTCAGTTTAGCACCTCAGCCCCTCAGTATAGAAAGACATGAAAATAAATGGCAAAAATTATTTTGCAGTTGATGTTTTGGAATTTTTCTTCTGCAGTTCTGGAATTAATAAAAATTGTATGTTAGCTAATGTACATTTAATCCTTGCAGAGAACACCACCTTCATAAAAAAGAAGCCAAATCAACCTAAGAAGGGGGTAAGTGTATGTAAACATTGAGTGTTTTTAACTGTGTTATGGATCATTTATTTCAAGACAGTTTACAGACTTGCTTCTGCATGGGATCTTAGCACTTTCTTAGCATTTGTAAAAAGGCATGAAGAGAATTGAGTGTCTCAGAATGGTGGTTCAAGGCACAGAAAAACTGAGGAAGGCAGCTCAAGTTTTGAGTGTGTTGCAACTCAAGAAACAGCCCTAATAGTCACCCTAATGCCACCCTAATTGTGGGCTGAGTTGACAGCTTGTTGCAGGGAGTCACTCCTTTTAAGTCTGGGCCAATGTAGGGCAGAAGATTTTAAAAGTTTATTAGAGCAGATAATTTAGATTAAATGTCATGGTTTTGTGCTCCCACTAGAAGACCCTAATATCCAAGAGGAATTTTTTTATTCTGAGTGGTTTGTGCAGATCTGTTCCCTTCCAGTGAGAACAAGAGAACTGGGTTGACAGGTGCAGGTACAGTTTGTGATGTGTGTGTGCATGGCCTGGAGTTGTACATAAAGGCTTTAAAGCAATAAAAAGTGAAGATAAATGCATTGTGAATTTTGTTGTTGCTGCAGTGTTGCAGGTGAGGAATTAAACACAGAGGAGACTAAGAGCAGCAGTTTGAGGGCTATGCCACCATCTGAGTCATCACCATTGCATCCATATTTGCAGCATTAATGTTTTATAAATCGAATAATAGTTCCATTGCAACAAAATTTATTATTTTATTCCTGTGCAACAAAAGAAACCAAAGTTGTTCAGTGTATTGTATTTATTTGAGCCTGCTAATCTCTGAACAGTTAAAACCCAAATACTTGAATTTTTCTGTGGGACTTCACTGCAAAGCTAACTAAATTTGTAAGAACAATTAGCAGGAGCAGAATTTTCAAGTCCAAAATATGGAAAGAAGTATTTTCTCTGCTCCAAATTGTTTCTGCTGTCTGCAGGGACTGTTCCCAGACAGGGTGTAGTGTTTGCTGTTGCTTGCACATCTGGCTTTTGAGTCAGCTGAGCTGGTTGTCTCAGTTAAAGTATTGGGGCTGTTGGTTTTTTGTTTTTCAGCTTGGTGCCAAAAAAGGTGGTTTGGGAGCCCAAAAAGTGAGCAGCCAAAGCTTTAATGAGATTGAAAAACAAGCACAAGCTGTAGATAAAAGGAAGGAACAAGAGGATCTTCACAGTAGTAAGAAAACTGAGAAGGAAGAGCCACTGTAAGTATGAATGAATTATACAATGGTAAACTATGAAGCTTAATTTAATGAGCTAATTGACAGCATTTTAAATACTACCATAGATTAGCATATGCCAGTAAAACTTCAGTTCTTCAAAAAAATGTCCAAACAGACATGGTTAAGATAAGCCAAGCAGTAATTCTCCCAGTGCCTTTTTTTTTACTATTAAATATATGCTTTTACAGTTGATGAGTTACTGGAGAAAATTAAGTATTTAGAAGACTCTTGGTTCTTGAATTTTTTTAATCTCATGCTAGTTAGCTAGTTTATTTTGGTTTGGTGTAGTGAACTCAATACTACTGAAAACAGTTTTTCTAAGAGCATAGGAAATATTCAGCTTAACTTGTGCTTACCTGGGTAAGAGCAGAGGAAGTTTAAATATGTCTCAAATTGTCTGATGGAGTTTTCCACTGATTTATACTGGAACTGCCTTCATTTTCACCAAAACCCTTTGAACAATTCTGTCTGAGACGTTTAATCTGTTGGTCCACCTAAATTAATAAATACTCAGCCCTGTAACAGCACCTCAGAGGGTGCTGTTCCTGATTCCTTCCACATTTCTCTATGTGCTTCTGGTTTTTAATATTTCATTTGTTGTCATCAAAATTAGACTACTAAATAGTTGGTTAGTGTACACTTCTGCTGTTACAGAGCTTAACATCCGGATGTCAGGTACTAGAGAATCCTTCCTAGAACCTCTTAAGAAATTTTCTGAATTGTTACATAATTACTTAATTGTTACATAATTGTGCTCATGATACCAAGGTCTTTGGTCTATGATCTCCTTCCCTTTACTTTTGTGTTGTCCTTGCAGAAATGAGTATTTTGGTTGATTTAAAAATGCCAGTCACAAGGGGATTGTGATTTAAACATTTGAAGTGTTTAAACCACAACATCATGGTTCTTGGTGATTGCCTAAAACTAGTAGTGAGACTCTGAAGGAACAATTAAATAATAATTTTTTAAAATGATTGTTCATGTAGTATTATTCTTTATCAATATTGTCTTTGGTTGTATAATTTAGTTTGGAAGGAAGTCCCAAGTAGTGTCTTGGGTTTTGTGTCAGAAATGTATAAATCCAAAGATCCAAGCCAACTTTTATTAAAAGTTCTGCAACCTTTCTGCAGTAGCAAAACCCTCTAAAATGCTTATGAACACAAGGGATGCACATACACTGTGTTTATGGATCCAGTCCCAGTGGAGGCAAGACAACTATATTTCCCTGAGATTATCATTTGGGAATTGTAACTGTAGGTGGCAGCAGATATCAAAATAAAAGGAAGGGTGAACTCTGCTAAAACTGCAGTTGCTTCCAACTAATTTGCGTGGTGGTTTTAATTTTAAAAGCTTGAGTAATAAGCTTTACTAAATTAATTCAATATGACTTTGTTATGTGGCAGGAGTGGAAGTGATTCTGTTATAGTTTAGTATTTAGAAGGAGGAAGAGTTCTGAGACATGAAACTTTAAATGTGACTTTAAATCTATAGACAGTTTCCTTATCTTTTGCTGTGCACTGATAAGAATAGCTGAAATTACTTTAAAAAACTTGATCAGTATCCCCATTTGTTTTAATCAACACCAAATAAGACTTGGATATGATCTCCTGAGAAGGGCTGCTAATCTCACTGCCTGAAGTGCTGGGTAGATGTTAATCAGTTATTCCTTTCTGCTTTGCAGCACATCTACCTGCAGCATCCTAAATCTCATTTGCCTTTCTTCTGATATTTCATTTGTGCTTCATGCCATTTGAGACTTAAGATTTAAAATATTGCAGAGTTGCTCATTAAAATTAATAAAAATTTAATTCCTTTTGACCTGACAAATGAAATTTAAGCAGCATTACTGCAATTCTGTAATCAAGATGAAAAACCTCAGTCTCTGCTGCACTGGTGTGACTGGAAAATATTAAGATGGTTTAGAGGTAAGGGATGGACACTTACCTGGGCCTGGATGTGCCTGAAGGGAAGACATTAGAAAATACAGTGTTACCATAAATATTGTTTATTTTCTACTGATATTCCTGGGCTGATCATTCAGTGTAGCATTGGACATTTCTCTGGTAACTGTGTATTTTTACAGAGTATCATCTCTAAGGTTGGCCTACAGAGATCTTGATATTAAAGCAAGAGAAGAAACCTTAAACCTCTCTGGTAAGAAGAAAACAGAACTGGAGAGGCTTGGCATGGGATTGGGCAGCAACAGGAGGTATGTGAAGTTCTGGAAACTGTATTTGAAATACTCTGTGGTTTTATGCACTTATCCCTCATTTTACACAGGAAATAAAGAAATGAACTAGAGCATGTTATGGAAACTTGAGCAATATAAGCAAAAAATCTCTTTGTCAAGGGGAAACTTCTGATAGATTTAAAGTTCTAACCAGGCAGACAGAGATCAGCCTAGATTGTGTTTTCCAGCTGTCAGAACAGGCTTTGTGTTCAGAAGTCCTGTCCCTACTTGAGAGAACAACAGTTTTCCAAGGGTTTCCTTTCTTTTAATTCCTCTTCCCTTAAATGTTTGTATAGCTTGGGCTTTCTCAGCAAGCTTCAGAAATTAGATTTGGGCTTTGATTTCTATTTTTTTCTTCTAGGGTGTGAGTTTTGTCATTTCTTTACATGTTTGTTTTCTTCCTGTCCCCAGTAACATCTCTCACTCAGTCACCTCAGATATGCAAACGATAGAGCAGGAAACACCTACAATTGCAAAGCCAAAGAAGAAATATGTGGATGATGTGGAAGATTCTTACTTCTCTTCTAGCTCAAGGTATTCTGTAAGCTTTTGGTTTTGGATGAGCCCAGAAGTATATGCAAGTTCCATAATAATATGCACAGTGTTTTTGAGATGAAGGCAGTTTGAACCTGTGTACACACCCAGCATGTTTTCTAGGGACATCTGAATCAGAAGAGTTGTGGAAAAGTTGGCTTTGCATCAGTGACAGATGGATTTGGGAAGGAGGGGAGGTAGCTTTGTTGGGAAAGTGGTCTGAACTCTGTGTTTGTAGGTTTTATCTTGTCCAGAATCTGGTCTCTGCTTGCACAGACAGTTGCCATATAAACTTTTATTTGCTGTATTCCAAATCCAGTGAATTTTTCGTCAGAATGACTTTTGTTCATTCCTTTTTTCTTTCTTTCTTGTGCTATTGTCTTCAAATTAAACAAGCATTGAAGTCTGATATTAGATGTACTACAATTGCATCATTCTCTGCATGCCAAATGCAAAATCTTCAATCTTTTTGAGGTGTTGTGCTGGGTGTGTTCCTATTTCAGAGACCTTTATGTATCTGAACATGAAATGGAAGAGAAAAGTAATTGAAACATTTGTTATCAGAGGATGAATGCAATGCACACTATAAAATACTGCTCTTGGGAGAAGAAAAGTAATTAAATCTTAGAGGTGCTAATTGCAAGGAACCAGCTGTTTCTGGACTGAGAGATACAAACAGGTGTTGCTTTCATAAACTGCCTTTATTGGATCTGTGCCACAGCAACATGAGAAATTGTATCTAATTGCTTGTAGACAGGCAAATAAAAGCACAAAGGTTTTTGTGTCACTATTTTGTAGTGCAGTCACTGCAGCAGAAACACAAACGTGGGTCCAAGGAAAGTGGCAAAATAAACACAACGTTTCAGTGCTTGCCTTGTTTATTCCCTGAAAAGAACTGTTACTGCTCTCAAATTATTCATCAGCTACCAGCAGGCAAAGGATGAATTATGGAGGAGGCTTTTTAATGTGTTGTGGTTCAATGATTAGAGGATAAATTGTAACCTGGCTGTTCCCTGCTCTTGTTGTTCTGGTTGGAGCTGGGAGGTTCTAGTTGGAGTTGGTACACAAGTTCATTCTCTTTAAAGAAAGAACAGTCAGATTTGGACTTGTTAAGGGTGTTATTATCCTTTATTTCAAGCTGTGATTTTGAAATAGCAGCTTTAGCATCATCTTAGTGTATGCCCAAAAGCAGAATAATCATACTGGATGTTAGAGTGCTGATAAGGGAATTAAGCAAGGTAATGGTCTCAAGGTTTAGACATAAAATTGAAGCCTCTAAAAGTCCTGAATGTTGATGTTTTGCTTTTGCTACAGTTCATAAAATCTGTGTTAATGTCACAACGTACAAAATTGTTTTCTGTTAAATGCAGTTTTTCTTTCTCTCCCCCACCCCAAATACTGAAGAACTATTCTGCAAAGCCACAAAAATCTGAAAATAAACACTTTTACTCAAATCAGCTCTCACAGGCCCTGGCCAATGCCATGGTTTTGGTGGCCACTGTGAGACTGGAAAGCTTCAAATCCATAAGAACACCTTGTTGGGTTTGTTATTATAGAATTTATAAAATTGCTGTGGTTTCTTTTTGTCAGGAAAAAAAAAAGAAACCTTTTTTTTCAGGAACCTCAGGAGAGAGGCTCCTGCTTTTTGTAGAAGTTCATTCCAGATCTGTCCATCATCTTCTCCATGCTCAGTGCTGAGACTTTGCTGTGGCACAAACACAGAGAACTTTCTTTTTTAAGAGTATTTTTCACAAAATGCAGATGCAGATTTTAGTATCCTATCTTGTTCTACTGAATGGTTCCATTCTCTTATGCCCCTGTGAATTTGATCATCTTTCTCCCCATCCTGGTCATAGCCAAACTTGAGGTAAATTTCTTCAAGCACAAAATCTTAATCTTTGGCATTTTAATAGGTTTTGGTGGTGTATTTTTTTATCAAATATTTTCCACATATGCTGAGATATGTGTAGGTAATCAAAAGGGGAAAAGATCAAGTCATGTACCAGAATTGAGAAATATTTTTTTTTTTCCCCTTTTCTTTATTTTGTGTTTTCCCCACAGTTTTGAAGGAAAAATTGCCTCATTAAATTCAGACTCACTTTTAAGCGAGTTTTTAGCATTTAATAAAATGTGCTGCAAAACCTACAAGTTCTTAATATTTGGATTTTAAAAAATACAGAACCAGAAATAAAGGCTTTCCTGCCTATTCTGAGTTGTTGGATTCAACTGTACAAAGCATATAAAGCAGTATTGTGAAATCCAGATTACTCACTGGCAACTGTAATTTTGGTGAAAACATACTTGCTACTGAATGCTTATAGCAGTCATTATCTAACAACATATAAATATATTGCCACTTTTCAATAAATTAATAAAGTTCTGACTTTTCAATAGATTTTTCTTTCTTTTATTCTAGGTACTATGATTCTTCAGATTTGAGGAGCAGCACTTTCTCTAAATGGGATGACAATTCAGATGATTTTTGGAAGAAAGAAAATAATAGTAAAGACATTGATACATTGTTAACTTCAAAAAGCACAGGATTTTCAGACAGGTACACCAAGAAAAATGAACTGATTTTTGTCCAGAAAGCCCAAGTTTTAATGTGATTTGAGTCCTGGTCATAGTAGTGGGATTTTCTTCTGTCAGTGGAAGGAGAATTTGGCCAGAACTTCCATCAGCAGTCCAGTGATTTCCTGACTGAATTTCTTTTGCAGGCTGAATTTCTTCCTTATATTTTAAGCACTGTCTGTTGTGCTCAGAGCTGTTCAGTTCATGTAGTGGAGTTAGTTCCCAAACATTTTCAGCAAAAGAGGAAGTAGACAAAAGATGTGGGGAGAAATTCAAATATTTGTCCTGTTCTGAGCACATACCTGCTTTGTTTATTGTGTGATGAATCAAAGGAAACTTTGTTAACAAGTGAATGAAAATTTGGGAGACACGAACAACAGGTCTGGTTGTGATAATAATCATAAAAAAAAATCTTTATGACAACTGTATTTTTATCTTTGTAACCAAGTAGAAAATGTAAGAAGGAAGGGAGGATGTGCTTGGTTGGTGTGTCTGCCTCTCTTCTTTCTACTTTAAATCATATTTTTCATTTACCTGTGCTACAGTTGGAGCACTTCAATGCTTCTTGTTGATTCCTTTCATTCTGCCACAATGTGCATGAGGTTTCTCTCCCTGATTTATTTTGTTTTCCTCCCAGGCCTGCATCTCGGCGTAAGCCTGAATATGAGCCTCCTGCAAACACAGATGAGGCACAGAAAAAATTTGGCAATGTCAAAGCCATTTCATCAGACATGTACTTTGGAAGGCGAGATCAGGCTGATGTAAGTAGGAAACAGTGATAAGTATTTTTAAATGCTAAAATATGTTAAAATATAAAAACTGTATTCTTGTGAGTAAGAGAGAAGGCAGTAAAGAGTTAAAATTGGTAGAATTAGTGAGCTTACAGAATTTTGTCCTCTTGATTATTTGTTTGATGGAAATGTACAAATTTCTGGTCATTTAGAATTTAATTTTAAGGAATTGCAGTTGACCATACCTCCATCATTCTTCTTTCCTGGTAGACTATGATTCAGCAGTCCTTTTTGATAGAATTTTTGATAGAATCAGGCTTAATTTGTTCTAGATTCTCCAACTAATGCCAACAAACAGCTGCTGAAACATCCTGCTGTGTGTTTGCTACATGAAAACATCATTCATGTTATAAAGTTAACTAAGTAAATAAATTACTCAGTGAATTGCATGGAGTTGAATCAGCCTAGAAAAAAAAACATTAGTATTGTGCTGCATTTTGGAGGAGAAATTTGTAATGACAAGCTAGCAGTGTAAATACTTATTAAAAATATAATTAATGTTTGCAAGCACTTGGGAAAAAATTGACTTAAAAATGTCGTGTGGTTGGAAGGGTCAGCAGAATAGAAAATGCAGTGCTTCACCCTCTGTTTCACATTTTTTAGTTGTTGTTGTTGTTTTGTTATTTTTAGTTTTGCTGTTGTTTTAATGGTTGCATAGTTTTTCAGCAGCTGTAGGGTAACTAACAGAGAGTGGGACCCTTGGAGTTGCAGTGATAAATGTCACTCTTGGGTAACTCAGAAATGGGATGGTGACAAACTCAGTGTGAGTGATGTGAAAACTGAAATGGGCACAGCTTTCAGCATGGTCCACTTCAGTTCTGAATGTCTGTAGTCTCTCAGATTATCTGACATGGCCTCAGAAGGTGGCAGCAAGCTGATGACATCCTCTTTATTCTCAATTCTTTTCCAGTATGAAGCAAGGGCTCGGCTAGAAAGGCTTTCTGGAAGCACATCCATAAGTTCAGCTGACTTGTTTGAAGACCAGAGAAAACAACCAACAGGTACATATCAAACAGAGAGAGAAACTGGAGCATGTGGGGAATGCAGCCTCTGCTTCTAACCACAGCCATCATCACTGTGTTGTGCAAGTAAAATGCTAATAATCCAACAGCCAGGGCAGGTGTACCATTGTTCTAGAGCTAACCCCTGAAATTTCAAGATCTCTATTTTTGATTCTCTAAGTTCAGTATTTTATACTGGGGAGGGAGGGGGGTGTTGCAAATAACAAACTATTTTGTAAATAATACTTATCAAGGGAAAACTAATATTTTCCAATGAGGTAACACCTAAATGGACTCTCAGGTAGTATTTTTGATCAGTTGCTATAAGTAGCTCATTAGCTCTCCTAATAATAGTGGATCTAGGAAAAATCATTAATAAAATGTTAGTGGACTTGAAATTCCCATGTAATCTGTTGCATGGCATACCCATTCAGTGGGATATTTGCTTCTACCTCTGGCCTTGCAAAATTATTAAGGAAGATCTTCACTTGGATTGTCTGTTTCAAAGATTTGTTGGAGCACCTCACATTGGAGAGTGTAGTTCATCAAATCAGAAAGGGAGAAAGATTAGACTGAGTGAGAAGAAGCCCCTTAGGGTATTGAAAATGTGTCATGTTTCCTTTCCAACACTTCTTGGATTGTGTAATAATGTGCAATGGAAAAGGTGGGAATTACTGAAATATTCTATAGGCTTTATCAGTTGAGTTTCATTCCTTAACTTTTGAAGGAATTGGAAAAAAAAGTTACTGAAGAACTTAAAATCTGGCAGTAATTATTCAGATAGGCTGGAAAAACAAACAGTGTGCAGCATCTGATTTTACTTTGGAAAAGTAGGAGGGAAAAACCCCAGAACACGTGACAGTTTAATTTTGTTCCCCTGAAAGCAAGTTTGAATACACTGACTAGCAGAGAAATAACTCCTGTTACCAGCTGCTTAAGTAAAACCAGGGTTTAGGAATTTAAAGTGTGGGGGAAAAAAAAAAAAAGGGGGGGGAAGAAAATACCAAGCAGAAATCACAGTAAGTTGTTTTAACCACTTGAAGGAGCACATGCCACATGGTTTCATAAATTCATACTTTATCAAATGTACAGAAACTTCCTTTCCTGCCTGTTTCTGCTACACCACTCACCCCAAAAACTGAGAGGTCACCCTTCTTGGAGAAATCTACTGCACTGACAGTTTGTCTGGTGTGGAATTAATGCCCTGACTATCATTAGTTCCATAAAATAAACATAATTAGGACACTGTCAACAAAAACACCTCTGTAGTTCTGGAGTACTTGCTGGGATAAAACATCCTTTGCATCTGAGGTTTTTTGAGGTTGAGATATCAGGGTAGGACAGTGTGGGCTCCTTGCTTGTGTACAGAATGCTGTAGGGAGGTTTTTAACCAAAGAGGGGCCTGCAGGAAAATGCCTTTTTGCATTATTTCAAAGCTGATGCTTATGAAAGTCAAGTGGCTGACTTGGAGGTGCTGATTTGGAAGGAAACCACAAGAAAAGCAGTTGCTTTCCTGCCTTGTTTACAAGAACTTTTTCAGACCAACCAAACTTAACCAGCAAATGATGACAGAATTCTTGTGGCTGAGAAGTGGTTAGAGCTTCTCGGGTTATTTATAGCTGCAGATTGTATTTCTGTGACTGATTTTAGTAATGAAAATGTCTGAAGCATTTGATGAGTGGAATAGATTGTAAGAAGACCAAATTACAGCTCAGAAATAGGGTTGTCTGAGGGAAATCTTGAAGATAATTTGTAAAGAGGATCTATTATGTCTATAAACCCATGCTGGGCTGAAGGATTGGAGTGGGAAGTTCTCTGAATGTGACAAGGCATCTGTGCTACAAACCAGCCTCTTATCTTAGGGGAAACAAATGATCTGCAGGATTGTCTGTCTCAGCCTGCTAAAGAGGCAGGACAGAGGAGCTCCAGGTTCCCTTTCTTCCTCTCTCTTCCTCTTCCACCCCTATTTGAAAGACTAAAAGGAGTCTCCATTTGGAAAATGGTCTGGTTTGGGATGGTTATTCCATGGAGCCCCATTTATTCCCAGGATCTTTGGGGTGACCTCACTGTGGCCTTCCAGTGCCTGAAGGGAGCCACAGGAAGGATGGAGAGAGACTCTTGACAAGGACCTGGAGTGACAGGACAAGGGGCAATGGCTTCACACTGACAGAGCAGGTTTAGATTGGATATTGGGAAGAAATTGTTCCCTGTGAGGGTGGTGAGGCCCTGGCACAGGCTGCACAGAGAAGCTGTGGCTGCCCCATCCCTGGCAGTGTCCAAGGCCAGGCTGGATGGGGCTCTGAGCAGCCTGGGATAGTGGAAGGTGTCCCTGCCCATGGCAGGGGGCTGGAGTGGGATGATCTTAGAGGTTCTTTCCAACCCAGGCCATTCTGTGATTGTGATCAGAGTTTTGTGATTCTGGTTGATTTGGATACTGTCAAAGGCACAAATCCCATATTTGCTGGGATTATTGTAATTACTTTCACCAATGAGTGGGTGATGGTAATTGTTAGCATGTTAATATGTAGCATGTAATTATTTTAGAGTGCAATTAGAGTAGTTACTTAATTATCTTTGATTTCTGTTACCTTTAGAACTGTACTTCACATAGTAACAGCAGAGCTAACTCTGTCCAAAATATATTGACTTTAAGGAAGGCCAGACTGCCAGCATTGTTCTGGAGTTTTAAAACCTAATTAATTTACATTTACTGTAATTTCTGTGGATTTTTCCAAGCCTCAGGTGTAGTAAGGCAAAATATAAGTGTTCATACAGTATGGAAATCACCCCTCTCTGCATGCACACAAATAGGGTTCATCACTTCAACCACCTCTGAAATGCATTCATCTTTAAATTGCAAGGAGATAACAGCTGATGAGGATACAAAACTAGCTTGTCACAGACTGGAAGTACAGAATAGGCCATTACTATCCCAGCATGAATTGCTTAGCTGGGAATACAGAGTGTAGAGGATAACACTCTTGGGTGCAATTATGGAAACCTGAAAACAATCCAAAGGAGGATGCATTTAAGACATTGAGATCTGTCTAGTGCTCTAGTCATACATTGTATTTCAGGGAGGAAAAAAAAAAAAGGTTGATATTAATATAAAATTCTGTTTCTTCTCTGTGTTTTCTCCTTTTAGGAAGTTACAATATTACCAATGTCTTGCCTTCAGCTCCTGATATAGCTCAGTTTAAACAAGGAGTGAAATCCGTGGCTGGAAAACTTTCTGTCCTTGCTAATGGAGTCATGACATCTATACAGGTGAGCAAAAATGTCACAATCTATTAACCACCACTTGAAGTCTTTCTGTAGGGATTTAGTACCATGGATCCTGCCACTGAATTATCTTAAGAGAGAAAAGAATGAATTTGGTTTTGAGCTCTGTAGACCTCTCAAAGTAGACAGTAAATCTTGATAATTTAAAGAAATAAATCTTATCTGCTAGCTCACCTTCATTAGAATAATTTTTTTCATTTAAAACAAAAAATCCCATCATGAAAGTTATTTGTTGTCTCTCTGTTTTTAAACTCATCACTGTTCCTAACTCAGAATGGAATAGTTTGGTTGGAAGGGATCTGCAGTGATCATCCAGCCCAACTTTTGTGTTCTTGGGCTCTTTCATTGCCCTTGTTTTTGCACAAAATAAGCCATCCTGGCCTCAGTGTCCAGCATGGTTTGTGCTCCAGTCACTTGGCAATTCCTCTGGGAGGTCACTGGTCACTCTCAGGTGTTTGAAAATCAGGCTGATCCTGGAATTCAGCCCTAAACTCCAGTTCTGGGAAGCACTGGTCAATTCTCTGAAAGTCTTGAAGAATTCAGTTGCTCTTCATTGCACAAATGGAAGTAAAACTGATTTCTTTCCATGGGAAACCCACTCATAGCTGGTTTGTTATTTTTACTTTTCTAGGATCGATATGGTTCCTGAAGCTCAAGAAGGATTCTTCTTCAGGCACACAAGTAATCACTCTGCTGATTCAAATGAAGGTTGCCTTAAGACTGATGATGTTTTTACCTGTTTCTTAGTGCAGATTTCTGACTCAGCCTCTTAGTGCTGTTTCATCTTAACAGAGCAGAAATCTTGCAGCAACTTGTTACATTGCATATACTTTGTCTTTTTTTCTTCCTTTCCAGTCTTTATTTCTTAACCACCTTATTGTTAGATAAGCTGGGAGCTTTATTTCGTTACTGGCTCTGTCTGTGAGGCAGGAATGAGAAAGGAGGTGGTGGTGTTTAGTAGACTGTAGCAGAATACACATTTAAATTAAACCTGTGCTTGCCAGGAAGTAAAAGCTCTTGAAGTTATAAATTGATGTGCATTAAATGGTGGGGAATTAGTGGTTTAAAACAGTATTCCAGCTAGAAGGTTCTGTGCTTAGATGTGAAGTGTGGACAAGTCAAAATGTGGTAATACTGAATAGTGGATTTCACCTTGTTGTGGGGACTGTCTATTTATTCCTAGTTTTGAAAGTTACAAAAAAAAATTGCAATATGGAATCCTTAAGTGCTTTTAAAAATTCTGTGTTGTGTAAAATTTGAAAAAAAAAAAAAAACTTGAAATATACTAAGGGCCTAATAGAGTAGTTAATTAAATACTTGTTAAAATGTTTAGCACAATCTTAGATTTTTGATAAATTATCAATTACTGAAAAAGGAAATAGTGGGGCTGTGTTTTAGACAGTCTAGAATTTATTGCTGAGGACATCCTGCATAAAAATTATTATGACCTTAAAGAAAAAATTTACAACCAAGAATGAATTCATGTTAATTCTGTTCTGTAATTTTCTTAATTAAAATTTGTAAACTGCTGATATCTAATAAAAACAATTGATATAAACTCAGTTTTGAATTCAATTTCTATGTGTGGTCATCAGTATCCAGCTTTCTAAACACTGTCATCTGTTTTTTGTCTATAGAGTGGTCTGGTAAAATTAGCTTTTAATTTTAGTTTCAGGTAGTTAAACTTGCTTTCTTATTAAATTGCTGTAGTGGTTTAGAAATCTAAACACTAAAGTTGGGGTAGAAAATAAACTACTGAACTGAGATACTGTGTTAAATACAGTTAACAGTGTAGCTGTATTTGGGATTTAATTTCTACCTGCCTCACATCTAATTCCCATTTCTGATAACCTGTTCATGTGGCTGTTTGGTTTAGATTTATTAAATTTATTCATCAAAAAGTACCTTTCTTTTTTAAGAGAGTTCCAAGGTGACCATTTGTTCTGCCTAATGGTACAGCTTTGCAATAAAAGATTTGCTTTCCTACCTCCTTTCCCACCCTATAGAGATGGTTTTGGTAATGTAACAAAAAAATTTAGTGCTCAGGACGTGCTTTGGTTTTCCCTAATTATAGGTAGCAATTTTTGGCTTTCAAAGCACTCTTCATTTGAGAGTACACATAAATTTATTACAAATAATTAAGATCAACTTTTTGGAGTTGTGATACACAAAAAGCATCCAAACTTGCAGAAAGATGCTCCTCCAGTGTCTGGGTTACATATTCAGACATCTGAGGATGGATGCAGATGCTTAAATTAGGGCAGGGGAGGGTAAGGAGGTGAAGCTCTGTCTCCTCTCATGGTTCCTCATTTGTAACAATTTGTAACATCAGCTACACTGCAGTAATTGTGTCCTGGTTTTATGCATTGTTGCAAACCACTCCTAGATGGAAAAATACAAAAATATGTATGTATAAATGCTTTTGTGGCAAGTTTCTAAAGGAGACTTGGCATTGGTCACCAGCTGTGTTTTGTTGCAGCTCCTCTTTCCTTAATTCCTTCTTCCCACCGTTCCACATTTGGCTTTTCCCAAAAACAGCAGCAGCAACTGTGAGCCATGCAAGTTAAGCTTGCCTCATAAAATCCTATAGGAATACTGCATATAAGGGAAGCAGGAAATAGGGTTTTTTAATACTTTGTATTTCATGGAGTTTATTTCTGATGGTTCATTTGAAAGAAAAAATGTTTAAACATCAGAATGAGGATTAATTCTGTGTCCTGTACTCTCCTTCCCCAAGTAAGCTGTGAACAGAATCTTGTGCTCTTGCTTTAATGCTGTCACTCTGATCTGCTCCACATCAGTTTGTCCCAGTGCTGGGAGAAGTAATTCCAGAGCCATTCAAGATGTTTTTAGAAGGATTTTGCAGTGGAAGAATGAGCTGAGTGACTCCTCAGCACAGGAGACTGTAAGTGTTGGTGTAGCTGCCTGTATTTTCACACCTCTGCTGTCCAGCTCCAGCCAGAGGAGTCCAGCTGTCATTGTGAATCAGGGCTGAAGCTGAAGGCCACCTCAAACAGGCTGTGCTTTGCAGAAGTCAGGACTTTTTGCATATCCATGCCTATGAGACTGGATTCTCTTGATGAGTAATGGTGAAGCAGACCTGGAGGGGGTACAAAGCACAGAAGTTGAGGCCATTCCTTGTTCTGCTGCTCACAATTCCACAGACACTCAGTGGCACTCAGTGCCAGGGAAGGCTCAGGTTGAGCAGCTGATCTGACCAAATTTGGTTGATAGAGAGAAGAGCTGATGCAGCAAATCAATAGCAAGTGGCTTTTTTTTCCCCCCCAAGTTTTCTAAGCATCCATGGAAATGCTGTTTAATGCTTTTACCTCTCTTCTCTCGGTGGAAGCTGTGACACTGCAGCTTTTGGAGGATCTGGCAGCAGGATCTGAGGTCCTGTCCTGGGTTCAGGGGGTTCCTGCAGTCTGGAGGTGGGTGCCCAGCAGCAGCAAAGGCAGCAGGGCTGAGAGAGCAGGCTGGGGTTTAACACAGCCCAAGAAGCGATTTTTTTTATTTCAAATCAGAGACCATTCATGTGAAGGACATCTTACATGGACTTAAGTGAAAACTAAACAGACTGATCAAAAACATAGGAAGAGATTGTCTCTTCTCTGACTCCTTCCTTTTGTTTCCCCATGTGGTTTTGTTTTGTTTTTTTTTTGCATGAGCAGACTGGAATCCACAAAATTTTTTGTCGACATCGAGTCCCCACTTTGTTTTGGAAATGCTTCCTGATTGGGTGGGGTTTGGGGTTTTTTGTTACTCTGTTTTTCTTCATTCTCTCCCTTACTGTGTGTACAGGATGAATTACAGCCCGTTTCCCAAATTGTCTTCCTCCTCCACTGCTACAGGAGAGAAGAGATCCCTTCCCTAGGGATGAAGGGGGACCAGAGCCATAGATAAAAGGATTGTTCTGGCTGGCAGAAGCTGCACCAATCTCCCAGGAATGTCAGTCTGGATTTGTCTTTTCTCTCAATTCTCAGTTTAGGAGTGGAGTGCAGCCCTGCCCTTTGTATCTCCTAGAAGAGTTTTGGGGTTAAAAATGTTCTT
>JAOTQP010000870.1:65259369-65293176 GCA_026413545.1 Cichladusa arquata | reverse complement strand
TTTGATTAAGAGCCTCTACTGCAACATGTTTACTCCTCCTTTCTCTGCCTCTGAAAGAGATTTCCTCTCCTTTACCAGCATCAATTCTTCTGTTGCAGAATCCCCTGGCAGGAGTGTGAAATCCTAGATTAGTGAGTTTTAAAAATAATTTTATTTTCCTATCAACTCTTGGTCATTTCTATAAGTGGTGGAAAGAAAAAATCAGTGGCAGACTAAACCCACTTAATGCCAAACATAAGCCTAACATTGGCTTCTGGGATCAATTTATCACCCATAATGGAATTTTTTTAATCCATAGGATAGGATATTAAGGAAACATTGTCCTCCTGTTGCTGTGAAGATTAATAACCTTTTGTTACTGAAGATTGCATTACAAAGGAAAATGTAGCTTTTAAAGCAAAAGCACTTATAGGATTGCATTCCCAACCACTTCCATTAGCATTCCCACTGACTTAGAATAAAGCAACAACAGGGGAGTGTTGAGCGCACTGAAAACTCCTGTATAAAAGATTGATCAATTTTCAGTAATAAGGCGTCTGATTTTTTTTTTTTTTTCACATATTGGCACTTAAAAGAGAGCTTCACTTTTATCATCACATTCTTAGAAGTAACAGCACTTTTTTTGAGAAAAAGGAGAAACATCATGATAAGTTGTAAGTGCATGTCTTCATCTAAACTGAAATTGTTCAGAAATAGATGTGGAAACTCAGTATTTGCTATTATATATTTCTTTTGCCCTAAATATTGGTATTTCTGGTATGTATTGGTAATATCTGGTATTTCCCATAATCTACCAGTGTTTTATCAGGCTTATTAAAAAAAAAATAGTTCTAGTTTGTCAAAAACATTCATAAACAACAGCTGGCAATGATCACAAGCTGAACAGGGAAATGCCAATTGCATTCAGAGAAAAATTGTTATAGTGAGAGTGGTAAAGCTGTCAAAGATGCTGTGGTACCTCCAACTTTTAAGTATTTCAAAGCCCAACTGAGCACTCTGATTCAACTTCAGGCTTTGCCCTGCTTGGTGCAGGAGGCTGAAGTACAGGAATTTCAGAAGTCCTCTCTAACATGATTTATCCTATGACTGTGAAGTTGTTCTGCAGAGACTTTAAAAGGATTAAGCAATACACAAGACAAAGAAAAAATCCTTGTGTCCACAAGCCTGTAGAATATTAAACCTTTGGTTCCTTACCTGACCAAATCTCATTACCACACTGTTACTGAGTGATGTGTCTACAAGATTCACAAGAGTGAAATCTGCTGTATTTCCACACCTCACCACTTAAAATTGAACTTAACAGACACATAATGCCATTGGGTGATGATTCAACCACCATGGATGTCACCCTGAGCTGCAGACATAAACTTTTAGCTGCATTTTCATACGTTTCCAGCCCTGACCTGGGTTTGTGCCACATCCTTCAAAAATCTGGCAAACCTCTTTCTCTAAATGATGACCTGTGATATCCAGGAACCACTGAAACAAATGTTCTACAGAATTTCTTTTTAAGCCCTGGCAGAACTTTTTTTTTTTTGGTGAAACAATTAAAAGCAGAATGAACCAAAGAAATAAAAGAGGAAGAATAGATACCAAAACATTTGAAATTACAATTCCTTGTGACTCTTGGGGTAAGGTGTGGGGCATTGATACTTTGATTACCAAACAGGCTCCTCTTTGCCCACATTTCTTTTCTCTGTGCTCCAAGGTAAAGAAGATAAGAGAGTGAGCATGGCCTGTCACTGCTTTGAGATGGAATTTGAAATGCTGTCATAGCACACACCTACATTCAAGAACTGGAAACTCCTAAAGTCTCTCCCTTGCCAAACCTCTGGGCAGATTTTGGCAAGAAAGCTTACCTTGGCTTGTTCTCTGCAATCTATTTTCCACTGCAGTGCATAAAGAAACTTCTTTTCCAGTGATTTAAGTTTTGCTAGTTCAGACTCCTTCTCCCCTTGATACTGTAAAAAAAAAAAATAAATCAAACAGAACAGTTAAATATTTGGCTTACTTCTTACAATTATTTCACACAGAAGAAACAAATTTGGGATATTTGAATGAGTTATTATTTAGACAAATCCAAAACATTATAAACTTGCTTTTTTTATGAAACATTCAATTGAGAAGACTGCAGTAGTTTGCAATATGTTATTGTCATCACAGCAGCTGCTGAGCCATATGATAAACATAATGTGACACATGATTGTAACCTCTCACTTGAACAGCTTCCATAACAGCATCCTGGAGATAGCTGTGATGGGAGCTGCTAAAAAAATGTAAGTGCAATTGGGAAAAAGTGGGCAAGATTGGTTTATTTTTTTCCCTTTTAATTTCTATTATTTTAAGCTCATCTTCTCCCTAGGAGGAAAAAAATATTCTGTGAAATACAAGAGGAGTAGACAAGAGTGACTCTCAAAAAATTAGTTTGTTGTAAATCTCTTTTTTTTCCTTTTTAAATACAAAAATATTTATCTATTACCAGTTAGTTTTTGTTCTGAATGCCAGATTGCTCAGAAAAATAAATAAACATAGTCTAATATACACATGTATATCTGCAAACACAAATCACTCTATCTGCCTGAGCAGGGAATCAATTAAGGAATTTGTACCAAATATCCTCATGGGGCACATGAAAAATACATTCAATTGAAAGCACAGTGGAAATTAAAAAAAACAACCCAAAAGCATTTAATCAAAGTGAAGAAACACATATCACAAAAGGAAATGTATTTAAATTTATCAAAACTGGAAAATTTCCTCAGTATTGTTCCTAACAATAACTACATAAGGAAATTAATCCTATAAATTACTGGTGTTTTACATGCCTTGTCTCAAGTTGAGAAATAGGATTTTATTTCTTTCATTAAGTAGAAGACTAACCTTCGCCTCAAGGATTTTCAAGTGCTCTTGACGTAGTCTCTCCCTTTCAAGCCTTTCTGCTTCTTCTCTTTCAGCCTGTAATTGGGCCTCAGCTGAGGATTGGGAAAGAGATCAAGAGCATAACTATGCTTTCCTAAATAAAATCTAAAGAATGATTTGGCTACTAGCTGTAATAATAAAATCACTATAAAATGAGCAACATAAATGTTTATCTTTCACTGCACTGAAATCTCCCGTATGAAGACTGATCCAAATTAATTTGAATTTTACTAAAACACACTGTCTCTGGCACTGCCCCTATCAGCCTGAGGATAAAAGTGAAAACAAGGACCAGCAAGTGCAGCAGCAGGAGTGCTCTCTGCATCTACAGCTTCAATGGACACAAGTTCTCAATCCAAAGTCTTGAGTGAAACTCAGTGCTTTAATCCCAAATTCCTCTTCTTCTTTCCTACAACCACTGGTTTCCTATTTTTTTTTTCAATTTTACAGCTGTTTGTTCATTGAAATCCTCTTCAGAATCTGCTACTCCACAGTTTTGCTCTGATAGGGAAGTGAGATGCAGCATCAAGGAACAGGGAATTTGGCCCACAACAGAAAAGAGGGAGGAACCATTTGTACTTGTGAAACAGAGACAGCAATTCAGATCTAGTTCATGACATTACTTTCTGCCCATTTATCTAAAATAAACGATTTGTCCATCATATTCCCTCTAAATGAAGTGCACAGTACCTCTAAGCCTCTTTTCCCGGGCTTTCTTCGATTTTCCACTTTTGCCATCAGACTTCATGTTTGCAATAAGGGAGAAGAAAACAAATGTCAGTATTATTGTTATACAATTTGGCAGTTCCATAACTCTGTGACTTTGCTCTTCCAATGTGACCCCTCAGTTAAGACTTCAGACTCCCTAGGCAGCCAATGAAGCCCCCAGAATAGTAATGCACATTCTGGACTCAATTTTCTTCTCCTTTTTATAAGGTCTTACAATTAATGTATTTTTCTATGCTAGACATTCCCAAACACAGCCACAAGAGTATTAAAATATTTTGGTTTAATGTAGAAATTGAACAACAGGCAGATCTGCTAGAAAAAAAAAAAGTAGATGCTGCAACTTCAAACATTTTAGGAAATACCAGAAAATGTATTTTGGGACAAGCCTGGCATCTAGAAGCATCTAATTCACAAGACAAAATAGTAGAGTTCTCTTTTCTGTTATAAAATCTCACTATAACTCCAGACAGTTCACTGTTCACCTCCAGCATAACCCTAGAATAACTACATTTTAAATTTGAGGTTCTCAGAAATTATCTGACCACTGGTCCTTCTTCACACACCAAGTGTGTTACAAATACCTATTTCACACTTTGATTCTGATTATCACACATTCAGATATAAATAACTACTTGTTTGCTTCACCCTACCTGGCATGGCAATAAATATATTGGCATAAATATATATATAAATACAACGTGGAGTACAGAGATTGCAGCTGGGACAAATGCAAAAGTGACAATTAAGTGTCACCAGAGTCTTGAGTGCATTTTATCGCGTTTGTTACCAAAGCATTCATTTGCAAAATTACCCCAAAATAGAGTCAGTAAAAGTGACACTTCTACCCATTAGAATTTCAGGGAAGAATTTGATAAATAAATAAATAAATAAATGATAAATAAATAAACTAATAAATAAACTGAAAATGGAAAATCTGCTTGTTTCGATGACTTGCAATCACATTTTAGTCACCTTCTTTTCACGTTCCTATGACTTAACAGAGCACTGAGAAGAGTGGACACAGGACTCGCAATGTGGCCCCACCAGTGCCCAGCACAGGGGGCAGTCACTGTCCTGGTCCTGCTGCCACTCCATGGCTGGGACAGAGCCAGGACATTGCCTCTCTGCCTGGACACCGTTGCCAAGCCAAACAAACCAAACAAGCAGTGGCAGCACTGCAGGAACACTTGGCCTCCCTGCAAAAGGCACAAAAGCTTGGTATTCTGGAGACGCCTCTTCCTCCTTCAGATTCAATTAACCCTGGCCAGCTGCCTCAGGAAAAAAACAGAAAATCAATTTAAAAATAAATACAACAGTGAACTACAGCGTGTTTTTGCCTACCTACCTTTTTTTTCGGTTTCGGACCCTAAAAGATCAGAAGGGGAAAAAAAAGGAAAGGGAACATCAGACAACAATGTATCAGCTAGAAAGGAATAATTAGAAAAATATACTATTCTTTAAAACTGGATGTGAGCACCTATTGAAAAACTAGAATGACAATGATTTCAATATTGTAGAAAATTAGCCACTAACACATGGCTCTGGGAATGAGGTTTGTTACCACAGAGCCATTCTGCCAACAAATGCGAGCCACCCCCCGGCTGGTTCAAACCGGAGCAACCACGGCAGGAAACCACTGCACCAGGACTGACACCGGGGCTCACACACGAGACAACGCGTCCTTCGGTGCTTCTTTCAGCCTTAAAGCCTTTTTCCCACCTCCTGGGACTTCGGTAGCTAACAAGGAACGCCCTGCTTTATTCCAACACCTCACGCTTCCTTCCCCTGTCCACCACATAACCCATAAGCCGTACCCCTTACCATGTCCCGTGGCGGTGCCGGTGTCCCTCAGGATGCCGATCCCGTGGTGGGTGGCGATATGCGTGTGTGTCCCTCAGGACGCCGTTCCCGCGTCCCTGTCCCTCAGGACGCTGATCCCGTGTCCCCTGTCCCTCAGGACGCCGATCCCGTGTCCCCTGTCCCTCAGGACGCCGATCCCGTGTCCCTGTCCCTCAGGCTGCCGTTCCCGTGTCCCCAGGACGCCGATCCCGTATCCCCGTCCCTCAGGCTGCCGATCCCGTGTCCCTATCTCTCAGGATGTCGTTCCCGTGCCCTGTCCCTCAGGCTGCCGTTCCCGTGTCCCTGTCCCTCAGGATGCCGTTCCCTTGTCCCTGTCCCTCAGGACGCCGTTCCTGTGTCCCCGTCCCTCAGGCTGCCGTTCCCTTGTCCCTGTCCCTCAGATCGCCGTCTCCCCGTCTCTCAGGACGCCGTTCCCGGGGCTCCCGCAGCCCCGCCCGCAGCCCCTGGCGGCCAAGGCGCAGGCGCGGCTCAGGCCGGCCGCGCTGCCGTAAAGCGGCGCTGCCGTACAGCGGCGGGCGGCGGCTCCGGGAGCAGCGGGTGAGATCCCGCTCCGGCCTCGCCGGGATCGCGGGGAACCGGGGACGGAACCGGGGACGGAACCGGGGACGGAACCGGGGGGAGCTGGCGGCCCGAGGAGGCCCCGCAGCGGGAGCCGGATTGGGTTCCGGTCGCTTGCGATTTTTGGCTGTCCCGGCCCTGGCAGCGTCCAAGGCCAGGCTGGACAGGACTCGGGACAACCCGGGGTAGTGGGATAGTCCCCTGCGCACGGCAGCGGGTGGGGATGAGATGATCTTTAGGGTCCTTTAAACCCAGGCCAGTCTGTGATTTTGAATAAAAATCACTTACTTTGTCACTTATCCTTCACTGGACTCAATTTGTAATGCACTTAAAAGAGTCCTTAAAAATGCAAAATTTATGAATGCGACAGTTGCAGGAATATACATGTGTATGTATTAAATGGATATATCTATATATACAATATAAGAATATGTAATACATAAATATATAGGAGATAAAAATAAATACATCAAAATCTGTTATTATAAACATTGCTATATGAATATACAAAATACTTAAATATGTATCCTATCTTTTTATCTTTATCACTTTATATGTATATATATATGAAGGTACCGTTTTTTAGCAGCCAGGCCAGCAGGTACAGAATTGTAAGGGTGTGAGAAAGCAGCCAATGAACAGCACAAAGTGTCCCAGTTGTTGAAAGTTATTAGAAGTTTCTCGTTTTCTGTTTGAGGGGGGAGGGGAGAAGCTAAATGGAATAAAAAGTAAGAAAGAAAAATAAGAAACAGAGTAGAACCAGAATTAGAGCAAATGGGGCTCAGTAAGACACAGAAGTTTTAGGAAGGCTGAGGTGGTTTACTGACTGTCAGAGAAGGCTAATTTCAAATTGATTATCCTTCAGGTAACAAAACCCAAACAAACCAAAAAAACACCCAAGGACAGAGTTCACTGAAATGTGAGAATGGCCAATTCTTTAAGAAGTGAAGTGATAAAGCTGTACAAAAATGTAAGTGTCTTAAATGCCACCACCACTTTCCTTAACCAGAAAATGAACCCCCTTTCACTGTGCCCTCAGTTAATTAAAAACACATTGTTCTTTTCTCTCCAAGCTGCTGTACCTTGGAAGGGAGTATCCCAAAGGAGCCAACTACTTCAGAAGCCGTTTGAAAGCAGCTTTTCTAAAAAACAAAGATGAGAAAGACCCTGAAAAAATTAAGCAACTGATTGCCCGGGGAGAATTTGTTATAAAGGAGCTGGAGGCTTTGTACTTCCTGAGGAAATACCGAGCCATGAAGCAGCGCTACTACAGCGATGACAAGTAACCACACCCCCCCAGGAAAGGTAACAATAAAAGAGCTCTGACTGCAAAAGAAATGAAATGTAACTCCTTCCAAGCCCTCTAGAGCACAAATCAGGGAGCTGCTTCCCCACCAGGAGTCACCTGAAGGGTTTGGGGTGTGCAGATTATGGGTAATAGGTTTTCCTCTGCTGCTTTTGACCTCCTCAAACTAAAAAGTCAGGTATGAAATGATTTTGCAGGAAGGAGTGGTTGCACAGCCCTGCTCTGTTTCACTTCAGTGTATGTCTTGAACAGAAACTCTTCTTACCCCATAGCTGTGTGTCTGGGTGTCAGTTCAAGGTGCTGTGCTTGTTACCTGAAAGATGAACCTGATTTTAAAAATCCTCCACGTTGAATGATCCGTTTCACTGGAGATGAGCACCCTCTCAAAAGTGAAGCTCCCAGCCCTGCAGAGGGAATGCTGTGTTCAGTTCTGGTCTCCACAGTTCAGGAAAGACAAGGAGCTACAGGAGAGGATCAAGCAGAGACCATAAACAGGAGGGGTCTGGAGCATCTCTTATGAGGAAGGACTGCAGGAGCTGAGCCTGTTTAGTTCAGAGAAGAGAAGACTGAGAGGGGATCTCTTCAATGCATATAAATATCTCATGGGTGGGTGCCAAGAGGATGGTGCCAGGCTCTTTTCAGTGGTACCCAGCAACAGGACAAGGAGCACTGGCCATAAACATAATGCAAGAAGTTCCACCTCAGCATGAGGAGGAATTTCTGTATACTGAAGGTGGCAGAGCCCTGAAACAGCTGCCCAGGGAGGGCCTGGAGTCTCCCTCTCTGTGGACATCCCAAACCCACCTGGACTTGTTCCTGTGTCACTTGCTCCAGGTGACCTGCCAGGGCAAGAGGGTTGGATTAAATGGTTTCCAGAGGTCACTTCCAACCCTGACTATTCTGTGATTCTGTGAAAGTAAATTCTTGAAGCTTTTAACCACCTCATCTGCTCAACTTGCAGAGGCACCACCTTGCTGTGTCAGGGAAACAACTGCAGGGTCAGGAAAGGGGGGTGTTTGAACCATAGTGCTTTAAGCACTTGGGCCCTGCAGACAATTCCTGCTACTGCTGATTTCTGCTGTTGTGTAACTGCTGCAGCAGGAACAGAAAACTTGATCTTTGCCCCTGGAAGAAAAGTTTGGCTGGCCATAGCTGTTTGCTCCAGGCAAGCTCTATAGGCCTTGGCTAAACTCACACTTGTATCAGAGCTGATACTCTGTTGGGTTGGTTGGTGTTTCCACCAACTAAATGACACTGGAGTGAGAAATAATCTTTCAAATATAGGTAAGGAATCACTGCAGTAGAGCTGTTGGCAGTAGGAAGTCTTCACAGTGGCACTAAGGAGTGTTTTAAGGTCAAAGAACTGCCAGGAAAGGCATCAGCAAAAACAGGTTTAATATAAAAGCGTGAGTGTGACAAAGTCCATTCAACAAGGTTCATTCCACTATTTACTAGGGGGCTAAAGCACAAAGAGAAAAAGCAAACTAAAATCTACAATCAACCAATCAAAAACCAGAATCAACCAAAACTTATCTCTGAGGATGCTGGGGATACAGAAAGGGTAAGGATGGAAAAGGGTATGGATAAAAGGAGTAAGGGAGATGCTCCCATTAAATCACAAAGTTCAGAGTGGACCCCCTTGTAAAACTGAGCCCCAGATCTGACCAGTGGTTTATGCCTGAAGGTTTAACAGCACTTAGTCATAGTGTAATTTAAAACCATTTAACTAAAGATTCATACAGAATTTCCTGTAAGCACAATAGCAACTCACTCATAGGCCTGAGTTACTTGCAAATCTACAGTACTTACCACCTCTGAGAGCATTATCCATTGTACATTTTCTGTAGCACACCCACACTCACTAACAATCCTGAAGGAGTATGTACAAGGTATAAAACTCCCCTGGAATTCACTGAAGTACTCACCTTGGATACTTTGTCAGTGGCTGAAGGGTGAGTCTCAAAGAAGGGGGGCATCATTCCATGCTCTGTTGTCACTGCTGGTCCTCCAGATACAGCAAACAAGAGGTCACTGGCTCTGATGGGCCACACACAGAGGGAGACTTGTGGTCACTCACTGCCCACTGCAGTCCAGGAGAGCTCTGGGGGCCTCACTCAGGCCCACTCTTTACAGGGTCACAAGACAGGTGGGTTTAGTCACACCTATTTTCCATCCTGACCACAATCCAGGTTTGGTAACTTCCTCTGAAATTTCAAAAATGCTGGTCCACTGGAGGTGTTCTTCAGGCAGGCAAAGTAAGTTTCCAAGGCTGATGGTTACAAAGCAGGAGCCCTTCAGACAGCACCAATTCCTGGGAACTGCTGCTGAAGGGCTCCAGAGGAGCTCAGCCCAGGTGCTGAATACAGCTGGCCTGAGGAGGGGGGGTGGGATGCAGCACCATCCTCACAGAATTCTAGGATAGAATTTAAAAAGTGATGGCAGATACAGTACCTTGTGATGTGCTCCAGCTCCTGCCACCACACTGATGTGAAAAACTCCTTCCACATCAACTGAGCTCCTCTGCACTTCCACCTGCTCTGAGCAGCCCCTCTCTCAGAGACAGGGACACCAAGGGGGCAAGGACAGCAGCTCTGGGACAGGCAGCATCAGCAGGAGTGCAAGGAAGGATGGAGAACAACTGCCAAGCACACAGAATTCATGGGATGCTCTGTTACCTGAAATTCTTGCAGAGGAAAAGGAAACTGGGACAGACACTCACAATAACTATTTTTTATTACATTACAATAAATAGGAGCAGTACAGTTTGACAAAAAAATGACAAATTCCAGATCACCTCACAGCACATACTCCTAAAAACATTAAAAATTTTAAAACAGTGGTCTTTTTTTTTTTTTCCTTTTTTTAACTTAATGTCTGGCATGACCAACATTCCTAGGTCACACAACCAAATTATGGAAAAACTGGATCACACTGCATATGTTCCACATCAAATAAAGCACAATGTACAAAATGTGCATGTTTCAGTTTACACTATACAAAAATAGTTAAAATACATTCCAGGTAAACATATTACATTAAGAAGTCATTCTAGTAAGAAGTTGGCACTCAAGAGGAAAAAGCAGAAGTATTTTCAACATGAAAACACAAGACAGTGGAATAAAGAAATGTTAGGAAAGATTTACCATCTATGTAGCTTTATGTAAACTTGAGACACAATGATTTGTTTTACAGTTTGATGGTCTTTGAAGGTAATAATTGTATTGCTTCATAGTCTGGACAAGAGCAGAAGATTGTGTGTGTCAGTATTTACCCATTATCCTGTTACTGTAACAAAGCCCACACAGCAAAAAAGTAGCAAAAAATTTCAGGGCACTGAAACTGGCCAGAAAAATTCCTTCTGGAGCAAACCAAGGATCCAGGTATTCAGCAGAGTTACATAAAGCTACTGTAAGAAGGTGTTACTCCCTGACACATGGCAGTTTGACACGGTGACACGGGCAGTGACTCCTCTCAGGACACACAGCACCCAGGGATGTTCTGTGGAAGCATCTCAGGCAGGGCAGGGCAGGGCAGTGATGATGGAGCAACTTGTGCAAGCTGCAGGCCAACGTGCTTCACCAAATCTCAACAAACAGGAAGACAAAACTGCACAACTGTGGCAAGGGTGGGGTTGGGGTTTTTTTTTCAAGTAAATAAGGGCTAATCTAAATGAATTTTGTACTAATTTGATTAGACTGGCAGCTACAGCTCACTTTTGCTGCAAAACCCCAACACTGGTTCATATACAGCTTTATAGCAGAGCGATAGAAATCCACTTTTGATGAATAACACATTTCAGCTACAAATTCTCCTAACAGCTTTTAGTTAAATTAACATCAGAATTTTAGACCAGCCCTAATTTGACATGCAGTGTGACTCAGTTACCAAAATTAAAGTAACCTTAAGATTACTTCCATTTGCTACAACCCACTTTTGCTATGTTCTTCTTGTATTATCAAGAATGTATAAAATGTGCAAAAACTGTCTCCAACACATTTTAACCTTGGAAGCTCTGAAATATTTTGTGACAATAAGAGTCTGTTCTTACTCCTTATTGGTCCTTACAGTATAAAGTTAGGTTCTCTGTTCTCCTGTTTTTCAGAATATTTCATAACCTACATTTCACACTGAAGCTGAGAGGAGGGGAGGGGTCTGGGTTTTGGTGAAGGGTGGGAATGGGGGGCACAGGCAGGGAAAGGCCTGATTTCTCCTAGACACAATGAAATTAAAGAAATGGAAGCAATCCACACACTCTGTGCTCCCTGCCAGCTTTGCAGGTCCCTACCTACAACAGTCTGGGATTCTTTTGTAGAAGCAAAATAATGCTTCTCACAGAAATGGTCCAAGTTACACAGTGCAATTTTTACATACCTGTGTAAAACTTCCATGGAATACCTTAGGTTAGGGCAATGCTGCTATTCCGTGTTCCAAATTTTCCAGTGTCCCAAACAATCCTACTTCAATGTCCTGTGTTTTATTTTTTGGGCACACCAGAGTCACACCTTCCAGTGTCACTCTGCAGCTGAGTTAGCTCCTGTGAAGAACTGCACCTTCAGGGAGCAAAGCTTTCCTGAAACAAACTCCACATTTACAGGGAGACACCAGGAACTGGAAACACTGGAACTACTGGCTCCTACTTCAGTGGATAACTAGGCTACTGCAGTACCAAAAAGTGAAAGCTCCTGCAAAAATCTGGCATTAATTCCAATCAGGAAAAAAAAAAAAAAAAAAGTGTGGGGAGAAAAGAACAAAAATCACAAGATAACTTAATCACACAGAAAGACAACATTAAACTCTTGGTGTAGCTTCATGACAGTCTAGACACTGGAATGCCACTCACCAACCATTGAATCAGTACTTCACAGACATCACACAAACAACACTGACTCTGGAAATCATGTTCTATGCTGACAGATTGTGCAAATTCCACACCACTTCCATGGCATAGTGGATTTCCAAATTATTTGCATGAAGCAGCTAAATTCAACTCTTTCATTCAATCATCTGATGTTGCTAGAATTTAGAATTTCTCCCCTATTTTGCACAAAATGGGCATCTGGAAATATTTAATGCCACTCTTGGGGAAAAAAAAAAAGGAATGGTTTTACTCCACTATGTAATTTAGGATTGATTCTGATTTAATTCTTATGGAAAATTCTGGGTCCATCTATGAATTAACCTAAGAATTTGAATCAACTTCTCTGTTAAGGCATTCTAGTATTTCCTAGGGACACTCAGGGTGAAATCCTGACCCTACTGAACAAAGCTACTCACGGCTTTGACACAGGGGGATTTCACCTTGCTCTTCAGACACAAAAAGTCAGTGAAGCTCTTAAAGCAATGCATTAACAATAGCAAATCAACCTAATTAGAACTTTTACTTTTTCCATTGCCAGGTGTGCATTGTTGTATTTTAAATTTTTTTTCTTTTTTTAAAATTTTTTTTATAGAAAAAATAGAGTATTTAAGGAGCAACCGTGACAAATTGCAGTGAATTTTTTTTTTTGAAAGTTTTCTCTTTACATTCATTAAAATTGATCTGAAATGCTACAAGACTAGATGCCTAGAAGCAAAATCTACAGGAAGACTATAAAGGCTTCTGGTCTCTCTCTATTGCAATCAGTCTAAAATAAAGAAAAGGCTGAAATGAAAGTTTCTTTTGCTAACTAGTCCTTTTTCCCAACCAAATTTATAAACCCAAAAATTTAGAGGGGATGTTCAAATGTGTAGGGCATCATTTGTTTGCTTTGCACACAGAACAGAAGTTCACAATCAGTAAGAAAAATAGGAAGTTAGCAACTGTGCATGCACCAAAGAGTCCTAAGACAGTTCTCAGGGTTTTGTGGGTATTTTTTTGTTTGTTTTGGGTTTTTGTTGTTTTTTTTTTTTCTTTTATTTTCACAGGCATTGCTAGTTCAAGAACCAACAGTCAAAGAATACTGGCACTTTAAGAGGAATGAAGTTTCCACTGTCATTTAAAACAAGCATTCAGGTAAAGCTAACAGGATCATGAAGCAGAAAGTAAAGTAATGCTAAAACAAATGCTAATAATTTAGTGTAATGTACAAAATTACTTCAGTACTTCTTAAGAATAAGGATAAATTGTATTTACATAATTATACACTTTGTCTTTGTCTTCTTTTTCTTCTTTTTACCATCTTTGCTCATCTTCTCTTTGTGTTTTCTGATTTCTCGGACTAATGTGTAGAAGGCATCATCAACACCCTGAAAAGATCCAGAAAATACAAATTAGCATCAGGTTCAGACTCACAGGCTGTGTCCCTCCCTGGCCACCTGAGAGGGGCTCCATCAGCCCATTTTGCTGCCTACCTGCCATCCTTTGAACAAGGAATCCTGGCTGCAGGACTAATCCTGTTCCTCTCTGGAATTCTGAGCAGCACTGACACAACCACCTGAGGGAACTGATTTGGTGCCAGCAGGAGCTGACACCTGCTCCTAAACTGGGCTTAGGGCATCCTGCAGTTACTCACAGGTGAAATTCCACTGCTGACGTGGGAAGGAAGGTAATGCAGAGTGTGCTGGCCTTGTCTCCACCACCAAGAGCACGCCTTACCCCACCTCAAGCTAGAACAGCATCATGTTCAGAGTGTGTATTTACAAAATAACACCTCACAATTAGGTTATAAATATGTATTATAATAGAATGACCTGGGGTGGAAGGGACCTTCAAGATCCTCCAGTTCCAACACCTTCCACTATCCCAGGTTGCTCAGAGCCCCATCCAACCTGGCCTTGGACACTTCCAGGGATGGGGCAACCACAGCTTCTCTGGGCACCCTGTGCCAGGGCCTCATCACCCTCAAAGAGAAGCTGTGAAGCATTAAGTATCTTTATTTATGCTTTAATGGTCTATATGCAGCTCTGGAATTTGAATTATAGTATTTGTACCAATAATTCAATGCCAAAGACATAGTTGTGGTTAATCCACATATTCTAATCAGGCACACTGGTATAGTAATCACACCACAGTTTTATAAATCTTTACACATGCAAATCAATCAAATCAGTCCCATGTCCCAATGATAAATTATTTGATAAATCATTCCATTCAACTTTGAAGGTTAAGGACACTTGAAACACATTCTCTCTGGTGCTGCACAGCCACTTAAAATCTCCATAGCTCCAAGACTTAAGCTACAGAAACAAAAGCTAAAGTTTGTTCACACTGAGTAGTTTTTCATTTTTTTCAGGAGTAATTGCAGCTGACCAATATTAACTCTGATCTAAAGAGACTAGAAAATCCAAAAGCCTGATATGGACCACTATCAAGTATAAAGTACTTTGGTACAACCTACTTATGGGAAACAATTTATGGCCTTGCTCTGAGGTTGCTTCAAGTCCCACTGAAGTATTCGTATTGTCAGTCTGCCCTTATATTTAATAATTTGAGTATAGGCAGTTATAAAATCCTCAAAATAAACATTTTCTTGATTCTTTGCTGCCTTACTCCTTATATCTTTGAGAATTGTTACTGTATCACTGCAGCCAAATGCATCACTATAGAAGAGGTCTAGTAATTCAGCCACACAAGTTTGCCTTCAAAAAAAGTAACACTCTGCATTTCCTCCTCTATGCCTACTTCAGTAAAGAACTGAAAGTGAACTCTGAAAAAACAAAAAGCCAAAAATCACCCAGTTCAGCCAAACTAAGTGGTGATGAAACTTAATATGAAAAGTCCAAACAACAGGGAAGTGTGAAATAGCTTCCCTTAAAAAGCAGCACTCAGTAAAAGCTAAATTTATTTAAAACCTCGAGTTCATAAAACATTTATACACAACTGATGCTCAAAGTCCTTGGCAGTGCATCTCCCAATATTAATAGCACACTTTGCATATCACAAAACCTTACAAACAACTTGTTCTACATTTTGAGGCATTATTAACCAATATAAAATTGATGCAGCATGCCTAGTGGGAGAAAAGCCTTATTCCTGCAAAAGGTCATGTCACTCATTAGTTTGTGGAAAATTAAAAATACTTGGTATTACTTTAGAGAGAATTAGTGTATTTTGCTAACAGCTTCAGCATTAATGCACAAAGAGAATATTTAGCAATGCTCAAGTAGGGAAATGCTATAGAAGTAACAACATTTCATGATTCCACTGCAGATCTCAGTATTAAGAAGGAAGACAGCACTAAGAATCTATCACAACAGACAAAACAAGTTTTATTTCTGAAACACAAGAATCATATAAGAACAACTGTTCTGTTCACACTGCCTTATAGAACCACTTTTCAGAATTGGCTTTCAGTTGGTGCCTTCAAATGAGACACACCTAAAAGCTGCAATTAAAGTGTTCAAACGAGAAATCCTCCCTCATTAAACTTGTTTTAAAATAAATGCAGAGAAAATAACTTGTACAAAGTCATACCCAGATACTACCATGAACCTTTAAACACGACTTCCCAATCAAGGCTGAGATTTTTTTTTATACCTAGTAAGAGGATGATCTTTCAAATGCAGCACATGTTGCAATACAGAATCATAGAATGGTTTGGGCTGGAAGGGATCTTAAAGATCATCTCATTCCAAACCCCTGCTGTGGGCAGGGACACTTTTCACCTGACCAGGCTACAGAACTGACCTGGCTTTCATCCTTGCATTTACACCTTTGCAGACCAAGCCTCACTAATTATTGATTATGTTTGGTCCTGCCACGATTCAATTCAGGTCATCAATAGAACATGACAAACAAAACCATGCTTCGACCATTTGTGAGTTAGAAGTGGAGAACACAAGGTAAAGGGAGGTCTTGCACTTTTCAGCCTGCCCATTAAATTTTAAATGTAAGCAGTGGATCCTCTGTCTCCAGAAGGTCCCTGAAGGCATCAGTGCTGTGAGATCAAAGGCTGCCAACCTTTCCAGTCAGCTCTTTCAGCAGGAAGGGACTGCAGGCAGCTGACCTTCCTCCCTCTGACAATGCACTTATTGTGTGCAAGCCTTTGGGGAAGCTAAGATGTACTGAAAGGGAGCTTTACATCCAGCCTTAGATTAGCAGCTCACAATTCCCTGTGCAGGCTCAGAACTAAAGCCCAGAGCTTCACTAAAGGTGCACTGACACGCCTTGCTCCTGGCTCTGCTTCTAGCCAAGGGCAGAGGGAACAGAACAGCAGAACTGATCCCAAAGGATCAGCCTGCTCCTGGCTATAAATTTGATTTTGGAGCCCCACATGGTCCCATGGCTGCAGAGATGTGGCTGCACAACCACAAGCACACCTAAGACCCAGCAACAAACCTGGCTGGCAATAACAAACACCAAATTCATATGGAAAATGAAATTCCTTAAAGACCCAGCCACCCAAAAAACCCTTAAACAAGTTCCAAATTGTAGGAGTTCTTTACATTTTATGAATATATCTAATGCATATATACATACACACCTATCAGTCATGAGGAACAGGTACACCTCTGTAGTACTGTGGAGAGCAACAATTAAATTGCAATTTAATCAGGAATTTAGGCATTTTTAAACTCAAATCTAGAACTTTTCTAATTCAAACATTTCCCTATTAACCCAGCTCAACCTGGATTACATTATCTAGATGTCTGCTTGTAGCATGCTTTTTATTTAAAAAACCTGATGCTTTCACGAAACGAGTTCTTTTGAGGATTTCTCATGCAGTTTTGGAAATTTCTCCCTGCTAGCTGGAAATTACAAATGGAGCAAAAGATGTTCTGTCCTTTCTGCTTTACTGTGTAACAGCCAAAGGAATGAAGCTCTTGGAAAGCATCAGCAGCTCATGGCAGTCTGGGCAGTCAAAGTTTTCAGTTTCCTTGTGCAAGACTAATACAACTTAAGAAAGCATCCCACAGGCAGCAAGAAGACAAATAATATTCCAAGACGGAGAAAAAACACTCTGAGCCATCCAACTTGATTATTCACAGGATATTCTCATGGCAGTCTGTGCTACAATGAATATTTCTGAAGTCTAAAATCCCAGCTGTAAGGCTCACACCATCAGGTGCTGCTCTCCTTAGCCACCTACTACACATCAGATTAAAGTAATACATTTTTTTACTGACTGGAAAGTAATACAAGCCAGGCTGGTTTAATTATCAGACTTCTCATTCCACTCAAATCACTACTGAACTACAGCTGTGCCATAAAAATTTTGGAATATGCTTCCTCCAGCTTAACTCCCTAAATAAAAAGTTGCTAAAAATGCTTATCAATACCAGGTAGAATTCTCTTGGGAATAAAGGCAGATGATTCCTTCCATAAGCAGACTCCTGAAGTTCTAGAGCTTTAGATCCAAGACTATTTTCTAAACAGGGTGCAGGGAAAAAAGCCAACAACAACAAACATCCAAAACCCCACAATATTCACTGTTGACAAAAGATTTCCCTCACAGGGAACAAAAAAAATCAAGGGCAAACCCCCCAAAAATACTTCTCTTGGACATCACTGTCAAGAAAGTAGGAAGCTGGTAAGAAATAAAGCACGTATTCACAGAGATAAATAAGAACCTTACAATCTGCAAAAATCCTTCCACTAAAAATCACAATTCCCATCATCCTATTCTCCTTCTCCCAACTTGAAGGGAAAGTAGACAGGACTCAGAATCTTTCAAGTCACAGCATAAAAAAAAAATAAATTCTACTTTGTGGTATGATTCCATTAGTAACACACCAAGTAATTGCAGAGTTGGTTTCCAGAAGACTACAGGGCTTAAGCAATTTCATTTCTACTGCTCTCATCAAAAATCATCTTGCCCAGTTTCTATTTGTTGTTTTTTGATAGCCAGGGAAGGATAAAACAAGGTGTTTTGTTTTAGTAATATTTGGATGCAAGACTAGGGAGCTTCATGACTGAAGTTTCCAGTTTCCTGCAAAGGAAACCTGGGATGGAAAGAGTATCACAAAGGGATTGGATCATATAATTAAAGTTGGAAAAGACCTCCAAGAGCATGAAGTCCAACCTCTGACTGATCAGCACCTTGTCAACTATGTCACGGCATTAAGTGCCATATCCAGTCATTTCCTGAATATCTCCAGGAAAGTGGACTCCACCTTTTTCTTTGGAAAAAAAAAAAATCTAAAACCTCTGAGCATTCATCACTTAAAAGCTGAGACTAACATGCCTGAACAGATCTAGTAAAAACTGATACGAATCAGAATTTCTTCCCCAGAAAGGGAAACAAAACTCCCTCACTGAGGAGAATATTCCCACAATGTGACAGTCTCTGGAAAATATAACCCAAATTCCACTACTTCTGAAATACTACATATTCTGAAGTACAAACACACACCTTGAAAAATGAAGTTTTTCTTTCATAAAAAGGGGAAATTCCAGGCCATCCTCCACTTGGACAAGTACATAAGGAATAACAACTCACTCTCTGCACTGGTGCAGAAAGAGGTAAAGAATTAATGGGATAGGAATATCTGCAAGGAGCTGCTCTGATGGTTTGCTCAAAAAGCACTGGAAGGGGTTTAGACAAGCACTTCTTCCCTATCAGTTTCTTCTGTCCTCACCTCCTCCCTTTTTCCTTACAGTGGAATACTAAGATTACAAAAAAAATTGTGAGAATTTAGGTATTGGGGTTTTTTGGTGCTTTTCTGTTAGTTTTGGTTTAGTCCCCTCTTCTCCTCCTGTGTTCCTTCACCCCCACCTCTTGTAAAGGCAGTCAAAAAAAGGTGAAACCTTATTTTGTCCAAATCTGGACTACACACAGCATTACAGCTGACAAAAAAACCCCACAAAAAGTGGTAAATTTTTTAAACTGGGGAAAAACAAGGAAAAAATAGCATGGCATAAGGAAGGGCCTGAGAATTAAAAAATCTTGTGCACCAGTCAAATACTGTTTTGCTAGATTAAGAACTTCCTATTTCTGAATCTTGTGTTATAATCTCGTCCCTTCAGTTCATCATCAGCCTGAAGCTTCAACCAACATTCACTTCAACAGCATCTGCAATATAATCCTAATAAAACTCCTTCCCCCTAACTTCTTCCCACTCAGAACTGTACCTCTGTTTCCCAGCTGTAGAATTCAATATGCACTAAAGACTTGTTGTTAATCCATTTATCAAAACACCACGAAACACAGCAAATCCATATTCAGGACACTTCAATGTGATTGGTTTTAGATGTGAGATTAAGTCATTGATTGGCCACAAAAAGTCTGATTGCAAGACACCCTCAATCAGTTTTATTTGGCAAGTGATTTGCAGTGCATACCCTGGTACATGACACACTTACCCTGTCACATTACAAGGCATTTTTTAATTTTCACGCACCCTGGAGTCTTTTCTTCTTTGCTGATTTTTTTCACTCTGTACTGTCGGATCTCTCGCACCAATGTATAAAAAGCATCCTCCACTCTCTGCATTGTAAAACACAACTCCTTAAAAATCGCTTTGTTAATGATGGAGACAAACTGGGACACCCACAGAAGGGGAAAAAACCACAACAAAACCACTGAAAATATGAGCTTTACGTGAGAGAACTATATGGAGCTTCGTTTATGTACCTAAAATGCTGACCTTGCTCATCTGCTGCTTGATAAATACTTAATTCAACATTTATTGATAACCAATTATTGTGAATATCTACACTTCAAGCCCTGCTTTTCTTCTGTGCATGATATCTGAGCCTTAAAAAAAGAGAAAGACTTACTTTCTTCCATTGCTGAAAATGATACTGCCTGTGTACTGAATCTATTCCCACATTTCTGTAGGCATGGATGTATGCAGGAGGCACAAAACCTTATCAGACTGTGAACTGGGGAGTGCTTATGAACACACATAGTTAAACCATCCACTTTGTAGTTTTGAGCCAAAGTGAGAACATGTTACTGTTTGGGCAAAGAAAAGCAAGCTCCTTTATGTTCTGCTCTTTAGGTAAGAAGGGGAACTTTGCAAAAATCCATGGATCAAGCTAACAAAGTATTAAAAAAGCCCTGCAGGTGATTGCCTAAGTGGTTATAAAGAAACAAAACTTTCTAAGAATAGTAAGTTTGGGGCAGAGTTGTTTTGAAAGCTACTAACCTTACAAAGCAAGCACTGTGCTATTAAATTTAGGAAAAATGGTACCTGAGCCATCACAGCCAATGTTCATTCTTGGAATCTTTAAGAGCTTTGTTACATCAACAAGACACATCTGAGCTGTTCCTCTGGGCCAGACTCAGCAACCATGAAGGTCCCACCACAACAACTAAATGCAAGCAACCTGTGAAGTTCTGCTGCTGAGATTTTAATCTGCTGCAGAAACACTTCTTGTGTTCCAGGGATGACACAGAGCTACAAGTTTTACTCCTCTGCTCTCACACCTTACTTTTCTGCAGCTCTGTATTTAGGCCACTTGGATATGACACTACAAGCATTACAAAAAAAAAAAAAAAAATGTATGGAGACTGAAGACATCTTTAACCAAATACAATATAAAGAAATTCACCACCAGCTCTAAGTTATAAGATTTCAAAATTAGCATAGCTGTGCAAAAATTTAAAGATTTAGATCAATCTGTGAGAATGTTCTTATTAGAACAAGATGAAAAATGTTCCACTGCAGCTTTGGAAGGGGAGAGAGCAGATCTCTCTCTTCTCTGCCTTTCAATCAATCTCAGTATTTGTCTCCTCAATCAGATCAACAGGGCTGTTAATTTAATACAAACTCATCATTTGAAAATAAAACCAGAACACACTGATAGTCATGGTAAGCACCACAACCACTTAAGCCCCAAAGCTTTATTACTACCAATGGACAGTCTGGGCTTTTATCTGGCAAATTTCCTATAAATTCTCTCTCCATTTCATCTTTGTATTATGCACTGAGTAGCAAAAGCCAGCCAGCATTTACTGCCACAATTACTGGGTCATTTTGCATGACCTGTGCCACAGGTTATCACACTGAACACTTATTTTTAACACACTGCTCCTTATCTGAGGGTTCTTCTGAACTACAGCCTCTTCAATTTGAAGATTAAATGAATTAGATTTATTGGCCTTTATTTAGATTTATTTGCCTGTATATACATAATGTGCCCTCTTAGGATGTAGTAAAGTATGGACAAGTCTTACATTTCAGGTCTGACAGGTTGCAATATGTAGAGAAAGCCACTAAAACAGACAAAATCCAAGTAAAGCTCATACTTCCATGTTTTTCTGGAAGGAATGGACGTTTCTTTCTAAAAGAAAGACTGATCAGCTGCTATGTGCCAAAGCACAGGCTGTACAAGAATCAACATTTCTGCAAATCTACTGTTTTGCAGCAGAAAGATGTAATTTGATTATGGAGCTTTCACATGAAAAATTAGGTAACAATTGTTGAGCCAACATTTATTGCCAACTTTCCCATCACCAACAGGAGCTGTAATTTGCTTTAGCAATGCAGAGAGATGGAGAGACACAGAGAGAGAAAAGAAATTATTGCTATTACTGCCACCACCAAGAACAGACTTATGAACCCTGCTCAAAGAGATTATTCTGAAAAAAATCTGCACAGGTACATATTTGCTCATATCATTAGCACAAGGTGACATTTTAAAGAGCCAGATGCCAATCCTACAAACTTAAATAAACTGAATAAACTTAAATAATCTGAATACCAATTTAAGAAGTTTTTTTTTCCTTCAGTAAAGAATGACCATATATACAAAATGGGACTAACCAGTTCTTTTAGCTGTCAGAGGTGAAGCAAAAATACTTTTTGGCAGTTATTGAATACTTCAAAATCCAAATAGCCCAAGGAACCTAGGACCTTAAGGCAATGTTTTTGAGGTGCTTTTGCCTCCTGAATGACACTCAAACACTCAATTTAAGATATGACCATGTGCAAAGAAAGGCTGTTTCAAACACACACCAAAGTATCCCAAAGAGGAATTTTCACAGGTTTTTACTTCTGTAGCACTTAAATTGTTCTGTGTCCACCCTTAAACACTTGATCACAGCTGATCTCCTAAAAGCAACCAGAACTTTCTTCCCCTGGAGATTTGTCCTTGGGGGAGGACTAAGCTTCTCCAGAAAAGTTCTAACTTACAAGACACAAATGACATGAAAAACCCCCAGTGTAAAAAGCCTGACCAAGTTTAAACTCACTGAAAACAAAGCTTTAAGATGAAACCTGTACATAGGAGCTGGATTAAAGATGGCTTGAAGTGATACAATATCATTAAACAGATATGACAAACCCCTAAAAAATGGTTTAAGCAAACTAAGTTATCAGTTAGCCATAAATTTTAACTGAGATGTAGGAGTGAATTTCTGTAAATACTGCCCCAGTTACTTCACAGGTTCTCAACTTAGTTTGATCACAAGGTTGGGGTCTAACCCACTGTACATCAGACAGCTAAAATAACCAAAATGCTTTTTTAACAGCATTCTGGTGATTTAGGTCAACTTCTTCATTACACACTCCAAAAGTGTGTTTAAGCATATATTCTATATAATGAGACCTCAAACTTTGGGAAACCCTTTACTCTGCTTGCAATAAAGCTCATTCATCTGCTTTTCCTGTGAATCCAGTATCAGCAAAGCTGAAATGTTCCAAGGGAAACAAAGCTCTACAGTCAAACCACATTGGGGTTGCAGCCTTACAGCTTTGCCCTGTGTAATTCCCAGGCAAGGAAAAGCCAGATAAAGAACAGGTGAAGCTTTGGGGGGGATAAATCAAGTTTGTCCCTCATCTCTCATTGATATTATTAATAATATTGGGAGGTACATGCTCATGTAGACAGGGAAGAACCTGAATATAAAGCTTATGTCAAACAGAGAAAAGCAAAACCAGCAATCAAAATAAACCAAAGCCATTCATCCCCCTTCTCCATAAGGATTGGGAAGGGATGAGTAATTGCTCATGGCCTTAAAAAACCATCAATATTGCCACTTGCTTACATTCAGAAACAGATTATCACTATTTTTCATAAATTACATTATACTGATTTCAGTCAGTGGTCTAACTCAAAGTATTAATGATCTGTAGCCTTACACCCAAGTTGTAGGGCCCACTAATGTGAGGTTTCACTGATGAATTCAATGATTTGTTTGAAAATTCACAGAGGGATTTGGCTTAAAACACAATCTTCTTGCTGTGAGTTGTTTGCATCTTTATTCTCAGTCAGAACTCAAACACACTAACTTCTAGAACAACTTATTTCTGTACTTCATTTCAATATTCTTCTCTTTTCTGTCCTTGCCTATCAATTTTTGAAAAATCTTAAAAACTTAATTGAGCTGAGACATCATCCTGCATGAGCATGCAATGCCATCCTTTCTAAAAAGTGCCTTGGCAATCAAAAAAGTCTATTCTGACAACCCCCTCCCATTTCCACCTTCCCAGTTTCCTCCTGCAGAAACATTTCTGATTCCCTCTGAGCTCCAGAAAAACTGGGCACAGGAAAGGGCAGAGGCAGGAAAATGGTGCCTTTCAGCAGGGCATTAGTGATGTTTCCATGTGGTGGAAGGTGAGGATGGGAATGGAAAAGAAAGTTCCTACTTAGAAATGTTCATGGCAGACTTCCCACAGACTCCAGAAGACCACCAGCTGCATCTGGGCATACTTGGAAATTCTCCATGAGGACAGAGACCACCAGAGTTTTATTTTTATATTGACTTTTAGACAAAGAGTGACTAAAACTATAGCCCACAGGCCATATGCAGCTCACAAAATGCTTTGACTCCCCCAAATTTAAAATTACTTTTGAAGGTGTGTGTATATATATATATATATATGTTTATATATAAGGACAGTGTGACTGAGAAATTCTGTGCACACAGAATTTTGTGCACACATGTACATACAATCACATACACTAATATTTAGATCCTCTTGCTAGAACTAAATTCTAGTTCTTTCTCCAATGCCCTTTTCTCTTCTCAAAAATATTTTATTTACACAGCATCCTATGAAGGGATTTCATAGCACAACATGCTCTGAACAGCACTGGGAAAGAATCAGCAGCCTTCCCCAGTGGTGCCAACTTTTTGAATCCAACAGATTCTAAACAGCATTTTTATTTTAAAATATCCCTTTTAATAGAAGTGGCCAAGCACAAGGAATATTTCCCCAACAAAGCCTGATGCTGTATAAGACAGACTAAACAAAGTAAAACCTAGAAGTTGCTGCAGCACTTCTATTGTTTCAAACATTAAATGTAATTTCAGAGTTGTTTTTTCACCCTCCCATCTCCATGACAGCCACTAATACAGCACCTTCCAAACAAAGCCACTGCCATTATTCAGTTCACTTGTAATCCCCCTTCTTCAGGACACTTGTGTGGCCTGATTTATTCTGTCATTCAAGTTTGGTAATTCTGTTTTGTTTTTTCAATCCTACCTGACAGAGACTTTCTTTGTTGCCAGAAGTTAGCCTTGCTTTGTCAAGTTTTACTAATTAGCCCAGGTTTCAACTTGTCAAAAACTTGGGTCGGTGGAGCAAGTTTGCACTAATAAAATATTCATTTCTCAGATCCAAAAATGCCTTACAAGCTATGAGCAAATTCTGCCAAGTGATGTAGCTGGATCTCTACAGAAATTCTGAGCAGTTACTCAAACTGCAGCATCTTGCCCTTGTTTACCTCCTGGATTCCTGATTCACAACCTGCACATAACACTTCTGATGATGCAGAGTAGGAGCCACTCAGGCTTGATCTAATTTGTACTGACAGTAAAATCTTTGCTCTTAAAAGAGAAACCACCAACCAGCATTTTTCAAGATTGCTTTCTTCCAGAAGTACTGAACCAGTACATAGCCCAAGACAGGCACTGAAAGGACCAGTGAGCTACAATAAACCAACAGTGAGCTCTCAAATCTTAGGAAAAGTAAAATATCTTAATAAAAGTACCATTTTACACAAAAAACTAACTCAGGAATTTCAGAAATAGCCTTAAGGTCAATTGCTTAGGTGTATCAAGCATGTCCCCTTAATTAGAGAATCAATGCCTCAAGGAAAAATTCCTTTGTTATTAATGAAAACACTTAAACCAGAATAAACTAATTAGCTGTTTGTCTGTTTAATCCTCTTGCTGAGGGAAAAATAAGCATTTCACCCCTAAGAGGAAGTGCTTTTATTCTATTAAAACCTCTCACAAGATTAAGAATACTGCAACCACCTGACAGAGGAGAGCAAGAGCAGGCCAGATCTCACTCTGAGTCTGCCCACTTGAAGCCAATCAATCACTCATCAATAAACAATTAACAATTACAAGCAAGTTGACAGAAAGAAGAAACACCCCAAGGATTTCCAATCTGCAGAAATGCATCCCTTGATATGACTAAGCAAATGTCAATGCCTGGAATAATTAACATTATGGTAATTCAGCTGAGAGCTCTGCCTTTGCATCTGGGAAGTTTTGAGCTTTACCTGTCTTGTCTTTGCTGAAGTTTCAATGAAAGGAATTCCATAACTTCTTGCTAAATCCTGAGCTTGTTTTGTGTCTACTGTTCTGGAAGGCAAATCACATTTGTTTCCTACTAGCACCATTGGGACATCTTCTGAGTCTTTAACTCTCTTTATTTGTTCCCTAAAAACAAAGAAGAAAAGATTGCATTTAACAAGTATTAATATTAATAGTTGATGTGGTAAATTTCAAAACAGTTACAACATAAAATTAACAGAGTTGAACATCATTCTCTACGTTAATCTACTGCACATGCACTACTGGAGGCCACTAAAAAATAAATTGACCAATCCTGTCACCACCAAGTTTAGCATCTTACTAAACAAAAACAAACCAACCAACCAACAACCTGCCATTTTAAAAACTACTATAGATGTTAATGTCACTACACTGTTTTTTGGTTTTATTTTTGGTTGGTTGGGTGGTTTTTTATTTTTTTTCCTTTTCACCAGCTAATACCAGTATAAGCTTAACAAGCTTTGGTATTAAATCTTACTACTTACCTCTCATATTCAACACTCATAATATTCATTCCATTTGCCAAAATACTGCCAAAAGCTCCATGTCTGCTGTCTTGATTTTGGTTTGGTTTTGGGGGGAGGTTGTGATTTTATTTTGTTCTTTAATTAAAGACAGCATTAAAAATTTTGCACTTAGGGGGTTTAAAACTTCGAAGACCACTGGTCAGACTCTCTACAGAGAAAAATTTTAAGATTCCTTTCAAGCACTAGTTAGAAAGCATCTTGAAATATGTTAGATGTACTTGTGAACAATCTTGAATAAACATCATTAATTTCATTACTTTTGCCTTCCCAAATAATCTAGCAGTGTGTTCCTTAATTAATACACACACTGTTGTTGTTATTATAATTATTATTATACCTAACTGTGGATATATTAACACATGTTTGGGACTAACCTTAGGCTGATGCTGTTGATCAGTGATTTTTGGTGGGAATTGCATTGGCTTCTAATAGAATACCCAGGGAGAATTCAGGGTAACAGTAAGGTAAAGGTACTAAGTTATAAAAGATCTGCCATGGTAATCCCCAGAGACTGGTTCTATTTCTAAATTGGTGTAGTTGACAAAGAAAGCATGAATTGGAATTCTTAACTAATTATTTAAAAGAAGGTAATATGAAGAAATTAATGACGGGTTGGTTTTTACTGTCATTTTGGAGCTCTAGTTTTGTGTGTCCATCCTCCTCAGTCATCAGAGCTCACACAGATTATTGTTCTCACAATATTCCCCAAGTACTTCTTCCTCCAGCCCCAAACAAAATCAGCAATTGACATTATTGCCTCTACAATTACAACAGCTTCAGTTTTTCCATTTTAGCAAATGATTTTATCAAGGGAATGGACAGAATTTATCTTTGGGTATGTCTTGACTCAGAATACTACGTCACAATAAAATTTACACCTCATTTATGAATGAGACAGATTTTCAGATTACCCAAAATTCCAGACAGCAGATGCACAAATAGGTTGCAATCTTGTTAATTTTCAGATTTTCCCTATTTCATGAGAGATCACTGTATTATCCAGAGGAAGAACAAGCTCCCTGCCCACCTAATAAAAGAGCTGGTGGATTATATACATACACATCTTCATATACACACCTATAATGGTGAATATCTTCAAAAGACTTTGTATTGTTTATGGCAAACACACACAGGAAGCCTTCCCCTGTTCTCATATATTGGTCCCTCATTGCACTGTATTCTTCTTGACCTGCTGTATCAAGGATATCCAAGAGACAGGTTTCTCCATCAATTACTACTTGCTTCCTGTAGGAATCCTAGGGGAAAAAAAAAATACACCTTGGTTAATCACAAACAGGTAAGGTTTTGAACAGCAGTAAATCTGGAGATAATCAAATTAATTACCAGCAATGACAGTGACTGAAAAGGTTTGACTCTGCTTAAGCTTGCTCAATCTACTAATTTTCTTTTTTCAGCTCCAATTTGTCCCTCATTCTATGCTACAAGAATGCACAAAATAATAAACCAGAAAGAACACAACAGCAAGACAACTCCAGAAATCTTTGCCACTGAAAAGGAAGTGAAGCATAAAAAGCCTTCAGTGTTTGGGACAGGAAATCTGTTTTGTGTGCCAGAGCAGGTGTGATAATGATACCTGTTATTAAGTTATCAGAGTTGAGCTGATATATTTGAAATTCAAGCTTTTCAGCCAGGACAGACCAAGAGAGCCATATCAAAACCCTGATGGGCTGGTTCCCAGAGATGTCAGAACAAATTATTTCAATGCTACCAAATCAAAGCTTTCAGGTCACTGACTCAAGTGACTAAAATCTGTACAAAGTCCCACCAGCTAGATTTTGTTACATCCCTGTTGTGGTGCCAGGCTCTAGGAGTACACAGCTTTAGCAGTAAGAAGGTGAGCATTACATGCCCAGTGACTCTGTGTTTGAAACAAAGCCATGGCAATGAGCTTGGAAAAGGTGTCATCAACCAGCACCATGAATTATCCCCAGGAAGCAGCCCCTGTAACAAATAACAGGTGTGAAGACAAACTCCTGCTATCACCTTTCTGCTTCCCCAGCTAGAGATTAACAAATCATTGCTGCTGTTCTGACACTACACAGGAGCAAACCTAAGCTACTGGGAAGGGAATTAAAGAATCAAAATTGCAATTCTAGCCAGCTGCAAGGTGAACTCAGAACAACCTGTCTTCCTTTGTACTCATTTTTGGGCACTGCACACCTACTCCCAAGCACTTTCTATCCATTTGTAATCTTACAAAAGACTCCCTTCCTGTTGCTCCTGCTAAGAAACAAGCAGGAAAGAATTGTAAAGAACAGTATTTTAAACTAAATCAACTCTGTAATATCACATTTACTGTTAAATATCACCCAGGCTCACAATATCAGGTAAAACAATACTTATGTTTACCTTAAAGTTAGCCTCCAACATGATTTTGGGACTATTTATTTCACAGAAGTGCAAATTCAGTGTTCAGGTAAGAAGCGGGTAAGTTACTTCAGAAACTTATAAGCCATGTTTAAATATTGATACAGCTGAGAAACACACAAGCTTCAATGTGTTCTAAAATAAATATTCTATCTTGCTGCTTAAAGAGGAAAAAAAAAAATTACAAAAATCCCCCAAAACCTAAGGACGCATCCTCATTCCAACACTTCTATTCAAGAGCAGATCCCCCATGTCCTAGGATCCCTTTCTAGTCTTAGCAGAACTTCCATCATTACACCAGACATATTTACAAAGCTTGGATTTTCTCTCCTTGCAATTTGACTGCTAGTTCAAAAATATGAAAAGCAGTTCTTGAAAAGCCTGTACTATTCCTTTCCATCTTAAGGACTTCAAAGGGAAAGAAATTCCCCTCAACTGAGCTGTAAACAAAAGCTTTAAGTAATTTTCATCAAAGAACATCATTCTTTAGGAGAAAAGAAAATCATTTTTAAGAACTGCCTACCATGTTAGCAGCAGCAGCCAAAAGCAGAAAGCACAGCACAGACACAAAATTTACTATTTTGAGGTGCTAAGTTGCTTTGCCATTTCTAGAGAGAGAATCTTTGTGACTACCTAGTGAGGGGATTTGAAGAATCCAGAATGAAAACAAAGATGCAGGAGAGAAAACTGAAGCTTATGATTTCCAGACAAGTGAAATAATAAATATTTTGATTTTTGGCCTTTTCCCCTCTCCTTCTTGTAAAACATCCAACCTGAAATTATATTTGACACTATTAAGTAAAAACAAAATGTAAGCTAGAAACAATGCAAGCCAGAAGATAAATTCTTGATTCCTACCCAGCTTCGAATATGAAATTCCAGTTTTTCCCCAGTATACAGTATGCAACTTTTAAAAATTTCACTGATCACTTAACCTGCTTTTACTGGCCTTTTGCAAGCCATAAAAAACAGTAAGAATTATGTTAAAGAAGTAATAATTCCATCTGCTCACAAGCACTGATAAGAAAACGTGATATGAAATCTCAGCTTTATGCTACATATGGAATTTAGCTAAAAAAATAAAAACAAACCCAGTGCTTAATAAATCCCATCCAGGCAAGTAATTATTACTCCACAAAACTCCATTATACCAAAGATTTAATGCTAAAATATCACAGCCGCTGAGACTAAGCTATTACTAAATACTGGTGCTTGTTTCACAAGGGCACAGGTCATTTAAGAACACAGACTTAAATATCAGTATTCCTAAATCAGCCGAGGGATTTGGCTAATCCAATTTCAAAACCTCTGACAAGCAGCTAGCAAAGCTGCTCTTGCATCAAAGACAACACATATTTAAGGCTGAAATGTCCTGAAAGTGTAAAAGATGTAAAAATTAAAGAAATCTGAATGATCACAAGTAAGATTTACTCATCCTCAGCCGGTAGAGGGCACTGCCCCAACTGCTCAGGCCAGATTTACAATGGTTGCTACACATTTAATTTAAAATAAAACACTTAAAATTACTTGGCTGTAAATCCTTGCTCGGACATCTCCTTCAAATAAAGCACTGGACTGTGAAACAAGCATAAAGCATCGATATCTGAACAACTGCAGCCACCCAAACACTCATTTTCAGTCCTCCCCCTGCCCTGCCATCTGCTGTGCTCTGATTTAAGTAATAAAACACTCAAGCAGGCTCTGAAACTCGACGTTTTCCAACCAGGTTCTTTGTTGAATCATTAGGTCTATTCCACCAAAATACAGCAAAATACAGCAGCAAAATTAAGGCTGTAAAGGCACCTGTAATTAAGTAACTAGTGTGGTTTTTCCTCTCCAGCACCATGAGAATTTTAGAAGTGTGGAGTTTCATTCTGTTAATCACAGGAAATATTCAGAATTATTCAGTAACTGCACAGTTATGAAATATACCATGGACAACAAACACTAAACTATCTCCTCTATCTTACCCCAAATTATTTTGCTCGATTATCGGCAGGGAAAATGAGTATTCTGCTGTATGGCAATGAAAGAAACAGTAGTAAGTGGCAAACAACAGCAGTGACACTACTGAACTATCCTAATTATTTACCAGTCAAGGCAATTTTAGCCTTACCTCTTCATACTGCCTAAAACTCACTCCACAGCCATTGTTCTCTGATCAGCATCACAACTGCACCTACACAAGAAGCACCACCACCAACCCTTCTCAACCAAGTGGGATTCTGCCCAAGCATGAACTGGAGAATTTAAACCCGATTTTTATTTTTGTCTGCCACTCCAAATCACAGCCTGCCCCTGCTGGCACTGAATTACTGCTCACCCACATGTAAGCACAAACAATGCCAGTTACCCGGAGGAGGAAGATACAGTTTCCATCCCCGAGGTCTCAGAATTTACAAGATAAGAAGAGGATTTAGTAGACAAGAACTTGTAAAAGGAGCATAAATGAATGCTGCTGCTGCATGTGACAAGCTGTGAATGCTGACAAAACCTATTAGGTTGCTTAATAACCAGTTAGTTTGGTGTCACTCTTAAAGAACAACACATTCTGGACCATAGCACTGAATTTGTGGCTGCCCCATCCCTGGAAATGGCCAAGGACAGGTTGGACAGGGCTTGGAGCACCCTGGTCTAGTGGAAGGTGACCCTGCCCATGGGAACAAGATGATCTATAAGGTTCCCTCCAACTCAAATGAGTCTACGATGCCATGAATAAAAACCACACTTCTGGGATTTTCAGGTTAATTCTATAAGGAACTGTATTTCATTTTATTATTTTACATTAAAAACTTATTTAATGGCCTTCAAATCACCCAGCTGGTTGAACAGCAAAATCCCTAAAGAGCTCCAGGAATACTGGCATTTAAGTTTCTGTGTTCCTAAATTGTTTACACAGTGACATCTTGTAAGATGGAAGCTGCACAGCACATTCTGCAGTGCTTAAACACACCTCTAACCTAAGAGAAACCCAGGTAATTATGAACAAGCATCAAAGACCAACAGCCTCCAAAGGAAGAAAAAAGTAAAACTCCATTTGGCTTGTCCCTCTCAGCAAGTTTTGTGTGATTTTAAAGTGTTTGGGATTGTTGTTGTAGAACTTCTATCTTAAGTCATTGAAAGAGCTGCTCTGCTGGTGTAAGTCAGTTTTCTGCACATGTCTAGTCACAAAACCTGCAAGCAAGATGTTATTTGGCCATGCAAGAAAGAGACAAGAAGACACACAGGCACATGAAACAACCTCAAATCGACACATCTCACTAAATTTGTGCCACCTCGGGGCACCAGCTCCTCGTGCTTGTGTCTCCCTGAAAATTACTACCTACACACTTCCCAAGTCTCCATTTTAAACCCAGATTTAAACCCTTGTGATTCCTTCAAGTGAGCCTGGCAGTGCCTTGCTGGATAAACATATAAATGAAGTCATGAGATGCAGAGCTTCTGTGCTGGGAACATAAAAACCTGGGGTAAGTTATGGTGTCATTTCTCCTTTTATAGAGTCTGAGGTTGTTAAATGCAGTGATCCACACAAGATTCCAGACAACACCAGTATTTTTCTTATATTTAAAAGGCAGAGCTTGCCTGCTCGTTATAAACCTTTAAAACAGCACGACTTTGAAAGCTTAAATATAATTTCAAACTTTGAGGTACTGAGCCATGTATTCAAAAGAACCAATTCCAGAAGCTATCCTATAACATTTTCTCTAGATAGGGGAACACACACTGGTGTGTTTAAACTGAGAAAAAATAAAACATAACAGGCTCCAATTTTTGCTTCACTGTAACATACCAGGACACATTTCTCCCTGGGATCTGTGTGAGAAACAGATGCCAGTGATAAGAACTGAGAAAGGCTGGCACACACATTTCACAACCACTAATTTTCCTTCTTATCAGAGGAAAAATGCCCCATTTAAGAGGTTGCACAAAGCTATGAAGAGCTTCACCAACCATTTTCAAGCGAGTTTGCAAATACTTTATCATGGAGATCCTAGCATTCAGCTGCCCAAGGATACATGGCAATTAACACCATGCTATTAATTGATCAAAACTGGTAATTTTTTTACTGCAGCTGTTGTTCCACAGCCAGATCAAGAAGCACAGCAATTCTGTCTCCAACTCAGAGCATTATCTCTGAGCTCTTTTCACTCTAAAGCCCTGTCCTTGTGGTAAGAGTCCAGAGCAAACAAGCACCATTATTAACTGATAATCTCCCCTCACAAAAAGTAGGAGATGAAAGTGTTTACCTCTATTGTGGGGTCATATTCATCCACAAAGTGATTCTGGATTAGCTGTATTGTCAAGGCGCTCTTGCCTACACCACCAGCTCCAACCACCACAAGTTTATACTCTGTCATTTTTTAGCAGACCTGATGACAAAGAAACCAACATTAAGCAGAGCTGGGCTCCCACTAACGAGGATGCTGCCGGTGCCTTCTCATTCAGCGTCAGGATCCTCTACTATTACCGGGAAGCAGCTCCCTCCCTGCAAGACAAGACAAAACGGGATGAGGGAATGCTGCTCCTCCAATATCACACACACACAGGGAATGCAGAGCGGGCGCTCGGCCGACAGGCAGCGGTCACACGCGAAATAAGTAAAAAAAAAAATAAAAAAATACGCTAAATAAATTAAAAAGGCGCTGCATTCCGGGAAAGCCAAAGGAGTATTTCGTGCAGGGAATTAATCCGTGCAGGGATTTAGTTCCCCGCCGCTTCCTCCCGGTGCCTCCCCGCGTTTCCCGGCGCGTCCCAGCTCCCCTCGGGATGAGCTCAGAGCCGGGAACGCCTGTCCGTGCCCGGGCAGGAGGCAGGGCAGCGCGGCTTCCCCCGGCGGCTCTCGCTGCACGGCTCAGGGTGGGTTTCATTACATTTGAACAGCCGGACAGACCCCGCGGCTCCGGGCAGCGCCCGCCCCGCCCCGGCTCCCTCTGCCCCCGCCAGCGCCGCGCCCGCGCCGCCCCAACTTTCCGGGCTTAGGGATTTGGGAGAAGGGCTGGGGGGAAAAAATACACAGTGCGTGAAGGCTCAGGGAAGGGTGGGGGATGTCTCGGGCGAGCGCCGGGTCCCGCAGGGCGTTGGCCACCTGTCCCCTGCCGCCGGGAAGCACCGGGAATGCGGCTCCGGGGGATGCGGCGGGAGCAGC
>JAOTQP010000870.1:65247131-65258993 GCA_026413545.1 Cichladusa arquata | reverse complement strand
GGGAGACGGAACGGGGCGGCGGGGGAACGGCCACGGGGGAGGAGGGGGGCGCCGGCTGCGCTTCCCACCTCGGAGGGAAAGCGGGCAAGGAAGGAAGGAAGGAAGGAAGGAAGGAAGGAAGGAAGAGGGTCGCCCCGGCTCGGCGGGGTGGGGATAGGCGGTACCTGGCTGGCTGTGCCGCGGGAGCTCCCGGCACCCGCCGTGCCCGCGCCGCGTCCCTTCCTTTGCTCTCCTTTCCCTTCCCGCTCCGCGTCCCTTCCCTTCCCGTCCCGGTGCGAAATGGCGGGGGACGGGCAGGGCTGGGCGGGCGCTGCCCAGGGAGCCGAGCGCCGATGCACGGATGGGCGGCCGCGATCGATGCGCTCGGCGCTCCAGCGCCCCTTGCGGCAGCGCCCGCGCCGCCCTCCCGCTGCCGAGCGCGGGGCCGCGGGTTCGAGACCGCCGCCGGCCACTCCCCCAACCCACTCCTGGGATCCTCAGCATGGGGGAGACCTGGAGATCCTGGAGCGGGGGCTGCGGAGATGATTTAGGGACTGGAAAGGCTGAGGATCAGCCTCGAGAGGGGCCCTGGGTGTCCCTGTGTGCAGGGAGGGTCAGAGCAGGGCCCAGGCTCTGCTCCGGGGGCCCAGCAATGGCACCAGAGCCACGGGCAGGGACTGAGCCCAGGGGGCTCCACCTGGGAATTTCCTTCACCGGGGATATTCCAGAGCCATCTGGACACCATCCTGTGCCCTGTGCTCTGGGATGACCCTGCTGGAGCAGGGAGGTGGCACCAGGTGCCCCACTGAGGTCCCATCCAGCCTGACCCATTGTGGGGTTCCATGGGGCCAGAGGATGCGGGTTTGGGACCAGGGAGAGGCTTGGAGGAGACATTTGGGAAGAGTCTGTCCGGGAAGCACACACTCGAGGGTGGTGAAGGGAAATGTGTCCAATTCCAGCATTTCCTCACTGTTTCCCCCTTCCCTCACTGCCTTGGGGACCCTGGAGGGGAAGAGGCACAAGAGCCACGCAGGACAGGACAGGCCTGCCTGGTTACACACAAAGATTTTATCTATCATTTTATCCACCATGGGAATGTCAGCAGACCCTTTGTGCAACTGCCGCGACACGTACAAAACAAATTAAATTAATAAAGTTGGTCAGCTTTCAAAATAAAATTTGCAAGGTTTGCTTATTAGCTGTGAATAAAAGATGATAAACACAGTGATTGGGGTTTTTAACAAGTTAACAGATGCATAGTAAACCATGATTTGTTATTGAAAGGTTAAAAGCGTAACTGCCTGTAACTGAAATACAGAATTACAGAATGGTCTGAATTGGAAGGAACCTTAAAGATCATCCAGTCCCACCCCCTGCCATGGACTGGGACAGCTTTCCCTATCCCAGGGTGCTCCAAGCTCCATCCAACCTGGCCTTGGACACTGCCAGGGATAGGAAATTCTTTATGATCCCCATTTCACTTCTCCCTCAAATTTAGGTGTCAGTAACCTTGCAATTTTTGTGTTAAAGGTTATTAGGTTGTTTCCCAAGAGCCACAATAAAAAACCAAACCTTACAAAAATCCATGTGACAGAGTAACGTGAGATCATCTCGCAAATCAGGGTTATTAATTAGGCTGCCTCACATGAGCAGATGTAAAATCCAAAAGTCAGACTTGCTTTCAAAGAACAAGTAGCCTGGTGGTAAAACCACAAGCTTGGCATGTGGGAAACCCTGAACCCACACAGCCGCAGCTGGGATCAGAAGAGTGTCCAGAGAGCAGCTGCTGCTGGCAGAACCTTCTCCAGGTAAACTTCAGGTCCTGATGACAGCTTGTGCTGTCCTATCTCCTTAGGATCTCAGTGAATTCTGCAAACAATCCTTTTGCATGTCATGTGGAGGGAAAAGGAATTGTTAGGATTCTGGAAAGAGCAGAATGCAAAGCTGCTTCTTTTTTTTTGTGCACAGATTTTGTTTGTAAATATCTATTATGAAATTGCTTTTTGCTGTATTTGCATTCAATTTAGAAATATCTTCTCGTGTGGAGTGGTTTGAAAACAAGATCAAATAAATGAGCTGGTGAAGAACAATAAGTGCCAGCCCATTCACTGCATTGATATGAAAACTGGTGATAGTCAGCACAAGTGGTGGAAAACCTCTTAGATTCTGTGGAATTTTATTTCTTCCTTTTAGTGATTGTTTCTTTGGTGTAATTTGCACAGAGAATTCTGAACATGTGCAAGGACGATGCACACGCCCAGATCCCAGAACACTTCAGTGTGCTGCAGCTAAATACTTCTGTTAAGTTAAAGCATATTTTCAATAAAATATTCCAGTCCCTGTCTTCTGGATCCTCCATGGATATGGAACAATGAGGACAACACCACTCACAGCTCTTTACTCCCTTATGATATCAAACACTAGCCAAATATAATCCCACATTTACAGCACTCAGATTTGCCTGTTCCTAAACATGGTGCTATACATTCTGTGACATTTTCATTTTGAGACTAAAGGAGCATTCCTCACCTGCCAGGGGCAGAACATGTAAAATTCAGCTCCATCCTGGGGATGAATAGTAAGCTTTCCCTGTTAACAGAGAGCATCAGACGAGCTGGGACAAGAGTTAATTTTCCTGTGTTTTTTCCTGGCATTGGACTCTATGCAAAGCAGATGCAAAGCTAGTGTAGTGCTAGCACAGAAAGGTAAGTGGGTTTTGTAAAACTTCAGGTTTGCCTGCTGTGAATTAGGAATATTAGTAAAGGGAATTTTTTTTTTTAAATAAGCCAAGGGTGGTAGTGATACTTACATTGCCAGACAGGCACCAGCATGGATTCAGTCCTGGCCATGCATGCTGCTTCCCTGGGTTTAGCCAGAGGTCATTTGGGACTTGCCAGCCTTCAGGTTGTACCTTTGCCTCTTCTCCCTCCAGGAAAATCAAGACTTTTAAGGAAAAGTTCTGCCAACTTCCTTCTGCTGCTGTCTTGTTGAGATCACCTACAGAAGATTTTTCATTTTAAGTCCTATTTAGAACAGTAAAATGTGCTTGCAATTTTTCATCTGCTGACACAGCAGGATACAATTATATTCCCCAAGACTTTTAACTTACTAACTCTGCTCAAGACAGGATCTACAAGACATTTATACAACAACGTACAGTGAACTTATAAATATTTGCATCCACAGATAAATACTTCTACGTGTGCAATTTGTGAGTTTACATTAAAATAAAGGCTATAGTTCTCATGAGATGGTGACTTTTATGCCCTGTCAAATTTCCTGGAGTGGTTTGTGGGCTCCAGTAATTTTACTTGTACAGATTGAAGTCTAACAAAGCTGAACTCACCCAGAATATGAATACAGCATGTATGGGATCACGCTGACCCTGCATTGCTCCATCATTGCAAACCTCTTTCAATTTATCTGATGAACCTCAAGAAATCCACAAACACTAAACCAAAAATTACATTTCAAACCCTCAGCTATGTAAATCACAAGCCTAGGTCCTGCTCCCTTGGCTTCAGTAGCAACTTGGTTGGCCACTACCCACTTTAAGCACAAGAATAGCATGAGGTCCTGCAAACCTTCCTTCTTTTTTTAAACATGTAGGCACTAAAGGAAACATGGCTAATGTATTTTTCTGCAATAACATTAGACTTGGATTGAAAATAACGTGCTAAGATACATAGTGTTTGTGAATGGTTTGAATTTTGGTTTAATTCAGCTGTGTCTGACTTTTTTAATATAGTTCTCAACTGAAAATGGGGTAGGGAGAAAGGAACAGTTCAACTGTGAGCTATTCTTTACAAAACTGGATGCTTTTGCCATCCCACTAACGTCATCTGGCATTAATTAACATAGCATCTCTCTAATTATATTGTCAGCATACAGCCACCAAATTAAAATACAAAGAGAATCGTTAAAATTTCCCTATTTAACTTCGGCGTTTCTTTTAAAGCACGATTTTTCAACTTTTGTGTAAGTAGGAAACCATCCAAATCCCACTGAAGTTAATGGGTTTCATCCCAATGGGGCCCAGAAACGTTTGGAAAAAATCAGTGGGGGGTCCAAATTGTCTCTCTAAACCAACCATGCCTCTTTTCTATTGTTGGCACCAGCAGCTCAGCACCCAAAACTGAGGGGTCCCTCAGGGGAGTGAGGACCATCCTGTGGGGAGGAAAAGAGGGCATTAGGCACAGTGCAAATCCACCATCCCATTGCTCCCTAAAAGGAACACAAGGAAGAAGGATTTGAGGAGATCTCTGTTACCTGAGACAGCGTGGAAAAGCAGAGGGGCTGCAGCACAACCTGCCTCCATCCCAGGTTCCTGTGTCACACCAGGATCAGCTGCCCCTCTGATGCTCTCCCCTGGCCTCTGCAGGCATCCCTTGGAGTTACAAAAATCTTTGGGATTGAGCTGATTTCTACCTCACCAAGAGCTTCACCTCTCTGGAGTTTGGAAAAACTATACATCGCCCTGAGATGATCAGAAACACATGGAAAAATATTGAAATGGTTCAAAAAGAAGGGGGGGGGAAGAATATTTTCTTTCCAAGACTTTTACTGCTGAATTTTTTACTTCAGGGGGAAAAAAAAGAAGATCCTTGTCAGCACTTTAAAATCTACATTCCTTTTCCCACCTCAACAGTCCTTTGCCTATTTTGCCTAGACCTGCTAAGCTGAGTATGTTGCTACAGCTCAGAACAAGGCATGGAGAGCTAATATTTTTCAAAGAAATAAAAAAACGTCCCAGCAGCAGTAGCAGCTCACGTTTTTCTTGGACAGGATGTATTTCCCCAGCTCCCATGGGAAACTTGAAGCAGAATCCCAGGGTAGCCCTTCTCACTGACTGCTGTGCTTGGGCATCAGCTGCTTGGGGAGTATGAGCCAGACTGGGAAAATTATTCTTTGGAGATACAGAACAATTTGAAGACTTAGGGAAGGCTGGGAGCTTCTGACCTCAGTGATCCACAGACCTGTCAAAGCTTGGTAAAGCCAAGGCATGCAGGCTTGCACTTCAGGGAACTGCCTGGTGGCTTTGGAGCAAGCAAGTAGCTTAAACTGAAATCACCAATTCCACACAGAAAATTCCAGGTGGCAAATCCATTTTTCTTCATCATCTGGATGCAGTTATTTGCCATCAGAAGGCTGGTTTGCACAGGACTGTGGACACTGCTGCAGGATCATGGAAAAATCCAACTCAGATTTTCTCCAGGCTGTTAGGTTTCTCAACTCCAGCTCAGACCTTTCCCAAGCTAGGGATTTTTCTCAGAAACAAACAAGAGAAGAAAAAATGAATAACACAAATTAACACCTAGTGTTGATCACAGAGCCGTGTGTCTTGTAATGTTTTGCAGAAAGCATGTTTTCAAAGAGGTGTTGCCTTCTTGAACCAATGAGTCTTTTCTACTTTGTTTTGTACAATCTATCTCATATTATCTTATATTTAGACCAGCCTAAATAAATTATATGTATTAATATGTATTTTATATCAACCTAATTATTTTTTTTGTTCTTAGTTTATGCCTTTGGTTATTACTACGATAATAACTAAACAAACACAGGAAGAAACAATGTCTGTCTGCAGCAGCAGCAGTTTGGTTACCTGCTTCCTCACACACACATACACACTCTCCAGGGCTAGAATTTCACATCAAGAAAAACTCACAGTACTCGAGGTTGCAGGTCCTGCTTTGCTGTGCAGTAATTCAGTTTTCATTCAGCTTCATTTCAGGAGACTCCACTGTCCATTCAGCAGCTTACACATGCAGAATTTTCTGGGAGTGGCTGCCTTTACTCCAGACTTGAATTAGAATAAATTACAGCAAAGTGTGTCTAATGGGGGTTAATAAGCCCACAACAGCGTGCAGCCCTAGGAAATACATCTGGAAGCACTGCAAGAATCATCCTAGAATCTTAAAATCCCAGAATGGTTTGGGTTGGAAGGGACTTTAAGGCTCATCCAGTTCCAGTTCCACCCCTGCCATGGGCAGGGACACCTTTCACCAGACCAGGTTGTTCAGAGCCCCATCCAACCTGGCCTGGAACACTGCCAGGGATGGGGCATGTGAACACACCAGGAAATACTGCTGAGGTGTAAGACCTTCAGATGGCTCAAAAAAGAAACTTCTGTTTAATACAAATGTTGGGATTTTTAGGATTGCTCGCTCCTGCAGAGGCAGCTAAATAGATCCTGACTCAGAGTACCAGGGAAGGAAATGTATGTGTTTATTTTGGAGTGTTTGGATCAGTGCATAGAAAACCTATAGGAAAATGGAAAACATGCAGCAGTTTTTCTAAAGGGAAGGGGGAGAGAAGTCAAGGAAATTCCCTCACAGCCTGCTTGGAGCCACGTTTTCAGCTGGTGTAAATCTGAGGCTAGGTTAAAATTATTGGAAGCAGCTCACGTCCCATACCAATAGAAAGCAATAGGGCAGTGGTGACTTGAGGCCCTGAGGAGCTGGCACTGCCAGAATCCTGCACCAGGGTTCTGTGCTGGGATCAGCTCCAGCTCCCATCCAGAGTGGAGCTGTGCAGACAGGTAGGGGTCCCTGTCCCTTGTTTTGTGCCAATAAACGTGTCCCGTGTTACGTGCCAGCATCTTCCTCCTCCCACCAATCTGTCAAGGCCCTCCCTGGCCACATTAAAACACCACGTGAGCTTTGCAGCAATGATTCTCATCCTCCTGTCCTTAGGTCCCAGGTCTCACCAGCTCTGCAGACAGAGAGCATGTTCTCTGTGACCTCCTCAATACGTTTGTGTTATCAGCTATTACATTTTTTATCACACATCGTTGAATTTGATGCATCAGGGCTTCTGCACAGCTTGCCCCTGCTCTCTAGGAATTCCACAAATAAATCACTGCCATGCACTGCAAACTGTCAGAGAGTTGCTGACATGCTCTGCAGCAGAAAACTGGATAACCTTTGGCACCAGAACGCTATTTTTAAGTGCTCTAATAAAGAGCTCCTTTGTATTTGAAAATGTACAGCTATGGTGAGAGGAGTTAATGGTTTGCACATGATGCATCACACCCATGATAAAATTCTTCATCAAAAAGCTAAAAATCCCAAGCAGTAACCACACACAAAATCCTTAAGGATACTCTGTGGCTTGAAGCTCTTGCCTCTGTCTGAGCTTTCTGAGCAGCCTTTGTGAAACTGAGCCCAGATTTGTAAAAGCCAAGCTTAATGATCCAGATGCTTTTCCACACCACGGGGTCAGAGCCCTGGGCAAAGGTTCCCTCCGTTCACAGTCAGGGGTGGGGGACAGAAAGGGGTGCTGGATGTGTCCAAACAGCTGCCACTTGGTTTTGTGAGTGGCCCAAAGAAAAAGGACACCAAAGCATCTGTTCCTTGGGACAAGGCTGTTGTGTTTCTGCAAAGGGGAATTGACTGTGTGCTGTTTATAACCACCCTTGTGGTGATCAGCAAGTGTCTGTATGTTCTTAAAATAGACACATTACCCTGAGGAAACACCCAAGTCAGCACCTCTGTATCCTGCTGTGAGAGAGGAAACCTGACCTACAAGGCACCAAAATTTGCTGTCTCTTGGCTAAGGGGCAGAAATATTCTAGCTAAGGCCTGACTGCTGCTTTTCTTGGAGAGTTTGCTTCCTTCAGCTCTCACGGAAGTCAGTTTTACTCCGGGGTGACTCCAGTTAGAATTGCTCAATAATTACACAATTGGCAGTGAGAAAAGAACCAAGCCTCAAGGAACTGCTTCCTGAGTAAAGCAAGGATATGATAGAGTAATTGATCAGTTTATACACTCCTCATTTTTTCTCACTAATTGCTGTTTAATATGGAAATATTTCCCAAAATGTTGTCCCAGGAAATTGGTGCTCTTTTATCTGATGCTGAAGTGTGACTGTATGAATAATTCAAAACTAGACAAGACAAGCCACCAGAGAGTGTGTTAAGCAAAGTGAGGATAGAGTTGCAGCTGATTAGAAGAACAGAGAAGATGGTCTTCCTTCTTCCTCAGTGCCTGCAGAGGAAAGTTCTGTACAGTTTGCTAAACTGATGTGCTTCAAAGAGTGAAAACTGAGAGCAGCTCTGATTAATACATATAAATATCTCAAAGGGTGCCAAGGGGATGGTGCCAGGATCTTTTCAGTGGTGCCCAGCAACAGGATGAGGAGTGATAGACACAAACTAAACACAAGAAGTTCCACCTCAAAAGGAGGAAGAATTTCTGCACCTTGAGGGTGGCAGAGCCCTGGAATAGCTGCCCAGGGAGTTTCCCTCTATGGAGATATTCCAAACCCACCTGGACATGCTCCTGTGTCACCTGCTCCAGATGCCTGGGCAGGGGGTTGGAGTGGGTCATCTCCAAAGGCCCCTTCCAACCTCACCTATTCTGTGATTCTGTGACAAGGAATGTCACCCACACACTTTTGAAGAATTTCTCTGAAATTCCCATCAAGCAGCATTACTGGTAAAGCTTAGGAATCTGCTTGGGACCCAGGAAAGGAAGATGACAGAGGACTGCAAGATGTCATTGTACACATGGTGCAGTTCACCAAAAATAAGACCCTGAAGACTTACCCCTGTCCTCACCCTACAATTATGGGGAGGGAGTGACCGTGGATCCCAGCTTTTAGGACACCATGGAATATATTTGGCCGCCAAGCAGTTCTCACAGCACCTTGTCATACGTAATTAGTGAGGATGCTGGTGGTTATTTAGGGCTTGTGGTTGTGAAAAATAGAACAAAGCAGTTTGGGAGCCAGGGGGTGGGGATGGGCAATAATCAAGGCAGTAAAATAATTTCTCTGCTTTTTATGCTTTTCCTCTCAGGTTTTCTATCACAAAATCAAGTCAGACCTCACCTTATCCAGTTAGCTCACTTAACTCTTTTTTGACAGCACATGCTGTGCTAGACTTTTTTCTTACATTCCCTTTTGCCTACCATCCTTCCATTTGATTCTTGCTGTATCATCTTAAAGCAGGAAGATCTTACCATTTCACACTGATTTTGAGAGCCTGTTGTCAGACTGACAGAAGGCAGCAGGGAATGAGCTTACCTTGCTATTTTCCTCAATAGTTCTCTTTGAGATGAAAATTCCTCCTTGGCACATACAGTCCTAAATGAAAGAGCAATTCCTGACTTGCTTGCCTTTTGATTTTCTTCTTTAGTCTGCACGTGTCTCACAGATATTTCTACAGCCTGTGCTCCTTGTGGGCCAGTTTCATCTTATCTCTTCTTCCATTTTTATCAAGGCTTTCCTTTTAACAGAGAGATGCTCTATAGAAAAAGTTCAAATCAAAGTTTCCCTGAGCTTTGTGAGAGGAATCACCCTGAAATTTCTTCTTTTTTGCATGATGTTCAAGTCAGTATTCTGGGATCTAATTTTTTTTTTTTTAATTTAAAGGAAAATTTGGTTGGGGCTAAAATTAACGCTACTTTTTGAAAACATAAACTTGTATTAGCACCTGAACTTTGCAGCTTGTGCTAAACCATTCCTTTAAGTGTTCATTAATAAAATGCTTAGTGAAGGCAGAGAAATAATTAGTATCATCTGACATCACAGGCAGAAATGGAGGTTGTGTGTGACCAAACAGTTCAATTAGAGAGCATTACAGAAATCTAACTCAACTGACTCTCTTTAAGCCTGCTCTGCAGTTCCTTTGTTTCAAGGCAAAACAAGATAAAGGCTGGCTAGGTGAGTAATAAACTTATATCACAGACATTAATATACAGTAATCAGATAGCAAAATCTTATTCAAAAGGCCTATTGTGCAAGACACTGTACAAAGACAGAGTTCCTGCCTGGCAGCTCCATAAAGGCAAAAGGGAGAACGAACCAATTTAACAGAAGATTGACACAAAGCATAGTGAAGTCAGTGCTGGTCTTCCAGTGGATTTCCCTTAACTGCAGATCCTACATGCACATGTGTGTGCAGGTATCTCCTGCCTGTGTTTCCAGATGCACACATTTAACTGGGATGCAACTCTGGCACTTCACACGTGCAGCAGGGCACAAGGTCGTAGAGAATGGTTTGTGTTGGGAGGGACCTTAGAGATCCTTTCTCACCCCCCTGTCAGGGGCAGAATCCCCCCTCCCCTGCTGCCCTGGGGCTCTGGGTGCAGCCCAGCACAGGGGGGCTCTGGCTTGGGGCAGGGCCAGCTCTCACCCACAGCACCCCCAAGTCCTTCTGCCAGGGCTGCTCATCCCCACCTGGATTGATCCCAGGGATCACTTGCACTTGTTGAACCTCATGAAATGTCCATGGGCCACTGCTCCATCTTGTCCAGGTCCCTCTGGATGCCATCCCATCCATCCTTCAGGTGTGGTAACAAACCACTCAGCTTGGTACCATCTGCAATTTGCTGAGGGTGCACTTCATCACTGACTGGACTGAAAAAAGAACCCACATTTCTCCTGGCAATGAAACCAATGCCTGCTGTGTTTAATTGCTGCCCCTCTCCTGGAATGGGTTGGTGTCCTAACAGTTGTACTGCGAGAGAAACAGAGGATTATATTTTAGAAAAAAGGTATTTTTATGGACAATAACAACATGTATTTTCATCCAAACAAGCTGTTCTATGAGGAGGAGAAGGATTTTCACTATTTGAATTTTTTGGGGTTTAGTGCAAGCTGAGGTACTCAAATCCTACACTGAAGGCATGAGCTACAAAGGTTAAACCTAGCAAAGCACAGTTTTAGCAATGTGGGGGCAGGGTAAGAATGCATCCTTTCTCTTGCAGTGTTTCAAGAACTAGTTGTCTCAAATTTTTGAAATATTTTGTGTGGCATTTAGTGAAGCCACATCAAGACTCCCTCCTCAGCCCTTAAGAGATGCTATTGTCTTTTTCAAACACGCTTTTTCAAAGCATCCTCCTTCGCTGCTAAACTCATGATAAAAACCAGTGTGAAAGGCACAGAGAATTTCCAATAGATAAAACATTCCATTTGTCTGGCAAACAAGTAGCTCAGGAACTCGAGGAAAGACACCAGTGTCACAAAGGCTCATGAGCAGGGGACAAATTTTAAATTACGTTGAAGAAAGGTGGGTGCTCTCCCTCTAAAAGATTGACTGAACCCAGAGTGAAGTGCAAGAGAACTTCCAGATACAGGGTTTTTTTGCTTGGATTTAGCTTTTATTTGTGAATGCTTACTCCCTAATTGCCCTTTGGTCCTTTATGGAGGAGGCTGGCTCCTACAGAAAGATCACTGTACCTTTTACCCAAATCCTCCTTCCCAGCCTGTTCCTAGCTCTCCTCAGCCTAGCAGGAGTCATCTCAGCCTCAAAGCCCTACCCAAACATCATCAAATAAATGCACTCTGCCTACCCAGCTCTCCTACTTAGTTTCAGTAGGAAAAAGTCATGCTGCAGGTTCCGAATTGCTGTGTTTTTATGAAGTTTTTACAATGTAAATGTACCAAGTCTTTGCCAAAATGTGCCCTACTTCTGACACAGCCACAAAAGTGAGGGGGCAAAATTGCTCAGTGCATGGCACACACTGATGGCTCTGAAATTTCTTTGTGTGAAGGAATTCCTATAAATTATGTATAAACCTGTTTTTGTTCATTTAAGGGCATTTCTTCTGGTGGCTTATTGTCTCAGGCAGTTATGCCACCACTATGCATTTACAAATTGGGCCATGAATAAATAACAATTAAACAGTTTATACTTTCATTTTCAAATTTCACATCCTACTGGCACTGAGCATGTATAACTTGAAGGCTGAACCCAGGAATACTATAAAGGAAGGATGCACATGGCTAAGCCTTGGGTTTATAACATCTTGCTTGCAGGTATTTCCTTTTGCATCTAATGGGAGGCAAGGGAAGGTCCATGTTTCAGTTTATCTGAACCACCAAAGTTTACAGAGAAGGAAAAGAGTGGGTGGGAGAAGAGGAAAAGGGAGGGAAGGG